>CM069905.1:1967380-2331998 GCA_036172215.1 Camellia granthamiana | reverse complement strand
GCCTTTGCAAATCCGAGTTCCAATCGGGTGAAAACATTGATCTTCTCTTGTTCGCCATCCTTGATGCAAAAACCATGGTGGATTGTTGATCAAAGTAGAGGAAATCAAGGTTTTGGGGGCTAGGGTTTCGGACTCAGAATGAGAGGAAAGAAGAGGGGAAAAGAAAATGTGAGAAAAGATTTCCAAATCCCGTTTTTACATTGCTGTACTCGCAAAACCCGCTCGAGCGTCCTTATTCCCGCTCGAGCGTACCTGCTCCCAGCACAGATTCCAAAACTTCAACCATGCGTAGCTCTCTCATCCGGACTCCGTTTTAAGTCGTTCTTGTGTCCAAATTGAAGCCCCGGAAATAATCTTTCCAATGGTTCTAACATCACATCCAAATTCAAAGTGTCGAAAAAGAAAAGGGCAAAAGAGTGACTGCTGAACATAAACAAATTGTTCGAATTAAAGTTTTTGGTCCAATCTTACTTTACCATCATATTACCACCTCAATCAATACTCCAAAATAAAATAAGAAGATTCCAAATACACCAATACAATGTCAAGGGCAATCTTACTTTCCACGCTCGAGCGTCGCTTCCCCCGCTCGAGCGCGCACAGACCAACAAAGCAGTCTGCTTGAGCGGAGATTCACAACTCTTAGAATCTCAGGCCGTCTACAAAATCACTGGGAACCCCAAAAGTCCGCTCGAGCGTCAACTCCTCTGCTCGAGCAGAGGGAAAAATTCTGGATCGTCACAAGAACTAATGTTATAAAATCCGGATCGGTAAGCAAACCGAAAAAGAAATTGAACGGATGGGTCATAGTTCAACCCTGGTTGAACCAGAATCGAACCGCAATGTCATAATTATGTTATAAATATATTAAAATTATATAAATATTTCTATTGTATACAAATATTTCTTTTAAATATTTATTCTAATTTTTTCAAATATATATATAATTTATCCAAAAAAATTATATATAAATAAAAAATATGTATTAAAATTATGGATAAATTACTGACACCCCCTCGAGGTTTGACTAAAATATGGATTCTCCCCTAAGATTTGGAAAATTACAAATTGCCCCCTGAGGTTTATATTTACATAACAAATGAGGGGGCAATTTGTTATGCAAATATAAACCTCAATGGTCAATTTGTTGTGCAAATATAAACCTCAGGAGATAGGATGTAATTTCTCAAACCTCAAGAGGGAATTCGTATTTTAGTCAAACCTTGAGGGCGTGTTTGAAATTTCCCTAAAATTGTATATAAATATTTATTCTAATTTTTTCTTAATTATAAAATAAAAACATCATAAATATTTAAATAGTTTACTGGTTTTAATTTTGGAGAGAAACCAAATGTTCAATATTTCCTCCAAACTATTTTGATTAAAATAATTTGATTGAAAGAATATGATTAATTTTGGAAGGATGTTAAAATTTCAACTCCCTCTCCAATAAATTTGATTCAAATATTATAATTGAATCTCATGTGGGTTTCTTAAGTTCTTTTTGAAGGCATTTTTTTTTTTTATATAAATAGGGTGAGACTTTCACAATATTTTCAAGCTCTCAATGAGATTCTTCACAAGAAAGCTAGGAAGCATAGATACAGATACGAAATATGAGTACGATACGAGACGATACGATACGGATACAAATACGGTGATACGGAAAAAGTTAAAAACTAGGATACGGGTACGGCGAGAATACGTTCATAAAAAATATTATTTTTCTAATTTTTAATAATGTAGTATGTATACAAATAAAACCTAAAGCAAAAGACAACTTGATAAAAAAGAAAGATTCCTATAAAACTAAAAGTCTTCAAGGTCAATAGCTTCAATTTGTTCCCCGTACCCGAACTCATTTCCTAGAATTTATAAATTTGGTAAGAAATAAAACAAAACATTAATGTAGTTATCTTTTGGCATGAACATCCAAAAAAAAAATTCACCAATTCAATTATATTTCAGCAATTCCAACAATATAGCATCATCACCCATAACAACCATAATGCAATTCAAATTAAAGGGTAAAAAAATGCCTCACAGTAGCTTAGCTAAGCTGCAAAAAAAAAAAAAAAAAAAAAAAAAAAAAAAAAAAAAAAATCAAAGGGGTTAGTATTAGTACAGTGAGAGTGAGATTGAGCGAGAGAGAGAGAAAGAGAGTGAGTGAGACTGAACGAGACGGAGAGTGAGATCGAGCGAAAAAGAGAGAGAGAGAGTGAGAGAGAGAGAGAGAGAGAATGAGAGAGTGAGATCGAGTGACACAGCGAGAACAAGAGAGAAGGAGAGTGAGAGTGACAAACCTTGATCGATGACGAGGACGAGGACGGCGACTTGCTATTGTTCGCGATTTAGAGACGACGACTCTCTTGCCGTTGTTCGATGACTCTCTTGCTGCTGTTCGTTGACTCCTCTAGGTAGGGGTCTGTTTGATTTTTTTGTTTTATTTTAGATATAGTTTTGTTATTTTACACTTTGACCCCAATTATACGTTTCAAAATTATTTTTTCACCCCGCCGTAGCCCGAAAGTGTCCCAAGCGTATCCTTGAAGTATCCTCGCGTATCCCAAATGTATCCGAAATTCAAAAAAATTTAAAAAAAAAAATGGGATACTTCTTTGCCATATCTGATACGTATCCCGCTGTATCGGATGCGTATCCGTATCCGATACATATTCGATACACGTACAGAGGCCGTTTCATGATATCCGTGCTTCCTAGCAAGAAAGAGACCCTTGAAGAGATCCATGCTTCCTAGCAAAAAAGAGTATCCGTGCTTCTTGGCCCGGTTCAACTGGCCGATCCGGTCCGATTTTTAAAACCATGGTAAGAACTTCATTATTAAGAAAATAAAATTCTATTCATATATAAAATTTGTTAGTCTATTTTAATATATATTTGTGTAATTAATTAGGGTTTAATGAGAAGTTATCATATGCGAATAGGGAGAGTTTCGCATTGACTAGAGGAGAGAAGATGGAAAAGTTTTGAAGCAAGTATGTTATTGAATTTGGCTATAACTTGCAGGAATGGATCCAATCCACGGGTGCAAGAAAGGAGCAAGTGGAGATTACATACATGACTCAGGTATCTATTAGTCCATTAGAAGCCCATTATGTATTGTTTTGATATATTATTTATATGTCATTATTGGGCTACTTATGTGACCCATAACTCCTCACTAATTCAGGCATTATGGACTAGGAGTGAGCATGGTTCGGATTGGGGTAAAACCAGGACCAATCCGTTATCTACGGTTCCTGAAAAATTGGAACCAATCCAATCCATTTAAATCGTGGAACCAATTCGTTTAAACACGGATTGGATCAGTTTAGAACCACGGATTCACATATTTAAATAACAAAAAAATATAAAACATTTTAATTTCTAAAAAACATATGGGGCTGAGATGAATCAAACAAATCTGGGGCTGGACATACATGCGTATAGGAAACAGGACATGATTCCCACAAAAAAAAAAAAAAAAAATCTGGGGCAATCAAACAAAACATACATACGAAGCAAAACATGCTCATATACATAAGAAACCCACAAAAAGAAAATATGATTCCCATAAAAACAAAAATGTATAAAGAAATTTGAATAGAATAACATTTTTGATCAACAAGATGGATGATTTGAGATGAATCAAATAGATCATATAGAAATCAAACAAATCTGGGGCTGGACATACATGCTCGTAATAAATAGAACATGATTCCCACAAAAACTGTCAGGACCCAAACCAACCTCTATAGGTTTAGCGTCATGACTGGCCAGGAATCATCGATTACCTACGGCCTCTATATGAAACAATCACTTAATATAAGGTACGGGGCTTAGCGAAAGTTTAAAATGACATACAAATTATCCATCAAGCTGTGCGTATATGTAGAGAACTAGTATAATGAGTAAAGTTTTGTTCCAAAAGTACATTTTATCATAAGTACAAAGCCATGTCTTACAAAATACAACCCCAACTACATACAACTACAAAACCATTAAAACACACAAAAAGGGGTTCGACAAGCATGGCTCCACCTGAGCCTGATTACTTCACTTGGAAGGTCCACAAAAGGCTGACCTGGGTAAACTTGAGGCTTTCCTAACTCTGTGGTTCAGCTTGCCCACCTACATATATATATAAATAAATAGTGAGCTAGAGCTCAATGAGTAATAACAAAATAAAGAGGTTATATGAATGAAGTTCGTTATCATTACAAGGGTCAATGGCCTTAGTATTAATCTCCCCCAGGCAAGGGTCAATGGCCTTATGTAGACACCCCATTTTTGACCATCCTCAAGACTTGGTTGTGCTTGCAGGTACACCCAACAACTAGTTCGATTGCTCGCTGAGTACTCGACTGTCGCAGCGGAACGTCACCGGTTCGAGCTTTCCGGACCCTGTATCCTTTCTGCCCCTTTTTTTTGGACCTTGACTAGGTCCTTTCAGAGTGATCTTCTTGGTGCACTGCCGGCCATGGTCTGGCACTGCCAGCCATGGCTTTGTACTTGCCAGCCACTGGTGAAGCTCTGTCGGCCTTCAGTGAGCCACTGCCAGCCACTACTGATGGCCGACACCCCCCCTGTCTCAGCTGGTTTTCCTCCAAATCTTTTGAGCCCGCTGGCTTTTTGTTATCTGCCCTCCATATGAAGGGATGAAGCACTTGCCAAGCTTCTTGAAGAAGCTTTGCATTGCACCTCTTCTATATAAGGAGAGAGCCTCTCTCCTTATCTGAGGTTCAAACCTTTTGAGAAGAAATCTCTCTCTCTCTCTCTCTCTCTCTCTCTCTCTCTCTCTCTCTCTATTGTTGGAGTTTTGTGCTTTGAAGTTGGATTTCCTTGCACTTTTACACTACAACACTTAGAGATACACCACCACCATTGGACTAAGCTTCTTGGGAGGGATTCTTAAGCTCTGAAAGCTGGTTTCTACCCCCTGAGGTTGCTGGTTTTGAAGAGGATCATCAAGGGTGAGTATTTTCCCTTTTCTTGTATTTTCTTGTACCTTGTTTTGGCCCTTCTTGCATATTGATTTAGGCCTTCCTTATAATTGAAAAAAGTCTTGTATTTGAGTACTTTTGAAGTTTGTTTAAGGTCGTTTTGCTGTTAGGGGTGTGTAACCCTCTTGCATGCTTTGTTTGGCTTTGTTTTAAGCCATGCCTTAAGGCCTCCGAGCTAGCCTTGGTTTGGCCTTTCTACCACTGAAATCCAGTGGATTTTTAGTGGTAAATGTGTGGTTTTGAGGTCCCAAATCAGAGGGGGTGGCCCCCTCTCTTTTTGTTTTTGCTTGCTTACCTTTTTGGCCTTACAAAGGATCATGCCTCTCTACATTTTTGAGGCTTGGTTCAGGCCATTTTTTTTTTTGTGACTTCTAGGACCTACCTTAGCCCTGCCCATGGCGGGTTTGGTCATATTTTGCATGCATTTAGTATGTGTAGTGTAACTCCATTCATAGCTCATCAAAGTAGGATGTTTGCTTAGCTTGTGTTGAGTCCATTTCAGTAGGTTTTTGGTGATGTTTTTACCATGCCATGAATCTGTCTTGGGTTGGTTTTGTCACTTCATGCTTGCATGATGCACTTGTAGTGTAAACCCCCTAAACTAGCTTCATATGCTTCATGCTTTGTCATGTCTTGTTGGCTTGTTTGGTTTACATTTTAGCATGTTTTTGGTAATGTTTTTCCATATCATGACCCTATCCATGTTTGGTTTGGTCATCCTTTACATGCTCCATATAGGTGTAGAACAAATCTTGTTTACTTGCCTTTTGTGCATGATGTTTTGACTCATCATCCTCGCATATTTTGGCTTTGCTCTAACATGATTTTATGCTTATTTTGGGCTGTCCTTGGACTATTTTAGGCTGCCATGGCTATATCACTCATGCTTTGTATAGCTGTAGTGTAAATGCTTAGGCTAGTCTTGGGTTTTGAGGCCCTTACCATGCCATGCATGTGATGTTTCCATGCCTTGCCATCATTTCATATGTTATTTCAGTCCATGAAATGTTTTCGTACACCTGCATTTGACATGCTTTGAATGCTTTATAAAGCTTGTGCTTTATGCCTCAAGAATGGACTTTTGTGCATGCCATTAAGCCTAAGCCTTTGGCTCATCATTTCAGTGCATTTTTGGTCTTCTTATACCATGATGTAACTCTGTTTTATATTATCCAAGTCATGCCATGTTTGGTTTCAATAGGTGTAGTGCATTGCCTCTTTAAAGCCTTGCATGCTCTATGTTTTTAGCCTTGTGTTCTAGCTTGTGTTGGCTAGCTTTGAGCTTGGTTTTGGTCTTGTTTGGACCTGCCCTAGGACTATTTTAGGTCCCCTTGGCCCTTTAGGGCTTGCCTTGTATGGCCATGGCTTAAGTCCCTTTACTTACTTTGAGCTTTGAGCATCATAACATGCTATGCTTGCATTGTTGAGTTGATTTGGCATCAATTTGCATGAGATTTCAGAGCTTACCTCATTGCCATATATCCATGTTTGTCGCTCCTTAAGTGTGCTTAAGAGTTGTCCACTTTGTGCCTTAATACTTGAGCCATTTGGCATGCATGTTTGCCTTGCCATTTCATGCTTTTCATGCCATAATTTCATCACTATTGGCTACTGATTTGGGCCTATTTGAGAGCTGTCCATCTTTGGTGTAAGCCCATCTTACCATGTTGTTGCATGCTTCTTTCATTTCGTATGTTGTTGCATACTTGTCCACCTTTACATGCCTTGCATGTTTGCATGTTCATGTTGCATTTCGCCATGTTATCCAAGGTTGTTACCTCACATCATGCTTATATGCTTGTTGCATGCTTGAGTTAGTTGCATGTTTGCACACTTAAGTCATATTGCATGTTTGCCATGCTTATGTGTTGCATTGTTTGGATTAAGTATTAATCCAAGCACGAGGAACGAGGGGCATTTCATATTCCGAATGATGGAACGTGTCTCAATTCTCGGTCGCCGAAACTCTTGATGATTCATGATAGAGTTCTAGGCTTTACTTGTTTTATTTGTGCATTCATTTTCATATTGATTTGCACAATTTGGATCTTTGGCCATCATGCATCAGGATGCGTGATTGATGGTCGTGGATCCGACTATGCCTCTCCCTTGATGTTTTGAGGTGATATGGGGTGGCATAGTGCGCACACACCCTTGGGAGACCCTCAATTTTCTCTATTTTGTGCTTTGTTGCAGCTTGGTGTCACAGCACACCAGTGGCCGCCAATGCACCATTGATGGCCGGCAGCCTCTCATCCGTAGCCGGCAGTGTTCCATTCCTGGCCGGTAGGTGGCCAGCAGTGGTCCTCCATGGCCGGCAGGCCACTGGTGTATCCTTCCAGCAGTGTTTTGGTAAGTTCCAGCAACAAGCACTGGAAGACACCTTGCCGGCAAAGCCTCTAGAGAGAAAACGGAAGGCGTTTCGAGGCGAGGAACCGAAGCGAGCTTGCATACCCCCCTCTTCTTCAAACAGAGCTGGAGCAATTCTTTTTTACTGCTTACTTAGCATTTGTTATTTGTAATTAATTAATTTGTTAATTATTTAAGTTGTGTGATAATTAGTTGTAGCTAGTTATTCATTTGGTTTTGTAATAATTAATTAGCTTGTTAGTTAGTTAATTAGGCGGCTTGTATTATTCATTCGGACCCTCCGAGAGAGGCCACAATTGTGTAATAAGCGTATGTGCGTGTTTGCATGTCTTCCAACCGCCATTTCTTTCTCCCTTTTACTTACCTGCTTTTGTTGGTTAGTTTTAGATCATTTTTTCAATTAGCATACTTATGCTTTGCATGTTTGCATCCATCCATTTGTCCCGCATACTTATGCCTGCATGTTTGCATTCACCCATCTATCTTGCATGTACCAGGCTCGGCATATCATGCTAACTGCATTGTATTTTCAAATTCCAAGTTGAATACATGTATCAATCGCTGCATCTCAAATGCCATCTTAGAATAGCCGAACCTATTTCTAGTTGCATTTTGCCTGTGTTGCATTAGCCATTTTAATATGAACTAGGATCATGCATGATTACTAACTAGTTCTTTGTTTTGGCTTGGAGTACACTGTAAGTGTTTTCGCTTTAGCATCTTGCATGAGTGTGAATGCTGCCATGATAGCATGCTTGCCATGAGGCTATCTGCTTATATGATATAAACTGCCTGAATGCCTGTGGGTGAAGGTTGGATTACTTGAATTAGGACAATTCATTGAAATCTGCATTTTAGCCTACTTGCGGGTAGCAAACTTCAAACCATTTTCCAAACAAACGAATATGCAATGCTTTGTTCCAAATTAGGTGATCTAGTCTATATTTGTTTTGCTGTGCGCATCACATAGTAATTCTAGCTAATTAACCGGAATAAGAACGCATGTGTTTTCAAAAACAAGATATCATGGTTAGTAGAGGCCGATCTTTGATCGGGGCGAGCGGGGGTGCTCATAGCTGACCTTCCCTAATCGTACCCAAGTTCCCGAGCCGAGGCAACTTTGGTGATGACGGACACGTGGCCTTATGCAAACGAGTCAGGGTTTCCTAAATTCCCCAAAATAAAATATTTAGGTGGCGACTCTGTATCTGGCAAAGCAGTCCATGTTTGGCACTTCTTTACAAAAATCAGTTTTCCAAAACGATTTGCCGGATTTGGACTCTTTGGTGATTTATCAATCTCACATTGCACATTGTGAGGTCAGATTAAGAACCGTGACTAATCGAGTCTGAACTTGTAGCATGGGGCCCACGGGCGCGTCTACAATTTCTGGCGACTCTGCTGGGGAGTTAGAGAGCTTGACTCGAACTCATGATATCTCATTTTGTCTACACTTATGTGTCTCTTTGCATTGCATTTGCATTGGTGCGCCTAGGACACCGTGTTTGCCGTATGCTATTCCTGAACGGTTTGCCGGAGGCTCGCTTTAAAAAGCGTGCCATAAGGCTGACCGGTTGCGGGCTCTGCCACGACGGGAACACAAACCCCGGTTTTACCGGGGCACCCTTTTTGACCATTTGACCTAGTGCATATTCGGAATCCGTAGTGACCATTCCAAGCTAGGACAGGTTGCTTACCCGATTATAGGTTGTTTGAAACCGCTACGTGCGTAGTGAAACCCTAGCTCCTGACAAAATAGGACAGGGAAACCCTACCCCAACATAGGGGTGTTTTGGCTCTCATTTGTTGCTATGTGCTTTCAGAGTGTATCTCTACAGGGAATGCACGTAGCAGTTCACAAGTTTGGGTATCAGGCCTGCGGGCATCACTATCAGTATCTGGGAATCAGTTATATCTGCGGGTATCAGATTCAGTTGTTGGGACAGTAATTTGAGAAACAGTGATCAGTCGTCAGATATAGTTGTTCAGTTGTGCTTCTATCTATTCTGGTGAAGTTAGGTTGAGATGTTGCCTATTTTCTCTTTCAGTTCAGGGATTTAGCCCAGAATAGCCAGTGTTCTCTTTTGTTGAGGCAAGGCAGACATCTGATCCATCATTCACCGATTGCACCACCTCCGTTCAGTTCAGCGGACCTGTGATGACGCAAAATTTAGAGGAAATCGTGGTTATGGCAGCCACATTAGACCAAGGAATCATCTTGCAGGGTGAGACTGACGTCGACGTACCACATCCGCCCAGGTTGCCTGCCGTGCGCCCGATCTGGGAACCCCAGTTGTTTCAAGCTCGTGAGCTCACAACATTTAAGTTGATGGGAATGATTGGTGACCTTCAGAGGTCTATGGCCGATCTTGCCTATGGGATGTCGGCTTCACCACTAGCTACACCGTATGCTGGGAATTTCATACCACAGGAGCCCCCGCTGCTGGGGCGAATTGTGATCGAGCTCAGCCAACCTGAAGTTGTCTCAAGCTACGGCAATGACGCGTCAACAACGACTGGGTTCCGCTCTGATGTAGCAACCCAAACCCTCGATCAGGCTGAGGCTGGAGGTAAGAACAAGGTAGGAGCATACGCTGATCCCGTTAAACAACTGTTGTGGTCAGTCGAGGCTTTGAAAGCCAGAGGTTTGAATAAGCAGCAAGTACTTGCAGTTGTGGCTAAGACTGTAGATGACGTCTTTCCCACTCAGGCCAAGAGCAGTTCAGGTTGGAGGGAAAGTCAAGATAGGGACCGTCGTGCCAGAACAGTTCCCCCCAATCCTAACCCTCGACCTGGAAAAGATCAAAAAGCCAAGGTAGCACCTGCTGATCCTTTTGCTAATGTGTCTAGCAAGAATCCACAGACTTCAAAGTACCTGCCTCGAGGTCACAGGGTCTTTCATGCCCTCTACATGCCTCTGTCTAAGGCACTTCAAGTCCTCGCTGAAAAGGGCCATCTCAAACCCCTTGAGCCTCGGCCTCTCCCGAACCCTCTTCCACCTAGCCACAACACTACTCGGTACTGCGCGTACCACCAACAGACCGGTCACAGCACCGATAGTTGTTTCCGCCTTTGTCATGAAGTGCAAGATTTGATTGATAATGAGGTCATCCTCCCACCTACCTCAGCAAAGTCTGTCACCACTGAGCTGTTGGACTTCGAGGATACTACAAGTATGTGATCAGGGGTTGGTCCACCTGCGGGTGGCGCTTGGTGTATTTCAGATGTGGCGTTTGGCACGCACTATGTTGAGCATCTGCGAATGCTAATTTTTGTAGTTTCTGGCTGGGGTGTTGAGTCAGTTCTAAGATTTTGTTTTGAGTCTGTCTCATTGTTTTGAGTCAGTCTTTTTGCTTACGGGTCTATCTTGTTGTGTCGAGTCAGTCCCATTATATAGAATGTCGGGTGATCCCAGGGTTGTTACCTCGGACACCATTTGCTGTACTTTGTGTTTGTCTTTTCCCTTTCTTTTGAGTCTGTCTCTACTGTGGAGCCAGTTGCAACCAAGAAATCTGAATGAAACAGCTGTGGCTGTCATGTTTTTGTGCTTACTGCTACTTTGAGCCCGTTGTGCCAGCAAGTTTAGAATGAAACGGCAGTCTATTTCACCTACTTTTCTGTGCTTTGAATTCATTGCATCGACCTAAGTTTTTCAAAACTTTTTTGAATATTGTGATGAAAACAAAGAGGAAGGAATTCCTCGGGATTTGCAAAACTTTGATCAATTGAGAGAAAGAGAGGCATGCTTAGCCCTTAATGACGGAGATCATGCTTGTTAGTGTGAGTACTGAGAAGGATCCTGGCTTGATCCAGATCGGTTTTACATTGTTTTCGGCGCGAGCAATTTGTCGCTTTCTTAAAAAATTTCAAAAAATGTTTTTGCGTGTTTCTGCAAAGACCTATGTGGAATCGCTCTTGAGATTGTGCAGCTTAGGATCGCTCTCAACCTCGAGACTCAACCCCCCTTTGCTTTCAAACCTTGAACTTTAACTCAGAATGTTCAATGGTCAACTACAATGTGAGGCTTGTGTGGCCAGATTCCAAGCAGCCTGTGAATCAGCGGCAAAAAAAAAAAAAAAAAAAAAGGAGTCAGATCAAGAAGGTCAGACGTTGTCAAAAGAAGCTCGCAAAGCTAGATCAAAAGCACCCCTGGAACTAGGGGCCCAAAAATGCCAGATGCGCTCGAAGAGCCAAAGATGGATCATTCTGCAAATCATTGAAGACTGGCAAGAATGCCAAATCCCAGAAGGGAAGAAAGAAGAAAGTATTGCTGAAAGACAACTGAGTTCCTATCCACAACACTAGGGGCAAGTTCAGCCCCCATTGGATGGACTCCTACATTATCAGCAAACAACAGCCACTCTCCTGGATTCATATGGTCTCGAGATCCTGAAACCATTTGACATGGACTAGCTACACTTTTACCCTTGAGAGGCTCGCCGGGCCAAAAACCCGGAAATGGCGACCCAGGCAAAAGTTAGAGCAAATGAAAAAGAAAAGAAAAGAACAAAAAAAAGAAAAAAAAAAGAGACAAAAATGCAAAGAATGAAAAAAGAAAAAAAGAAAAGAAAAAAAGAAAGAAATGAAAAGAATTGAAAAGAAAAGAAAAACTTAGCTCGCAAGGTTGAAAACCCAGAAGGGCGGCCTTGGCAAAAGTTACAGCGTAAAAGGTGAGGGTTAATACACAAGTGTACCTTAACCTGAACTACGTAAGGCTTGATTCCCATGTTTGGGATACGTAGGCAACTTCATTCTGAAGTCCAGCCACAAACACTTCCAACTCGATTATGTCCATGTAATGGTTTTGATTGTCTTTGCCTTCTCTATATCCGAGAGTTTGGTTGTGTTCGTCACTCTGAGGACTGACTACAATGTGCTGCGGTACCATTCAGACAAGGGGCAACTTTCCGTTGCCATACAATGCGCTGTGGTGCTATTCAAACAAGGGGCAACTTTCCGTTGCCATACAGTGTCCTTTAGACAAGGGGCAATTTTCCTTCGGATCCGAGGTTGTGCATCTCAAGCATAGGTTCCGTGCTTGTTGAGCATTGGCCATTTGCAAAAATAGTTTTTGAGAATTTTTACTGAGGTTGACTAATTCTCTCGAAAATTATAACATTTTTTCCAAAAGTAGACCATTTCTTGGACCCAAAAAAGGAAAATTTTCAGTGCTCATAGCCTGACTTGCATGATTTTAAATCAGAAAATTGAACAAGCATGTTAATCAAACTGTTTTTTTGGTCAAAATTGTTTTGGCAAAAGCCAAAAACAAAAAAAAAAAAATGTCCAAAATGATGAACTAGGGGCACAGTTGAGTCAGGTGTTTTGTCTTTTCCCCATTTTCAACATACCTGCCAGAAAGGGCACTCTACCTACCAGAAAGGGGCACAACTGAAGCTAACAACAAAGGGCCGAAAGCTCTCTCATCCTCCAAGCAGCGAGTATCAAGCCAAGCGCGAAGTACGAGCTGGAAGTGGAGTGGGATATTCCACTCCCTCACCCGGACAGATCCGATCACGTCCAAACATCCCAACAGAGCAGTATCAACCGATGTCAGCTCCAGATTTGTTACACACCCAGTTGTAGAGCAGCCCCTCTGTGGGAGAAACCCACTGTTGTGGACAAGAAGAGAATCTAGCAGCATGCTAGGGACAAGAGCTTGCAATTTCTTGTTTATCCATCAACCACCCAGGGGAGGGATAAAAAATGAGAGATTGAAGAATAGAGAGATGTGCGCTGAGAGAAAAAGTGAGGAAAAGGGCTTTTTCAGAAAAACAGAGCCTGAGGGTCAAGTGATGTGAGAATCACAAATGAGAAAGGGTGGGAAACAATACCCGGAGAAACTGGCTCTTCGCAAACTGAGAGGTCTCTCGTCTTTGTAACACGTCTGTGTGTCGTATCTTTTGTTTTGTTTGTCTCGATTTCTTGCTTTGAGTCGTCCCGAGTGTGTCTCAATGTGTTTAGGTCGTTTACCTTTTGTTTTTTTCATTGTTGAGTTCTTTTCGCTGTGTTCAGTCGTAGGCTCAATACCCGGTTAAGAACTCACTTCTTAATTTCAAAAAATAAAATCGTTTTGTGCTCAGAGTGTTGTGTCATTCTCTATATTTGTGCAGAACAGGTTTTGTTCTTTCATAAAACCACAAGGTTCCACCAGGTCATGTGAGAACAGTGAAGCCAGGACCTATCTAGAGTTATAGGGGTTTCGGATTGCGAAGCAAAGGAAAATAAGGAAAGTTCGGAGCATCTGAGTTTGTTTCAACTCCTGCAAATTCCATCTTTCCATTCAGCGTTTTCAAAATGAACCAAGCACTGTGTTATGGGCTGTGTGTTCAGGAATGAGCAGTGTGCTGTAAGAGCTGTGTGCGGAATAAACCAATTACTGTGTTATGAGCCAAGAGTTCAGAGTGAACAGTGTTCAGAATACGCCATATGCAGAATAAACCAATTACTGTGTCATGAGCCATGGGTTCAGAGTGAGCAGTGCGTTGAATAAACCGTGTGCAGAATAAACCGAGTACTGTGTTATGGGCTGTCTGTTCAGAATGAGCAGTGTGCCGTAAGGGCTGTGTGTTCAGAACAAACGAAATATTATGTCAGCTGTTTCCATGCCAGAATGGTAATCAGAAGTGCTCTCCCGGAGCACCGATCCCTGCCAGAGGCATCTTGACTGTATTTTCATTGAGTTCCTAGGAGATCAATTGCGATGGTGCAAACTAGAGTTTGAATGGCTGTTGCCTAGAACACAAAGGTTTGGAATTTCTGAGACTAAAGTCTGGTTTGAATACCCAGGGGTGAATCCTCGGCCAGAAATCTGTATGGAAGCCCCATAGGTTGAGGTAGCAGGTATGCACCTCGATTCTGGATACTGATCCAACCTAGTCTGTCACCCCGTTGAAAAATAGGGAAAGTTGTGAGTATGATCAGGAAGGAAAGCAGCATCCGTGGTTTCCCCAACAGATGTTGCCCCTTGTCGGCATTTCAAGACCTTTATACTGTGAGTTGCAGGTAAGTGTTCGAAGAACACAGGGGGGAATCCCTGTCAGAGTAGAGCGGTTCACCGCCACTCACCTTGTGAGGTGATTTCTAAAGCACCGATTTATTTATTGCATTCCTTACACATCATGCATTGTGTTGCATTCTACCCATCAAGGTCTTTTCTCGTTCATGCACGGTATTGTATGTACCGTTCATTCAGGCAAGTTCCGGTTCAGTTTTGACCGATACCTTTCTCCTCTCGCGTTTGGCATGCGTTTGGACCTACCTTTCTCCCCTCACGTTTGATACCTGTTTGGATGACTGCGCTTCCCTGCATAGTCCTTTCCTCTCTAGCGTGTGCTACGCTAAGAGATTTTCTCTTTCCTCTCTCGTGTGTACTACGCTGAAAGGTTTCTCTTTCTTCTCTCGCGTGTGCTACGCTGAGAGATTTTCTCTTTCCTCTCTAGCGTGTGCTACGCTAAGAGATTTTCCCTTTCCTCTCTCGCGTGTACTACGCTGAGAGGCTCCTTCCTTTTCCGAAACACGGGGATATGTCCTCATGTTTCCTTCTTTTTCTGAGACACGGGGATACGTCCCTATGTCTCCTCTTCTTTTTGAAGCACTGGGATACGTCCTTTTGTTTCTCCTTCTCTGGTTACGAGCATTTGCAATACGTTCCAATGCTCGCGCCATTTCCGAAACACGGGGATACGTCCTTATGTTTCCTTCTTTTTCTGAGACACGGGGATACGTCCCTATGTCTCCTCTTCTTTTTGAAACACCGGGATACGTCCCTTTGTTTCTTCTTCACTGGTTACGAGCATTTGGAATACGTTCCAATGCTCGCGCCATTTCCGAAACACGGGGATACGTCCTCATGTTTCCTTCTTTTTCTGAGATGCGGGATACGTCCCTATGTCTTCTCTTCTTTTTGAAACACCGGGATACGTCCTTTTGTTTCTCCTTCTCTGGTTACGAGCATTTGGAATACGTTCCAATGCTCGCGCCATTTCTGAAACACGGGGTTACGTCCTCATGTTTCCTTCTTTTTCCAAGACACAGGGATACATCTCTATGCCTCTTCTTCTTTTGGAAACATGGGGTTGTCTCCCTTTGTCTCTCCTCTTTTGGCTTAGAGCATTCAGAATACGTTCTAATGCTTATACCTTTAAGAAATAGCTAGGATATGTCCCTATGTTTCTCTCTCTGTTCCTTCCTTACACGATTTCAGCGTGTTTGGAATTGCTTTTCCTCTTCTCACGATTTCAGCGTGGTTAGAGTCTGTTCCTTCCTTACACGATTTCAGCGTGTTTGGAATTGCCTTTCCTCCTCTCACGATTTCAGCGTGGTTAGAGTCTGTTCCTTCCTTATACGATTTCAGGGTGTTTGGAATTGCCTTTCCTTTTCTCACGATTTCAACGTTGTTAGAGTCTGTTCCTTCCTCACATGATTTCAACGTGTTTGGAATTGCCTTTCCTCTTCTCACGATTTCAGCGTGGTTAGAGTTTGTTCCTTCCTCACGCGATTTCAGCATGTTTGGAATTGCCTTTCCTCTTCTCACGATTTCAGCGTGGTTAGAGTCTGTTCCTTCCTCACACGATTTCAGCGCGTTTGGAATTGCCTTTCCTCTTCTCACGATTTCAACGTGGTTAGAGTCTGTTCCTTCCTCACACGA
The DNA here is from genome assembly GCA_036172215.1 of Camellia granthamiana. NCBI lineage: Eukaryota > Viridiplantae > Streptophyta > Magnoliopsida > Ericales > Theaceae > Camellia > Camellia granthamiana. The sequence continues at coordinate 2,315,975 of CM069905.1, read as the reverse complement.
TTGCAGCGTGTTTCGAATTGTTTACCTCCTCTCATGATTCCAGCATGGTTGGAGTATTCCCCCCCCCCTTTTTCATCCCTTAATACATATTGCATTTTGCATGCATTGCATTTCATTCGTGTTGTCTAACGCATCGCGCTATCTTGCGCATATCATATGCACTTGTTAGTGCCTAACATTACATATTGCATTTTGCATGCATTGCATTTCATTCGCGTTGTCTAACGCATCGCGCTATCTTGCGCACATCATCGCACTGTCTTGTGCACCCTCGCATTGCATTTTGCATGCATTGCATCTCGCATCGCGTTATTTTGCGCATCGCACTATCTTGTGCATTGCATTCCGTCTCGCGCTATCTTGCACACATCATATGCACTTGTTAGTGCCTAACATTACATATTGAATTTTGCATGCATTGCATTTCATTCGCGTTGTCTAATGCATCGCGCTATCTTGCGCACATCATCGCACTGTCTTGTGCACCCTCGCATTGCATTTTGCATGCATTGCATCTCGCATCGCGCTATTTTGTGCATCACACTATCTTGTGCATTGCATTCCGTCTTGCGCTATCTTGTGCATCGCGCTATCTTGCGCACATCATATGCACTTGTTAGTGCCTAACATTACATATTGCATTTTGCATGCATTGCATTTCATTCACGTTGTCTAACGCATCGCGCTATTTTGCGCATCGCACTGTCTTGTGCATTCGCGTTGTCTAACGTATCGCGCTATCTTGCGCATCGCACTGTCTTGTGCATTCGCGTTGTCTAACGCATCACGCTATTTTGTGCATCGCACTGTCTTGTGCATTCGCGTTGTCTAACGCATCGTGCTATTTTGCGCATCGCACTGTCTTGTGCATTCGCGTTGTCTAACACATCGCACTATTTTGCGCATCGCACTGTCTTGTGCATTCGCATTGTCTAACGCATTGCGCTATCTTGCGCACATCATCGCACTGTCTTGTGCACCCTTGCATTGCATTTTGCATGCATTGCATCTTGCATCGCGCTATTTTGCACATCTCACTATCTTATGCATTGCATTTCATCTCGCGCTATCTTGCGCACATCATATGCACTTGTTAGTGCCCAACATTTCATCTTGCATTTTGCAGGCATTCATTACACTCGCGCTATTTTGCGCATCGCACTGTCTTGTGCATTACATTCCATCTCACGCTATTTTGTGCATCGCGCTATCTTGCGCACCTTACCTGATTGCATTTTGCATGCATTCATTTCACTCGCGCTATTTTGCGCATCGCACTGTTTTGTGCAGTTTACATTCGCGTTTTCTTGCGCACCTTACCTGTACTTGTTAGTGCATTGCATTGTTATGCATCCAAACCGGCTTCGCATCAACGTATAAGTCCAATTACAAACCGGCTTCGCGTCAACGTCAGCGTATAAGTCCAATTATCAAAATCTTCTTGCATACCATTTACATTTTGCCCCAGCCTCCGGGCGCATCTCTGTATGCCTATATTGATTGATTGTCTGAGTCTTCAGCCTTGTTAAAAATGGGTCGTCTCTAGGCTTTGACACTCACTCCCGTCACTTTGTGACTGTTGAGTTCTGTCAAAGAGGGGCAACTGTAGACACCCCATTTTTGACCGTCCTCGAGACTTGGTTGTGCTTCCAAGTACACCCAACAACTAGTTCGATTGCTCGCTGAGTACTCGACTGTCGCGGCGGAACGTCACCGGTTCGAGCTTTCCAGACCCTGTATCCTTTCTGTCCCTTTTTTTGGACTTTGACTAGGTCCTTTCAGAGTGACCCTGTTGGTGCATTGCCAGCCATGGTCTGGCACTGGCGGCCATGGCTTTGTACCTACCGGCCACTGGTGAAGCCCTGCCGGCCATCAGTGAGCCACTGCCGGCCACTACTGATGGCCAGCACCCCCCCTGTCTCAGCTGGTTTTCCTCCAAATCTTTTGAGCCAGCTGGATTTTTGTTATCTGCCCTCCATACACGTGTATGGAGGGATGAAGCACTTGCCAAGCTTCTTGAAGAAGCTTTGCATTGCACCTCTTCTATATAAGGAGAGAGCCTCTCTCTTTATCTGAGGTTCAGACCTTTTGAGAAGAAATCTCTCTCTCTCTCTCTCTCTCTCTATATTGTTGGAGTTTTATGCTTTGAAGTTGGATTTCCTTGCACTTTTACACTACAACACTTAGAGATACACCACCACCATTGGACTAAGCTTCTTGGGAGGGATTCTTAAGCTCTAAAAGCTGGTTTCTACCCCGCTGAGGTTGCTAGTTTTGAAGAGGATCATCAAGGGTGAGTATTTTCCCTTTTCTTATATTTTCTTGTACCTTGTTTTGTCCCTTATTGCATATTGATTTAGGCCTTCCTTATAACTGAAAAAAGTCTTGTATTTGAGTGCTTTTGAAGTTTGTTTAAGGTCCTTTTGCTATTAGGGGTGTGTAACCCTCTTGCATGCTTTGTTTGGCTTTGTTCTAAGCCATGCCTTAAGGCCTCCGAGCTAGCCTTAGTTTGGCCTTCCTACTACTGAAATCCAGTGGCTTTTTAGTGGTAAAGGTGTGGTTTTGAGGTCCCAAATCAGAGGGGGTGGCCCCCTCTCTTTTTGTTTTTGCTTGCTTGCCTTTTTGGCCTTACAAAGGAGCATGCCTCTCTACATTTTTGAGGCTTGGTTCAGGCTAGTTTTTTTGTCACTTCTAGGACCTGCCTTGGCCCTGTCCATGGCTGGTTTGGTCATATTTTGCATGCATTTAGTATGTGTAGTGTAACTCCATTCATAGCTCATCAAAGTAGCATGTTTGTTTGGCTTGTATTGAGTCCATTTCAGTAGGTTTTTGGTGATGTTTTACCATTCCATGAATCTGTCTTGGGTTGGTTTTGTCACTCCATGCTTGCATGATGCACTTGTAGTGTAAACCCCCTAAACTAGCTTCATATGCTTCATGCTTTGTCATGTCTTGTTGGCTTGTTTGGTTTACATTTTAGCATGTTTTTGGTAATGTTTTTCCATATCATGACCCTATCCATGTTTGGTTTGGTCATCCTTTACATGCTCCATATAGGTGTAGAACAAATCTTGTTTACTTGCCTTTTGTGCATGATGTTTTGACTCATCATCCTCGCATATTTTGGCTTTGCTCTAACATGATTTTATGCTTATTTTGGGCTGTCCTTGGACTATTTTAGGCTGCCATGGCTATATCACTCATGCTTTGTATAGCTGTAGTGTAAATGCTTAGGCTAGTCTTGGGTTTTGAGGCCCTTACCATGCCATGCATGTGATGTTTCCATGCCTTGCCATCATTTCATATGTTATTTCAATCCATGAAATGTTTTCGTACACCTGCATTTGACATGCTTTGAATGCTTTATAAAGCTTGTGCTTTATGCCTCAAGAATGGACTTTTGTGCATGCCATTAAGCCTAAGCCTTTGGCTCATCATTTCAGTGCACTTTTGGTCTTCTTATACCATGATGTAACTCTGTTTTATGTTATCCAAGTCATGCCATGTTTCGTTTCAATAGGTGTAGTGCATTGCCTCTTTAAAGCCTTGCATGCTCTATGTTTTTAGCCTTGTGTTCTAGCTTGTGTTGGCTAGCTTTGAGCTTGGTTTTGGTCTTGTTTGGACCTGCCCTAGGACTATTTTAGGTCCCCTTGGCCCTTTAGGGCTTGCCTTGTATGGCCATGGCTTAAGTCCCTTTACTTACTTTGAGCTTTGAGCATCATAACATGCTATGCTTGCATTGTTGAGTTGATTTGGCATCAATTTGCATAAGATTTCCGAGCTTACCTCATTGCTATATATCCATGTTTGTCGCTCCTTAAGTGTGCTTAAGAGTTGTCCTCTTTATGCCTTAATACTTGAGCCATTTGGCATGCATGTTTGTCTTGCCATTTCATGCTTTTCATGTCATAATTTCGTCACTATTGGCTACTGATTAGGACCTATTTGAGAGCTGTCCATCTTTGGTGTAAGCTCATCTTACCATGTTGTCGCATGCTTGTTTCATTTCGTTTGTTGTTGCATACTTGTCCACCTTTACATGCCTTCCATGTTTGCATGCTCATGTTGCATTTCGCCATGTTGTCCAAGGTTGTTACCTCACATCATGCTTATATGCTTGTTGCATGCTTGAGTTAGTTGCATGTTTTCACACTTAAGTCATATTGCATACTTGCCATGCTTATGTGTTGCATTGTTTGGATTAAGTATTAATCTAAGCACGAGGAACGAGGGGCGTTTCATACTTCGAGTGATGGAACGTGTCTCAATTCTCGGTCGCCAAAACTCTTGATGATTCATGATAGAGTTCTAGGCTTTACTTATTTTATTTGTGCATTCATTTTCATATTGATTTGCACAAGTTGGATCTTTGGCCATCATGCATCAGGATGCGTGATTGATGGTCGTGGATCCGACTATGCCTCTCCCTTGATGTTTTGAGGTGATATGGGGTGGCATAGTGTGCACACACCCTTGGGAGACCCTCCATTTTCTCTATTTTGTGCTTTGTTGTAGCTTGGTGTCACAGCACACCAGTGGCCGCCAATGCACCATTGATGGCCGGCAGCCTCTCATCCATGGCCGGCAGTGTTCCATTCCTGGCCGACAGGTGGCCGGCAGTGGTCCTCCATGGCCGGCAGGCCACTGGTGTATCCTTCCAGCAGTGTTTTGGTAAGTTCCAGCAACAAGCACTGGAAGACACCTTGCCAGCAAAGCCTCTAAAGAGCAAACAGAAGGCGTTTCGAGGTGAGGAACCGAAGCGAGCATGCATACCCCCCTCTTCTTCAAACAGAGCTGAAGCAATTCTTTTTTACTGCTTACTTAGCATTTGTTATTTGTAATTAATTAATTTGTTAATTATTTAAGTTGTGTAATAATTAGTTGTAGCTAGTTATTCATTTGGTTTTGTAAAAATTAATTAGCTTGTTAGTTAGTTAATTAGGAGGCTTGTATTATTCATTCGGACCCTCCGAGAGAGGCCACAATTGTGTAATAAGCGTGCGTGCGTGTGTGCATGTCTTCCAACCGCCATTTCTTTCTCTCTTTTACTTACTTGCTTTTGTTGGTTAGTTTTAGGTCATTTTTTCAATTAGCATACTTATGCTCTGCATGTTTGCATCCATCCATTTGTCCCGCATACTTATGCATGCATGTTTGCATTCACCCATCTATCTTGCATGCACCAGGCTCGGCGCATCATGCTAACTGCATTATATTTTCAAATTCTAAGTTGAATACATGTATCAATCGCTGCATCTCAAATGCCATCTTAGAATAGCCGAGCCTATTTCTAGTTGCATTTCGCCTGTGTTGCATTAGTCATTTTAACATGAACTAGGATCATGCATGATTACTAACTAGTTCTTTGTTTTGGCTTGGAGTACACTGTAAGTGTTTTCGCTTTAGCATCTTGCATGGGTGTGAATGCTGCCATGATAGCATGCTTGCCATGAGGCTATCTGCTTATATGATATAAACTGCCTGAATGCCTGTGGGTGAAGGTTGGATTGCTTGAATTGGGACAATTCATTGAAATCCGCATTTTAGCCTACTTGCGAGTAGCAAACTTCAAACCATTTTCCAAACAAACGAATATGCAATGCTTTGTTCCAAATTAGGCGATTTAGTCTATACTTGTTTTGCTGTGCGCATCACATAGTAATTCTAGCTAATTAACCGGAATAAGAACGCATGTGTTTTCAAAAACAAGATATCATGGTTAGTAGAGGCCGATCTTTGATCGGGCGAACGGGGGTGCTCATAGCTGACCTTCCCCAATCGTACCCAAGTTCCCGAGCCGAGGCAACTTTGGTGATGACGGGCACGTGGCCTTAGGCAAACGAGTCATGGTTTCCTAAATTCCCTAAAATAAAATATTTAGGTGGCGACTCTGTATCTGGCAAAGTAGTCCATGTTTGGCACTTCTTTACAAAAATCAGTTTTCCAAAACGATTTGCCAGATTTGGACTCTTTGGTGATTTATCAATCTCACATTGCACATTGTGAGGTCAGATTAAGAACTGTGACTAATCGAGTCCGAACTGTAGCATGGGGCCCTCGGGGCGCGTCTACACCTTAGTATTAATCTCCCCCAAGCAAGGGTCTATAGCCTTGGTATTAATCTCCTCTAAGCAAGGGTCTATACCCTTGGTATTAATCTCCCCCAGGCAAGAGTCTATGGCCTTGGTATTAATCTCTCCTAGGCAAGGGTCAATACCCTTGGTATTGTTACCCCCAAGCAAGGGCCTACATTCGATGGATGTCATAAAACCATTTCAAAACAGAACTTCATTCATTAAAAGGAAATAACATTTCAATAAGCCATGCTATCAATTATCAAATTATTTTAATAATTCATTCAATCAATCACATGTCCATTTTGATAGCAATAGCATTTTCGAAAGTAAAGATAATTTGAATATATCTTTATAAAGTTACTACTCACAGTGGTTTGAGTTGTCACTAAGCCTCGGTCGTCCACCTAAACAAGACACATAACAGAAGCAGAGTTGAAGCACCAATTCATTTTACTTTAATTCTACTCATGTGTTTCTATCTCATTCTATGATTACATGAGTCCAAATGGTGCCTGAGAATACACAGAGTGGCATGAGGACACAAAAATGCACTTAAAAGAGTTGGTCAAAAATTGCTGAAAATAGAGTCTCTGCTCAAGCGTGACTTCCTTCGCTTGAGCGGAGGTTCAAAAACAAGGGTAGTCGCTTAAGCGTAACTTTCGTCGCTCGAGCGGTCTGCAAAAGTACTGGTTACATGAAATTCCCACTCGACCGTCGCTAGAGCAGAAGGCTGAGGAAAAAGGGTCATCGCTCGAGCATGACTTCGGTCGCTCGAGCAGACGATAAAATTTTGCAAAACTTCTGCAAGCTCGATTTTCACGCTCGAGCGTAAAACACGAATTCTGGAATTTGTAGAATTGTGTTTGAAGTTCAAACATGGTATTCAAAGCCTCAAATCTTGAGTTTTTGGTACAAAAACATGGAGAATCATTATATAACATGAAAACACTTCCAATTTGAACCCATTTATTCAAAACCATGGTAATTTCCCAACCAAAGACTTCAACCTCAAATTATAAAATAAGTTTAACTCAATTTGAGTGTACATTTCTTCAAAACATGTTCAAAATATAATCAAGTGACATGAGAAGCATGAAAACATGAAGGATTCGCCAAATTAAGGTGTAAATGTGCCATGCATGTAGGAATTTCATGAATTCTAACTCAAATTATGCATGCATGTACATAATTCAACTCCAACTCATCATATTCATAACAATTCATGCTCAACCTATTCAAATTCAACCAAATGATCCTATAACTTCATGAACTTAGTTTCTACATGATTCAATTTTAAGAATTTAGGATGAATCTCATACCTAATGTGTAAATTCAAGTGTATTATAGCTCTAACCCTTGAATCTTCCACAATTCTCTACAAGCTCTTTGTTTTCTCTCTAAATATGTTGAGCTCTCCTCTCTTCTCTCTCAATTCTCAGACAAGAGTCATAAAAACGAGCCTATAAGCTTAATTAGGACATTATATACACTATTAAAAAAAGTACTTTTTGCAACCGCTACAAACCGTCGCAAATAATAAAAAAACAGTTGCAAAAGACCTTTTACGACGGCCCATGCGACGGCAAATGGGGATCGCGAATGTGGGGGTGGCAAATACTTTTTGCGACGGCAAAGCAACGGTTGCAAATTATTCGCGACCGCCTGAACTACTTATGCTAACCACTATTTTGCCATCGCAAAAAAACAAAGAAAAACACTAACATATTTTTGGCAACTATCTTGTTACCGTCGCAAAAAAACAAAACAAAAAAAAAAAAAAAAACAAGAAACATAAAAGTGTAATGTTAAGCACTCTAGGAATAGCAATGACAATAATTCAGACAGTATAGCATTGTAATTTATTCAGGCATTTGTAGACACCCCGTTTTTTACCGTCCTCAAGACTTGGACGTCACCGCTTGAACACTCGGTGATTATCCATGTTTGTGTTTGTTTGGAGTTCCCGGAGTTCTCGGCTACGCGCCTTGCCTCAGGATCTCCGAACTCGACTGTTTTGTGTCTGGTTTTGCACCAAACACTTGTGTTTTGCCTTGGAGGGGTAGGGAATGCCTTGTGAGGCATTCCCACACACCACCGGCAGTGGCTAGAGGCCACCGGCTGGTTTTTGTTGCCACCAGCAATATATTTTGCCGGTTGGCACTCTTTGTTGCCGGTCGGCACTCCATTTTGTCAAAATGACAATTTTGAGCGCCCGACCACTGTTCATCTACTTTTTGTAGATATTTCTTGCCAACTGTGATAGCTGGCACCCACCCCATTCCCTTCCATACACGTGTATGGAGGGATTTCCCTCTTGGATGGCTTGTTTTGTAAGCTTTACAAGAGGGAATTGCCTATATAGGAGAGAGTCTTCTCTTGGCATTAGGGTGAGACACTTGTTAGGCATTTTAGGCAGCTTTGGAAAAGCTTGAGTTCTAGGGTTAGGGTTAGATATATTTTCTATCTCTATAAGTGTGTGTTTTGTGCCATTTTTGCTCACACACACACACTAACACACCATCTCTTGGACTTGAGACCCTTGGAGGCTTGTTTGAGTGTTTTGGAGGTGGATTCAAGCCAAGAAGGGCTGTTGGAGCATCATTTGTGAAGGTGGTCTTCAAGGGAAAGAAACTTCCCTTTTATTCCCCGTTTTTGCATCCTATTTCTACCTATCTTAGAGCTGTTTTTGTGTTTAGTGTATAACATAAAAAAAAGTTCTGTTTTTAGGCCCTCTTGATTGTTTGTTAAGATTGTTTTGTGGTTTGGGTGTGTTTGACGACCCTTAGGCCTTGAAAGGCCCCATTTTTGTGCTATTTTGTGCAAGTTTCGAGACTTTGGTGTTTGGGCCTCTTCACCACTGAAATCTTAAGGGATTTCAGTGGTGGGGATGGTGCCTTGAAGTCTCCAAAAGGGGAGGGCCACCCCCTCTCCTTGTTGTCCTTGAAAGGGACCATTTTTGGTCTCTTAAGGGAGCTTATGTTTGAGTGTGTGTTGAGCATGCCATGACTATTTTTCATGCTTATATTGCCATAATATAACATGGTTTTAAGTTGGTTTTGGTGTACCATGCATGCCTTGCATACCTACCTTGTAATGCCTTGTGAATGCCTTAATATGCCTTAGGTTGTATGCCTTTGTTTTAGCATGTTTTAGGCTTAGATTTATGAAGCTTTTGTGTTTATTTTGCCATGCTTTAGGTCTGCCTTAGGTTGTTTGAGTCGACCCTAGCATGCATTATATAGCCTCTTTGCATTTTTGGGCTTGTTGGCCTTAAGTATGTAAGTGTGTAGCACACTTTATTTGCTTTGATTTAGTGGATTGGAGTCTTTTTTTCACGTTATTTCAGTCCCTTTAACATGTTTGTATGCTTGCCTTGCATGCCTCTTTAACGCCTTATGAGCTTGTGTTGTATGCTCCTTGAAAGTGCATGTGTGCATGCTTATGAATTCAAGCCATTTAGATGCCATCTAGGAGTTCCTTGGGTGTTGTTTAGGTCTGCCTTTGACCTGTTTTGAGTCCCCTTAGCCTTGTGAGGCTTGGTGGGTTTGACCTTGGTTTAAGCCTCTTGGCTTACCCCAAGTACTTGGGCCATTTGCATGCTTTACTTGCTTGAATTAGTTGGTTTGACACCTCTATTTTGTGCAATTTCAGAGCTTGTGTTGCATGCTAATTGTCTATTGTTTGGTCTCTTTAAGTGTGCTTAAGAGTTACCTTGTTTATGCTTAAGGTGTTGGACCATGATTGCATGCATGTGTGTGTGCATTTTGGCCTTCATTTCCTTGGTTTTGGCCGCTGTTTTTAGGCCTAATTAAAGTTACCTAGATCATGTTTAAGACCACCATTTGCTTGGTTGCATGCTTACCTCATGTTTGCTAGTATGCTTACACAAGTGCCTTGTCATGCCATGTTGCATCCTTAGCTTGCATGCCTAGGTTGCATTGCATCTTGCATGCATGCCTTGTTCCTTGATTTGGTGATAGGAATTGGGCCTTGTTTTGTTTGATTGGTTTGCATTTCATTTGACATAAAAGTTGCACACTCGGTTCTTTGGGCCATCATGCATGGAAATGTGTGATTGGTGGTCCGAGAATCGAGACGCATGCTCCTTTGAGTCACAAACATAATAGGGGGCATGATTGGTGCATACATTGTTTGAATTTTATTGCCATGCAAGTTTTGCCCTCTGCTGCTGTGAGTTGCAGGTTCTGCAGGTATTGTTTGCCGACCGGCAACATTTTATGCCGGCCGGCAGTAATTTATCAGCCGATGGGTTCATTTTGTGCCGATGGCCACATCCTAGTGCCGGTGGTCATTCTACTTAGCCGGTGGGATCCCCCAGTATCCTGAGAGGCATTCCTGAGACTTTGGCAGTCTTCAGAGGAGCAAAGCAGGGAAAACAGAGGCAGACTATGCATGGCAGTGCGATTCCGAGCAAGTCCCGAGCATGCGCTGCATCTGACCCGCTTCCCGAGGGGTTTACTGTTTTAATTAGATTGATTAATTCGTTTAGTTAATTTAATTGATCTGTAATATTTAATTAGCTTGCGTAGTTAATTAATTTGTATATTCTTTTGATCCCTCCGAGCGAGGGCAAATCTGTAATAAGCGTGTGTGAGTGGTGTGCATGTCTTTCAACCCCCACTTCTTTCTTCCCTTTTATTTACCCGCTTACGATGGTAGATTAGGGCACGTTTATTTTAGCATACCTTATGCAATGCATGCGTGCATCCATACATTTGTCTTACATGCACCAGGCTCGGTACATCATACAAACCGCATTGTATCCTCAAATCTAACTTGAATACGTGCACCGAATGATTGCATTTCACATGCCATTTTAGGGTTAGCCGAGCCTATCCTAAACTGCATCTCTGTATGTGTTGCATTAGCCACTTAACATGAACTAGGACATGCATGTTTGCTAACTAGTTTCTTGTTTTGGCACGGAGTACAATGTAAGTATTTATGCTTTAGCATATCGCATGCGTGTGAATGTTGCCATAACAGTAGGCTTACCATGTGGCTAAATGCTTATATGAGATAAATTGTTTGAATGCCTGTGGGTGGAGGTTGGATTGCTTGAGTTGGAAAAACTCGTTGAAATCCGTATTTTAGCCTACTTGCGAGTAGCAAATTCCAAAGCACTTTCAAAACGAACGGATATGCAATGCTTATTTCCAAATTAGGCAATCTAGTCTATACTTGTTTGCTGTGCGCATAATATAGTAATTCTAGGCTAATAACCGGAATAAGAACACATAACGTTTTCAAAATCGGATATCATGGTTAGTAGAGGTCGGTCTTCGGACCGGGCGAGAAGGGGTGCTCATAGCTGACCTTCCCCGATCGTACCCAAGCTCCCGAGCCAAGACAACTTTGGTGATGACGGACACGTGGCCTTCGGCACCGAGTCAGGGTTTCCTAAATTTCCCATTTTAAAAATATTTAGGTGGCGACTCTGTATCTGACAAAGCAGTCCATGTTTGGCACTTCTTTTCAAAATCTGTTTTTTTTTCTCAAAACAATTTGCCAGAGTTGGACTCTTTGGTTCAGATTACGAACCGCAACAAACAAAGAAGGGGAGTCCAAACTGTAGCATCGAGGTCCCTCGCGGGCGCTGTTACAGCATTCCATTTGAGTCTCAAAATTGGAGCCATATGTGAGTTATTACAACTAAAAACCTGGGAAAAGTTCTTTTATGAAAAAAATACAATCCAGATAGAATGCACTAAGGATGACATTTTGCATTTGAATGCAGCTGGAAGGGATCACATCACAGAAGCTGAAATGATAATCGTAGAGGAATTCTGGAAAATCATGAAGCGACACAAGCAACACCCTCAGAGTGCCTTTGTATAGAACATGAATCTGCATTTTAAAAAAAGAAAAAAAGAAGAGGTCAGCAAGTAACAATTTTCCTCAAGGATCTGTTCCCCCCCCCCCCCCCAAAAAAAAAAAAAAAAAAAAAAAAAAAAAAACAAAGAAGAGAGTGAGAAGAAGCAAACTGTTTCTCCCAGTTCAGCACTGCGCGGGTATGGCTCCATGAATTTGAACAGGTCTACCAGCAAACATTGAACATGAGGCCAGCCTTTTGGAGGGTTGACGATAAGCAACTTAGGCATAAAACTCCTGTGACTCGTGAGTTCAAGCCATGCGAAGCTACAATCACCATCACCAAGTCATCACTGACAAAATCAAAATTTCTATAGAATAGCTCATTATCCAAGATGCCTCAGATGTAGAGCTCAGGTGCTAAACAATAAATATTCAATGCAAACATATTGGTGAATTGCTGACAATTTCTATCTAGTTAAAATCAGTCACCATAAGGTCGTCAGGATCCATATTAAAGATTTGTAGAGAAAAATCAGAGAGCGGGGCAATTCAATAACATACAAAAGGACCAAGAAACATGATGCAAATAATTACCACATTATTTGATTCAGAAAAGTAAATAATGTTCCAGGTAACTCCAACTAACATGTAAATAAAGAAAAAGTATGACCACATTTAAGATTGAATTTATTGGACTAGAAAAGTTTTCAAGTGGGATCATGCCATTAAGTCAAGTTTCTTAACTTTCAATTATTAAAGGCTTTAATGTCTTATTCACCTAAAAAAAAAATTATTAAAACAAAATATAGAGACCGTGGGCATAATTTGCCCAACAATATAAGTGCATTGAGCATTTGAAGCTCCCAAAGTACTCCAAATAGTCTTTCAGATTTATCAGACCAAGGAATGTGTTAGAATCCCTATATCAAATGTTGGACCATGTAAGCAGACTTTCCCTTATAAGTAGATGTTATAGTGACTTTGCTTCTTGGCTATGGTATTTATGTAACCACAGGTTATCCTCTCATAGAATTTATCATTGCAACAAAAAAAAAAAAAAGAAAAAAAGAAAAAAAGATTTGACATCTTTTTATTTGTATATGAGTACGACAACATGCAGCTTTACAACTTACTAGTGCAGCTGCCACGCCAATGACTATTTGTAGCCTTGTTCTCCAATTCAAGGGAGCCTGAAGACGATCTACCAAGAGCCAAACTTTGATAACATAATCAAATTAGCCAAACATGTAAATTTTGCATTCCCAAAGTTACCATTCAGATGCGCCTTCAGGGTTCCATTTTCTATGTCTTCAAACACTAGAAACCTAAAACGGGAACAGTTAAATACATCAAAACAAGAAGTTTCTCAAAACAACAGTTAAGGCCCATTAAGGGCTAAAATCTTTCTTAACCCAAAAATAAGGACAAAACGAATATATTTCAATCTAACCAATGGGCAGTCTATGAGACTTATAATTTCACAAGATATCACAAATACTAGATTCCCATCCAATTAGGAGAAATATGAACTGCTCATGTTGTTTGCTATGAAACTTATAATAGCAATCCATGAGACTTATGTTGTTGTAATGCTGTCCCACCAGCCAACTAGGAGAAATACAATCGGTCATAAAAAATTAGACGCAAAAAGTCATATTTCTAGTAGTGTTATAGACAAAGCAAGTAATCTAAATGATGAAGAATTTGAAAAACTATTTGCATAATAAGTTATAGTTCCAATGGCTACTATCAATAGAATAGACCTTGTTTCAAGATAGAGAAGCTGAGCAACTATAATGTTTTCCATATCATCATCCACAGCTCCACCACAACGTACTATCCTCTTGGGAGTCCAATTAAAACACCAAGGCAAGGTAGTGTTAAATACTAGAAGAGAAAACAAACAAACCAACAACAGAGTCGAATAGAAAACCAAGAAAATAGTCCCTTACATGCTGAAAAAGCTGACTGATAACACTCTGAAAACGCACTTGCACCATTGGAGGTGATCCTTGTCCATGTCCTTAAGCATAGGCATAGTCATAGGCTGGGAAGTATGGCGAAGAAGGGATTTGCAAATCGTCCCTAAACAACCAAATTCAAAACTATTCAAACTGAAAGAAAGAAAACAATAAATAAAATAAGATTAAGAAGGGGGGAAGGTTGTCGTGAATTGTCAGATAAATCTTACCTAATGGACCAAATTTCAAGCTCCCAAAACTCACCGGAGTAGATGGCCTTACTGCTAGAAATTTATTAAATGGATCAATTTTATTATCCTTTTCTAGGTTATCAGTTTTTTCTTACTTGTCCATGATGGCTTCATAGTCCATATTTAAATCAGGAATAGTTGCCATTTTCAATGCATATTTTGTACTAATTGTTGAGCTTTGTATTAGAGTAGAGTTTCTGCAGAGGTATGCATATCAATTAATGAATTCATTCATTGTTCCTAGATGTAAGTAATATATACAAAATGTCTTTGAATATAAGAGTGAGAACTAGAAGAGAAACACAAAAGTTGGATGCTAGGGGAAATTTCTTCAACCCAAATATTCCAATGGCAATAATTTGCATCAATATCAGGGAAAATTGGTAAGTGTTAGTTACTCATAGTTGGGTATGCTTGAGTTCAATCTTGCGTTCTTGTTGAACTCTCTCCATTAGACCTTTTAGATTTTGTCGGAAGTAGTGGACCGAACCCCATCATCATGTCATGTCCCTCAGCAATTGTTTGATCTAGCGAGAAATCCAAAGTGTGGGATCATGTAAAAGATAGAGACTCTTAACCGGGCAAAGACACAGAAAATAGTCAACACAAATAAGTATGTGCATGGATGGGTATAAATAATTGGTACATTTCTCATTACACAACTCCTCTCTACCCTACCAATAATTAAAAAAAAAAAAAAACAAACAAACAAACAAAGCAATGCTATACAAAAAATCAATGAATATATCTACCAACTCCAACTCTCAATCTCAAACACTCATAAAAGAATCAAGGGATTCCAAACCACCACCAAGAAGTTCCAACCACCTTGCTTCAAGCAAAAAAAAATCTCATGTAGCCCAAACATAGTTGTTAAAATTGTGATCTGCATTAAAGGACAGTACGATCCCACGATCCAAAAAATTAAAATTGATCTGGATCGCATTAAAAACCGTAGCAGAGGTAGGATCGTATCATGACCATTAGGATCATAGGATCAAGTTGTAGAATCGTACTACACTAATCTCTAAACATATAAATTTCCCTGGTCTTTCCAATTTGTTACATCTTCTAGCTCAAATAAGAATAACAAATACACCTCAAAACTAAGTAAAGGTCGTGAATCAATCAACAAATTTTGGTTTAAGTTCATATTTTACAACAAAATCCTACATAATTAAGAAAAACAGCAAGGGCTTAGTTTAAACTGGGTAGCAATTAGTTTTGAATTTAAGAAGAGAACAAAAATGCATTTCCTTGTGCCTTGTCAAATTTAAAACTAGAGATATTACACCACCACAAATTATTTTCCTAATACTAAATACTTGATTATAATTGCAAATGTTGCAATGAAAAGTCTAAAGAGCAAAAATACTTCTGAAAAGAAACAATATCCATTATATCAATGCTTGTTTTCCCACTTTTGTCCTGTATCAGCACCTGTTAAGCTAAACAACTAACTCAAGCTTAACAAGTAGAAATTTCTTTCTGATGCCTACTCCAAAACTTAGATAATTACTATGACAGAACTATATGTAAGGCAATAATCAAAACAAATAGAAACACTCGAGTGAATAATAAAATTAACAACAACTGCAAAATCTAAACACAATCCAAAGGAATTCAATTGCAATCCACAACAACTACTATAGGTATATCAATGAAATTAATCAAAGGTCCACAATTCTATATATATCACCATTAACCTATATATGTAGCAATTTTTTTATATGTTGAAAAACATATTGATGCTCAAAAATCACGACAAAAATTGTCAAGAATTGAAATACAAATATGGCCTCAATGAACAACAATTGAAATATAAGAAGTAGATAGAAAGAGTAAACACAATGATCGAAGAGAAGAAGATAGTGCGAACAGAGCGATTCTCTACTAGAAATTGAAACTAAATGAAATGAAATTGTGAAAAACAGAAATCGCAGAGAACAGAATTCCAAATGATATTGAAGGCATCGATCATAAGAAGAAATCACAAAGAACATAAATTGAAGAACAGAAATCGCGAAGGGCAAATGAATGCATCAATCTAAACCCTAGCAAATATATATAGAGAGAGTATGCGAGAAAGATCAAGAGAGAGGGCGAGAGAGATCAAGAGGTATTGACAGATCGAGAAAGAGAGAGAGAGAGAGAGAGAGATTCATACCATTGTTCTTCAGACGACAATGGGCGAGCGAAAGAAAGAGAGCAATGTCAAGAGTTTGAGCAAGCCAGACTAGGGCAAATATAAATAAAAGAAAATAGGGGAAATAAAAACCTTCGGAAATGCTGTATATTTTTTGCCACGATTAGATAGACAATCGCAAAAAAATAGACGCAAAAGCCCAATTTTCTAGTAGTGCAAGTAGAAATGGCCATCCTCCTGAGATATAACGCTCATGACCCATCTTCTCCCTGTTAACCCAATGAGACTCTGAATTGGAGATATCTGCCCAACATATACATATAAATAAGCACACTTTGTTTAATTAACATATGCGTCTCCAATTAAACCTACTTAAGTTTTTATCTCCAGCATCCTACCCAAATTAGTTCAACCACAAGCACAGTAGGAAAATTAACTGGTGCACATTTTGATTTTAGTTTTTTTTTACAATTTCACTAGTAAGACATTTTTGATCAGATATATGGGGTGAAATCGCCATGGGTAAGGAAGTCAGGTGCTTATGTCTAATACCAAAAGAAACAATCATATGCTCACATCAGCAACGCATCAACCAAATCATGGATTCCTATGTTGACAACGCAAAAAAGGATTCCTAATGCTTTCATTGACTATCTGCTTTGTATGTGAACTAAAATAGATGAACTGGATAGCAATTTCCTAAGAACATTTTGATATTGATGTTTTGGATAGTGATATCCTTCAAGAACTTCATATAAAACAAATATCATAAATACAGGCAGAAATATAAGGGAAAAGAGAAGTATTCCAAAGAGATATTCATATGTGACAGTTGCACAGCAGGACAAACAACATAAAGGACAAAAATGCTTTTCTTTCTAACTGATTGATTTAAAAATGGCATTCATGAGCTAATAAAAGCTGGATAATCTTTGTAAATGAACACTTCCATTAATCAAGAACTTGAATAAGGCAAGATCAGACTCGACTCCAAGTTAAGCAATATTCAATCCTATTATCACTTACGGACAGTTTAGATCCAATTATGCGCAAGCGTGTCATATAGGAGTGAAAGAAGGGAAAGTCTCTAACAATCTATAACACACATTTCGTATTCAACAAAGCTATCTCAAAATAGAAGAAAGCTATCTCAAAATATTATCAATCATTTCGCAATTTGCTTCCATTTCAGTTCTAACCATCCAAAAAGGAATAATTTTTAATGTCAAATTCCATACAAACTAAGTATATTCCAATCTAAAATAATAATTACATACAAAAATAGTAATCAGGCACCTTGTAATCTTTCAGAAAAATTTCTTTGGGCATGTCCATTTTGGATTCTTCAACTTGCTTTGGTAAGTGTACTGCTGCAACTGAACAAATTAGCCTCCTGCTGAATTGCTTGGCCTTTAAAAAAGGTTGAAATTCACATAAGGAATAAAAGTGAGCATGAAAATAGACATAATGTGAATTTATGAGAAGAGTGATAAATTCAACAATAACAACTCACGGGTAATGAGGAACAAGGAAACCGATAATTTTTCCGATGTGCAACCTAACACATCTCCCCTACCATCCCAAAATCAGCCACCCATCACCACCACTCCCCATTCGTCACACCCACCATACTCCAAGGCCACCCCCCTTTAACATAAAATGCGTATTGGCTAAACATATTGATTTGCATTTAAACATATTGAATCATTACATACGTATAATGAAGCGTACGATACTAAAATATTACATAACATAACAACAAACTATAAGATGGTAAACAAGAAATGAGAAGCAAGTAACTACAATACAGACCTTGATATTATAATCATCCCTTTCAGCCACCTGCTGCAACAAATGTTGGTTCTATGTTTGAATATCTTCATATGCTTGACCAATAGTCTGCAAATAAAGTAAATGCGTATAAGAAAGAAAAACAGAATGGTGAGAAGAAATAAAGGCAGGATCAAGGCACAAAAAACATCACCACAGTGAACAAGAAAAATTACATGGTTATCTGAGGATTTAAACATAATCATCATACCTCAATTTCAGAAATATAAGCCTCTGATTCACCATCTTTAATTTTAACAGTCTCCTTCAGCTCTAAAACATCCCTGGAGATGAAGTGACAGCAAACACCGTCAAAAACTTAATAGAAAATTTATCTAGTGAATTTCTATAGGAAAAGGGGAAAGGGATGGGAAAAAAACAAATTGATCCAGTGGTAATAGGGGAGCATTTTTAATTCACCATGTTAACAATATGGTAGCACTTTTATCACTATATAAAGTGACTCTGTTATCACTATGATGCTACTGGATGTTACCATATTAATTACAAATTCTGAATACCATATGAAACATCCAGGGACTGCAAGGCAAAAGCGGTTATAAGCAATTACCTCTCTTTTTCAGAGTAAGAGAATTCTAATTTCTGACAATTAAAATAAGAATATCGATGTTATTGTTTACATGAAACTACTTCCAAGAGAATTTGAAAATTAATATAGTAGCATCTAGTAGCATCATAAAGATTATTAAAAAAGAAAAAGAAAACGATGAGCATTAATATGATAACACCACAAAAATGATCAACCCAATGCATGAACTCCTACTATAGCAAGGCCTGGGAAGGGTCAGATGTACCCAGCTTTACCACCATGTATGGATAGGTAATTTCTGTGTTTTGAACCTGGGACACCCAAGTCACAACGGAGCAGCCTTACCATTATGCTAAGGCCAAAATTAGCATGCTATATTTGCCTACCACATGTTTGAATAAATCCTTGTGAAGGCGATGCAACATCAAGATATCTTGTGATCAATTTTAGCATTTGGAACTTCAGTTATATTTGTCTATATGATCTATTGCTTCTTTATGCAACTGATAATAATTATTATCTAAATAATATGCAGGGTCTGTGAAAGATTCGGTCGTAGGCGAAGAATGTATTTTAATTTTGCTCCTTTTTGGATATGATTTTGCTCCTTTTTGTCCGCTAAATTGAATTTAATTAAGCAGACATCTCATTGATATGATTAGTGTTTTAAAAGGCGCGCTTAGGCGCATGCCTAAGCGCGAGGCGTAATGAGGCGCAGCCTTGCGCTTTGAACAGGTCAAGGCGAGGCACAATACGCAAGGCGCAGCTTAGGCGCTGAGGCGAGGGCTTTTTTTCGAGGCGCAAGGTGTGGGCTTCATGGGCTTTATCTATTTTTCTACTCCAATTGTTGATTAAGTGCTTTTTTTGTGGGCATACCCACAAGGATTCAAAATTCTTCAATATAGAATGACCAAATGTGGTCAAAAGAGAGCAAAAAGTGATAAACGATTGAATATTATGCTTTATATCTTTTGTTAGATATTAATATATTTCTAATTTTTAGAAGATTGAATGTTATGTTTAGAGATTATCAAAATTGGTTATGATTTTTTAAATTATATATATATATATTTGGTATGTTGAAAATTTTGCCTATTTTATAATTTTACTTTTCTTTTGCTACTTGAGCTTCGCTTTTTTGAGCCGTGCGCTTCGCCTAGCGCCTCGCGCTTAGGCTATAGGAGACCGTATCGCCTCGGTGCGCCTAGAGCCTTTTAAAACACTAGATATGAGCTCTATCAAACTAGTGAATCATGGAAAGTGAAAATAACCATGAAATTTCATCTACACTATGCAATATTTCATTTATTAGCAGCCATTTGTCAAAATCTGTTAACCAACTTGGTCAAATTCACATTTGCAAACCTCAGTTCAGCAAACCACATCATCTAAAACTCTTCCAAAACACTGACTTTAACAATTAGACTCAGAAAGCCAATATATTCTAAACCTTCTCACATTATTATCACATACTAGCTGTCCTGTGTTTTATAAAATGCGAGAAAATTAATATCTGAACCTCACGAAAAATACTTGGTTTCAAGCTCAGTTCAGTGGATGTGAAGAAGAGATCATTTTCCAACATTTTCTCGGCAACCAAACACTATAATATCACAAGAAAGCTAAATAATGTAAAGAAAAAGAATGAAAGAGACGCACCTGAAGCTGTGAATCCCTCACATTTTTGCAAACTTCGAAGCTTGTGATCCAGAGAGCTTCGACCAGTGATCAAAGGATTTGCCAAAACAAAGAGAACGAATACCTACACACACAGAGAGAGAGAGAGAGAGAGAGAGAGAGAGAGAGAGAGAGAGAGAGTAAAGTTCGAAAATAAGATTCAAAGAGAAAAATTCAAAAAGAAGAGGCTAGAAAATAAGATTCAAAAAGAAAAATCCATTACCCAAAAAGAAAGATTCAAAAATCCATGTCGGGTATAACAATAATAAGGGGCTAGAAAATAAGATTCAAAACCCATCAGTTAGTAAGTAGTTAGTAAGAAGTGAAACTTAGCACAATATCTTAAATCAAAGTAAAAAATGCAGCCAAACAATGCACAATGGCTTTCAATATAAATCAAATGTAAGGTGAAAAAAATTAGTCAATTGATCTCACTGAAAAATTTAATAACAAACATAAAATCCTAAGGCAGCAAACAAAACCAACAGTGGTAAAATGAACCAAAAAAACAGAAACAATATTCATATCAGCAATGAAAGATCAAGTCTTCATAAAAAACAGAAACTCCCATTCTAATTTAAATTTAAAAACCTTTAAAACAATAACAAACAATAGCTCGATTGGTAAGCAAGACAAAGTTTTCATACCTTTCTTTCAAGTCTCACCAATCAACACTTGCTATTGGAATAAAAACTTGAGTTGGGCAATTTGGGTTTGGACTCCTAGTTAGGAAAAAAATGAAACACAAAATCCATAAAATCTATAGCCAAATTGAATCTCAATCATCATTAACTGAACCACATAAAGTCCACCGAAATAAAACAATTTAATTTAATTGGAAAAAATGACATGAATTCAATCATTTGCATAATACACACACACAAACACACAGACATATATATATAAACACATATATACTAGTCTGTAGATACACATATATAAACACATATAAACTAGTCTGTAGACACACACACACACACATATATATATATATAACAGAGACGAAGAAGTTAACTTATGATGTGAAGAATGATGAAGTCAAAACCTTTAGCAAGGATAGATTGGGGGAGAATTAGAGTTGTTCGTCATCGGCACAAATGTTTAAAAAGAAAAACCTAAAAATCTCTACACTACCAAAACATCCATAACACAAATGTTTCAAAACCCCAAAATCGAAACCATAAGCATAAGTGCTAGTCAATCGAACAAACTAACCAAATACAAACTAATTGAATACGGATCCAAGCAATTTCAAAATCAAAAATGAATAAAAACAATTGAGATCGAATGCAAATCAAAATGTCTATTGTGTAGCCATGGAAAACTCCTTGTCTCGAGTCATTACGAAATGAATTAGGGCTTCGAATCATCAAATACTTGAATTCAAACACAAAAATGAAGAGAAATCGACCATGTTTAAGCAATGAAAGAGAGATTCATGCTTCGAACAAGCACAGCAAAGCCAGAGAGAGAAGGTTAGAATCTTTACCAGAAATGAATTAGGTCTGTGAATCATCAGATAGTTAATTCAAATGCAAAGACGAAGAATCTAGCATGTTTAAGCAATGAGATAGAGATTCAAGCTTCGAATAAGAATAGCGAAGCTAGAGAGAGATATACAACATAATTATCTGAAACCAGAACCCTGTGTTGAATCTGAGGCCTCTGTGTTGAATCTGTTGATTGGAACCCTTGGAACGAAAGACCAGGGTTGAGATTAAGAGAGAGAGAGAGAGAGAGAGAGAGAGAAAGAGAGAAGAGATTCATACTGGTGTTCTTCAGACCACGATGGGTGAGCGAGAGGAAGAGAGCGATGTCGAGAGTTTGAAGAAAATAAGAGAAATAAAAAGCTCACCGATAAATTGGACCTTTTACCACCACTTATTACTAAACAGTCGCAAAAACCAATAGACGCGAAAAGCTAATTTTATAATAGTGATTGAGTTTAATGATTAAAATACTTATTTTATGTCGATTTTACTTAATTAAAATAGACAAATAACTCAGATTGAAAACAAATCAAAAATTTATAATTTAAATTGAGAAAATTAAAAATTAAAAATTTATATTGTTACAAGGAACAAACTCTAGGATTTTTTTCTAATCAAGAAAAAAAAAAAAAACTACAGGGTCTTTTTTTTTTTTGTAATTTCTTCAAAATATAATTTGTCTTCAATTTTTTTTCTCTAATATCCTTAATATTTGCTCACATAATACTCGGGTGAAATTTTATGTTTAATTTTTTTAACGATAACTGATTAAAAGACCATAATTAAGTTAAACTTTGATTTTTTGATTGTCACAATTAAAAAATAAAAAATTGAAATAAATGTAAGTGAAAATTTGAAAATATAAAAATATAAAAATAACCTACTTGATGTCCTAAAAAATTAAACTCTTGACTTTTTAGTTTCTTCAAATGCAAATTAAATTGATGGTCCTATAGTATGCTTCGCTCTTTATGATATATGTCCATGAAGATTTCCTTTAATTTTGAACCATGTGTCAAATTGAACTAATTGTTAGTGCCCATTGAAAAAATTTTAACGGAAAAATTATGTGCACGACCTATTATTAATTGACTAGTTTGCATTATCTTCTATTTAGGATTGTTTTGAAAAGTGTTAGAAATTTTTTTTTTTACTTATTATAAAAAGACGTGTAAAAAATAAAAAGGTAATTTAATCTAAATACGTCAAAAAGTCAATAAACTAACTTATACTTTTAATTTTGTGGGCTGTTATTAGAACCCACTTCTTTACTTTGACCCCTCCATTTCTTTAAACCCCCACCTAACAAAATGAATTTCCTACCTTAATACCAATTATACCCCAAACCCTAGCCCGTACTTCTGACCACTACCTCCAACACCACTGGCGCTGCCGCTGGCAGCCAACCAAGGCCAAGATAAGAGCTACATACAGTAAACCATCCACGGTAAAAGATAGAATAAGAGCTATCAATGGTTCCTAAAAAAAAAAAAAAAAACAGAAGAAGAAGAAGAAGTGAGAGAGAAGGGAAAGGGTAAAAATAAAGGGCTTCCCTCGCTACCGTAGAGATCGAGGGTCGATTGGCTTTGGTTTCTCTAACAGAAAATGAGCCGTTGATCGATTGAAATGGGTTGGCAGAAATTCCGTGCAAGTCTCGCCATGCGGCGGTAGAAGATGAGTTTGAGCATGAATAGGTCGGTGCGGAACCAACTGTAGCTATGGTTTTAGGTCTTGGATCTGAGGCCGTGGTTGGGTAGGTAGAGGCAGAAGTTGGTGAAGAGAAGGAAATCAGAGCAGGTGGAGAGGAGGCCAAGGTTGAATTGAGTGGGGAGGTTTCGGATGTGGATCCAACGGTTGGAGCAATCGGGGTTGAGATTGGACTGTTGAGAATTGAAGATAATGAAGAAGACAAAGAAGAAGAAGATGAAGGAGAGAGTGATGATGATGGGGTTGGTGGTGGCCATTACGAGGATCTGAGTATAGGGAATGGGTAGAGAGAGAACAGATAACGGGCTTGTTTTTTCTTTGTTGATTTTTTTGGATTGATTTTTTTTTTTTTTTTGGAAGAAATACCACTGTGTTGGAATGAAGTGTCACCATGATCGATCAGAGATCGTGGCAAACAATGATGGGGAGGGTAGGCAACGGCTAGAGGTGATGGGAATGGTTAAGGTTAGGGTTTAGAAAATTAGGGTTAGAATGTTAGGGATGAGGTTGAAAATGTAATTTCATGTTTAGATAAAATTGGAATTAAAAAAAAAAAAGAAAAAAAGATGAGGGTCCAAAAAAAAAAAAGATAGGTGCTAATAGCAGCACTCCTAATTTTTTATGAGCACATTTTTTAAAAATTTTATTACGATTTATCTCCTAACCAAATTTACTATTAACAACATATATTTTAAAATTTTGACTTATAAATTATCTCTACATATACCATTTTCCCTATTAGTAACCACTTACTATCGGCTTCTCCACTGCCAATTGCCACAATCTCTCCTTTTTCTTACCTCAACTAGTCTTGTAGCATAAGCAAAGCCTCATTACTACCATATGCAACTCCTCTATCTTATTTTGGACACACTATTAACACCTAATGCCATCACTTGAAAGCCCTTTCTCTTCCTTCCTTACCCATACTTGCAAGTTGCAACTTCTTTATATCGCCCTCACTCCATTTCCTTTCACTACTATGTACAAATCGTACATATGCGACAATATTATTAGATAGAAAAGTTAGTAAAAGAGTATGGAAAAGTAGGTCCAAATATGAAAAATAAAGGAAGATATGAAACATCACCATAATAGAAAGAGAAAGAGATGTCAGGAGAAATAGAAGGGAAATATGTAGCATTGGTAGGAAAAAGAAAAATAGATATGTGAAATAGAAGGAAAATAAGAGATGATGATAGTGATGGTGATAGAAAAGTAAGTAGAATGTAGCTAGGAAAATAGAAGGAGAGGTGAAAACCATTTTAAAATTGTGGAGTTTAACGTGACAAAATTAGGAATTCAAAGTTCAAGATGTTATAAAGCAAAGGAGAATTTTATTATATACACTTCCATACTATATGTATTCTTAGTTACGTCATTTTTTTATTTAATTATGCCATTATTTTAAGATATTTAGTTATGACTTTTTGTGTTTGTACCCTTTTTGACAAATTTGCCACGTGACAATTCTCTAAATTTTAATGCCACATGGCAATAAAAGATGAGGAATCAAAGATTTTTTGGGACCCACTACCAAGGATACATGAAGTGGCGGCTGTGCAAAGGGAAATTATTTTGTTATTTAAATTTAATTAATTAACTAAGTTGTTTGGTTGATTTATTAATTAAATAATTATTTAAGAATAATGGAGCCTCAATTGTTCCTAAAGATTAGGAGGTTATTGAGGCTTATTACCTAACAAAGTGTCTTATCTCTTAGGCCCCATTTGGTTTTAGAGGTAAAATTGAGGGGATTGATAGTGAGAGGATTGTTAGTGAGGGGATTGATAGTGAGGGGATTAAGTAAAATTGTGTTTGTTTTGATGATAGTTGTTAGTGTAGAAATTGTTAAATTATTTTTATATAAAATAATAAAACAAATATAAAAATATAAAAAATTAAAAATTAATGTTTAAAAAAAATTCCCAATATATAAAAAATAAAAAAATTTATAATCCCCGCACTATTTTTCTAATACCATCTCCACCTCCTCCATCTCAATCCCCCTTCCAACCTCCATCTATATCACCTCCTCCATCCTAATCCCCTCCCCAACTCTACAAACAAACACAACACTAAATAACCCCACATCCATCCTAATCCCCTCCCATCTATTTAACCTCAAAACAAACGGGGCCTTAGTTTGTTGCCAGATGGCTGTTATGGATAAAAATTACATGTGATTTGAAGATTTGGCAAATCAATGACAAGGCTATAATATATAAAACCAAATTCTCCAAATCACGCAAGGTTGAGTTTGAGGATTTTTGTGGATAAACGTACGCAATAAGAGAATAGGCTTTAAAGATCAATTCATGCTAAACAAAGGAGCTTTTCCCTTAAATAATGCAAAATAAATTCCAATTTGATTGTTAAGGGACACGTGGTGGCTTCAAGGAGCTTGATAGATGAAGTCAAAGTTATAAAGATAGGCATTATATATGGAGGTCAAAACCATTTCTATTCTTGGGGGATCAAACTTAGCATCAAGAACACATGTCACCAAGAGAGGTTGCCACATTTCTTGTAGTTGAGTAGAAATAAGGATTTTTCCAACATTATATAAAGGCTCTACGTGCAATATTTAAAAGATCCTAGAACAACAACTCGACTAAGAGTTTTTCAATACATTTATCTTTACTTCATAGCATACTTATTATAGCGATCTCGGTTTTGACCCGACTCTTGTGGTATCTTAGACTCAGGTTTAATGCTTTCATATTGTTTTTTATCTCTTACTTCCTTTGTGTCTCTTTCAAATTTTCCTTTGGGTTGTTGTGGTTATGTTTGGGCAGGTTGGTTGCTTGTTTTTCAAACCTTATGTTGCCCAGAATTTTGGTCCTCCGCTCGAGCGGCACTTCCTATGCTCGAGTGGCCTTTGCAAACTCTCAGTACTTTTGCAAGTCTATAAAACTACTAGGAGAATGATTTCTACGCTTGAGCAGGTGGGCGCTCAAACGTTGGTCTGTTGTCTGCAAAACTACTGGATGTGTGTTTTTTACGCTCGAGCATCACTTCTTGCACTCGAAGGATAAGTGTCTTGTTCATTGTGTCTTGGCGCTCGAGCAGAACAACTTATTGTGTCTGACGCTTGAGCGTCAACTCTTGCGCTCAAGCGGACTGTGCTTATATCAGATCGCGAAAATGACTTTTTACATCATTTTTTCAGATCTTTTCCCCCTAAAACCTAAAGTTGGGACCCTCTCTCTCTAAAATACACTCTCTCTACATTTTCACCTAGTTCTAGTGATTTCTTCACCCTAATCCCTTTGATAAAAAGGTAGACCATCTCAAGATCTTCATTTTGATCCGATTAGAGTTGAATTTGGGCATCTTTAAAGTTTTACTCTTACTTGGCTCATCTTCTCTCTTTGAGGTGGGGATTTTTCTACACTTTCATATGGTTTTTAGCTTGGTTATTTGTCGTTGTGTAACCATGGTGGGATTTGGGAGTATTTGAACAAACTTAGGGTTTGGGTGTGAAATAAAAAGAGGGGTTTTTGGTAGATGTGAAATAAGTGGGTATAGAGTTTGAATATGAGGCTATGTTGTGTTAACATAGTTAATTTTGACACTTGGGTTGATATATGGACAAAGGGAGTTTTTCCATAAATTGGGTCAAATTGTTATTTTGTACAAATAACTAAAATTGATAGTGGTAATGTGCAATTAGATGATTGTTGATGTAAATGGTGGAGTTAGACACCTGTTGTCTCTCACCTTTGGAAATTTGAATAATTTATCTATTGAGAAGATTGTATATCTGTTTAGAAATATCTGTATTGAGATATCAGTGGAGGATAGCAATGATTGTTGTAGAAAATGCATGAGGATTAGGTAAATCAAAACTAATCTAATGTTGGTTATCATTGAATATGATTATGTTCTTAAATACATTGTATATATATAATGTTTGGGAGGAGAAAGGGGATGTACTCCATTGTTTGGAAGGAGATAGGGGATGGACTCCATTGAAATTAAGTTGGCGGAGTGTCCAAGGTGAAAGTCCTGAAATCGTATGCATACATGGGTGCCGATCCCGTGGATGAAATTTATGTAAAAATGGCAAATTTAAAGTGTTTGTGTGGTAGCGTATTGAATTGGAAAAACCACTGAGTTATAGTCTCAGTTGAGTTGTTGAAAGATAATGAAATTGACTCATGAATTAAGAAGAATAAATGAACTTGAAATGAATTTAAGGAGACTGAATTGAAATATGAACTTTGGTGCTTTACGGTTATATAAAATGTGAATATTTTGTCACCAGCATTGTATATGCACATTGTACTTATATCTTTGTTAAATTTCATATACTATGTTAGATTGTTCCTACTGAGTTTTGGCTCACCCTATTTGGGAAAACCATTTTCAGGTGTTGGTGACATGCCTCCACCAAGGCAATTGCTTGGAAGGACTTTTGGGAGCAAGAGCTTATCTATTTTGTTATATTTTTTTGTATAGCCAAGGGCTTAAATTATATTAAGGCTCAATTTGTGTAACCAAGTAATGATTTGGAAAGATGTAAGCCTATAGGGCAGATGACTATATGCTTAGTTTTAATTCTCCTAACATTGCAACATATGTTGTAGATTCAAGACGAACATTTGTGAATGTATATCGCATGTGTTAACTTTTGTAAACGAGCTCTGATGAATGAAAGAATATTATTTCTATTATTTCCCTGCTTTAAGGATTGTATTTACTGTAATATTTTGGAGGCGTTACAACTTGGTATTAGAGCGTACTGGGTTTGAATACTTTGGGTACGTAGGAAGTGGTTAGTACCACAATGGGTTTGTCTCGCTTGGTTGAGACGTTAGTATGTATTGTATGCTTATGTGATAACATGCTTATATAATTATATGGGTATGAGATTTAGTTCCTAAGATGTTGATTGGGTCTACGGGTTTCTGGAAGTCCTATTAGAAGAGCACTTGATCATTGTTGTTTTTAATTGGAACTCTAGCAACGCTGTAGGATGGTCATTATCTAGGAAGGAAATTCATATGTGTTTATATGATTACGTGCTTATGCGGAGTGATTTATTGTTGTCCATCGCATTAGGACATGAGTGAGTTAGCTTCGGCACATTTGTAAATGTGCAAATATCATTTGTTACCTTTATTAGGATGTCAGGACGTGGACGTGGTAGTGGTAGGCGTGGTAGGCCTAGAAGGCATGAGATGCCTCTACTGGATGATATTCTGACACAGGAAGAAGGGGTTGGTCAGGCCGATGTGGCTGAACCGGTTTATCAACTGGCCATGGGCGCCTTAGCCCGCAAAATGACTGGAGCTTTACGGGAATCTATGGACAATCTCAGGGCAGAGAATCAAGTCTAGGCTCAAGTCGTTGAGGTAGGGCCATCTTTTCTAAAGAGGGAGTTTTTTCGGTCAAATCCGGAGGAAGTTTTGGGAGATCCCAATGAGCCACTAAAAGCAGATGAGTGGCTAGAGCAGATGGTGAAGACGTTTGAGATGCTCGGCATCGAAGACGGGGATTTGAGAGTGACCTTGGTGTCCTTCCAGCTGAAGGGAGACGCGGATCAATGGTGGAAGTATGCGTGAGGGCGCATTGGAGAGACTTGGGAGGCTTTTGTCGACGCCTTCCAGGACAAGTTTTTGCCTCCCACAGTTAGGGAGAAGTTGAAAGACCAGTTCTCTAAGTTGGTGCAGTTGAACACACCAGTGGTAGAGTTTGAGGCTACATTTACTAGTTTGTCGAGGTTTGCACTAGAACTCGTGGTGACTGAGAAGCGCCTGTCACAACCCAAACCCGCCCCTATAGGTTTAGAATCGTAACCGGCCGATTACCAAAGGCCTTTGAACAGAATAACTTATACTTAGGGGATGTGGAAGCAAACACAGAAACATACATAGTCCATTGAGCTGTGGAGACGTATATGGGACAAAATTTTTAAACCTTTATACACATATACGTGACGTCATATTGCAGTAGTCTCACGTCACATTCATTACAGCTATAGACAAAAAGGGACTTAGCCTGATATACAGATAACAGAAAACTTGCTCATAACCCAAAAGAAAACAAAGCCTTTACATTCACAAAACATGACCATAAGACATATGGAACCTCATCGGGAGGCACAAAGGCTGGCTGACAAAAACTCTCCAGGTAGTCATCACTAAGCCTGACCACACACCTAATCACCTACATACATAAATAATAGTGTGAGCGGAAGCCCAGTGAATAATAACAAAGTAAAAATTTTAATAAATGATGTCCATCTCAAAATTAGAAATCAAAGTTTATATCAGAAACAGATTCAAATTCACATACTTATCCAGAAATCATAAACCGTTATAGGTGGTACATCTATTAGCTATAATATAAACTTGGTCCTGAGACCAACATGTATAGTTGATACTGACGACCATAAAGGTCCATATCTTGTGCTCAGGTAGCCGTGGTATTGTTGCCCCTAGGCGAGGGCCACGTGAATATAGGCCTCAGTATTGTTACCCTTGGGCAAGGGCCACGTGAACATAAGCCACAATATTGTTACCCCTGGGCAAGGGCCACGTACATATCAGCCACGGCATTGTTACCCTCGGGCGAGGGCCACGTGAACTATGGATGCCACAAATACATTTCAGGAAAAATGGACATTCAATCATGATTCACAAATAGCATTCCAGATAGCAGTTCAGAAAACAGATCTTATTACATCATACAAAAAATAAATAAAGTTGAACATAGCTTTACTAAGTTACTACTCACAAATGGCTCCAAAGTAAACAGACAGAGTAGACAAATCAGATAACTTGCGGCGCATGACCTACACAGATACAGAACGAATACGTACAGAATTACACACCCGGAATCATTAACTTAATTCTTTCTTATATTGGTGTGTTCTATCTCTTTTCCTCATTATTTCATCATAATTAGGGTATAGGAATGCCTAAGATGCAACGAGGATGCTAAAATGTACTTGAAAATTCTTAATGAAAATTGTTGAAAACAGGGGTTCCACTCGAGCTCAATTTCCTTCGCTCAAGCGGGCATGCAAAATATAAGTGGTCGCTCAAGCGCAACTTCTGCCGTTCAAGCAGTCTGTAAACTTCTGCGAAAGTGCTAGTTGTGTGAATTTCACGCCCGATGGACGCTTGACTATCGCTTGAGCGTGAGACTTAAGTACTTGCTTGAGTGCAACTCTTGTCGCTCGAGCGGTCTGCAAAACATGTGAACTTCTGGGAGCATGCATTTCATGCTTGACTTCTGGTCACTCAAGCGGAAGTGCAAGATCACAGAGTGGTCGCTTGAGCGCAAAATCTGTTGCTTGAGCTGAGAGGCAGCATTTGGAATTTCCAGATTGCTTTGCCAAGTGCAAAACTTAATTTCAAAGCTGTAAATCATGGTCTATGGGCCAAAAACATGAGGAAACTTATATAGACTTGGAAAACATAGTGAAGTAAAGATCATTCTTTGAAACCAAGGTCCAAAAGCATGTGAATTGCTCAAAAGTTAACTTTAAACTTATGAATATGCCATGAACATGACATGCATGAATTGTTATGAACTTAAACTTTCCAAAATATGATCAATTAAGGTCAATTGATAAGAAATGTGATGAATTCTCAAATCCAAGTCATGATAGATACATGCATGTGAAATTTGTTTGAAATTCAAACTCAAAAATGTGATAGAAGTGCATGCATACATGGTATGGCTCAATTTCTACATTTCTAGTTCAATTTTCATGTAATCCACTCAATTCTCTTCAATCCATGGTGTAAGCATCAAAATTATACAATCCAAGGGTTGAATTTCCTACCTCAAGTTTGAATTCTCAAGTATAGAAGTGTAATCTTCAAAGTTCCTTCCAAATTCCTCCAAGTCTCTAGCTTAATCTCAAGCTAATTCTTGGTCTTCCTCTTGTTTTTGGTCTCAAACTCTAGATCTCTCTCACTCTCACATTCTTGAGCTCGAGATTGTAGAAATGAAGGTGTAAAAATGTGTCCTAGAGCTCTCACATGCCTTATATAGGCTTAATTAAGAAAATTTAAATAATTGAGCTTACCACTAACCAAATAGACATTAATTATTCTAATTAATTCGTTCTGATTCAAATTTTAATTAAACCTACCATAAAATTCTAAAAAATTTCAATTAACACAAAAACCAAGTCAATTTCGTGATCAAATACCGATAAGGCCTTCAATTCACAAGACAAGGTAGAAATTCAAATAAATATTTCTACATTAGACAAATATGAGTACAAATAATGTGACACACATGCAATTTCTTCAGAATCTCACCTTAATTACTTACTAGGCATAATTAATCATGGTTAAACAACTAATCACATGTCGGGGTTGTTACAGTCTTCCCTCCTTAAAGAGTTTGGTCCTCCAAACTCGAATTACCTTCATTTTGGAAGAATATTGGGTCAAATGGAAACAAATCTGGATATCTCCTCATCATATCTTCTTCTGTTTGCCATGTAGCATAAGTTCCTTCGTGGTTTTGCCAATCAACTTTTACCAATGGTATTTCTTTGTTCCTCAATCTTTTGATCTAGCGGTTCACAATCTGAATTGGCCTATCTTCGTATGTAAAATCGTCTTTCAGAAGCACATGGGTCGACTCAATTACATGTAATGGGTCTTTCAAATAATCCCGAAGCATAGAAACATGAAAAACATTGTATATATGTTCCATGACCGGAGTTAAGGCTACCTGATACGTCATCGGGTTGATCTTCTCAAGAATCTCATATGGCCCAACATATCTCGGCGCCAATTTGTCTTTCACTCCAAACCGCGTTTGCCCTTTCATAGGAGTCACTTTGATAAACACGTGATCTCTAGCTTCGTATTCTCTGTCTCGTCTTCGGACATCTGCATAACTCTTTTGGTGGCTTTGTGCAGTTTTTAATCTCTGTTGAATCAATTTCACATTTTCAGTTGTTTCTTGCACAAGTTCTGGTCCCAACAATGGTCTGTCACCTACCTCGGCCCAACAAATCGAAGAACGGCACTTCCTACCATACAAAGCTTCATAAAGAGCCATGCAGATACTTGAATGGTAACCGTTGTTGTACATGAACTTGGCCAAAGGGAGGTAAGTCTCCCAATTCCCTTGGAAGTCCAATACACACATACATAGCATATCTTCCAAAGTTTGATCGGTTTGTTTTGTTTGGCAGTCTGTCTGTGGGTGATAAGCATTGCATAGCTTCAGTTCAGTCCCCAAAGCTTGTTGCAAACTTTGCCAAAACCTTGACATGAACTTTGAATCTTTGTCAGATACAATGGATACTGGCATACCATATAACCTCGCAATCTCATTAATATAAACGTTGGCCAATTTGTCCGCATTGTAAATAGATTTAACAGGCAGAAAATGGGCAGACTTAGTTAAACGATCAACAATAACCCAAATAGAATCCATACCTCGAGACGAGCGAAGCAGTCCAATAATAAAATCTATGGTAATATGCTTCCATTTCTATTCCGATATTGGAAGCGACTGAAGCAATCCAATTGGTTGTTGATGTTCAGCTTTAACTTGTTGGCAGTGCAAACATCTAGCCACGAAGTCAGCAATGCTTTTCTTTATTCCAAGCCAACAGAAGTTCTGTCTCAAATCATGATACATCTTTGTGTTCCCCAGATGTATAGTAAATTTGGAATTATGGGCTTCAGTCGTAACACGTTTTCTCAAATCACAACAATCTGGTACACAAAGGCAATTCTAAAATTTCAACACATTATTGTCAAGCACAAATCCCGGTCTCGGTTTTGAGTCAATTTCATCCATAGTCTTTTTCAAAAATGTATCTTGCAGTTGCCTATCTCTTATCTCTTCAATAATTGCGGGTTGGGCAGAAATAGCATCTAGAATTCCACCATGTTCATCTAAAACCACTTCAATTTCATTTCGTTCCAATTCACACAACAATTCTCTCTAACCAGTGAGCAAACATGATAGATTCCCAATAGATTTTTTACTCAATGCATCTACAATGGTATTTGCCTTCCCTGGATGATATAGAATTTGCAAGTCATAGTCCTTGATTAATTCCAGCCATCTTCTTTGCCTCATGTTCAGCTCTTTTTGGGTGAAGAAATATTTTAAGCTTTTATGATCTGTAAACACTTCACAAGTTACTCTATACAGATAATGATACTAGATTTTCAAAGAAAACACTACAGCTACCAGTTCAAGATCATGAGTTGGGTAGTTCTTTTCATGAGAACGGAGTTACCAAGAGGCATAAGCAATTACATTCCCATTCTACATTAGCACACAACCCAAACCTTTGTAGAAAGCATCACTGTAAATCTGAAACCCATCAATTCCGTTAGGTAAGGTTAGAGGGTGCAGTTACCAGTCTACTTTTCAATTCTTGGAAGGCTGACTCCCATTGATCATTCCAATCAAATGGTGCATTTTTCTGTGTCAACTGCATCAATGCAATAGCAAGTTTTGAAAAATCTTTCACAAATCTGCGATAATAACCTGCAAGCCCCAGAAAACTTCTAACTTCTGACATGTTGGTTGGTCTTGGCCAATCTACAATGGCTTCGATGTTCTGTGGGTCAACAGAGATACCATCCTTGTTGATTACATGTCCCAGAAATGCCACACTGTCAAGCCAAAATTCACATTTGGAAAATTTTGCATATAGATTCTTTTCTCTCAGAGTTTGTAACATGGTTCTCAAGTGATTCTCATGATCTTCCCTATTTTTGGAGTAAATCAAAATATCATCAATAAATACAACAACAATTTCATCCAAATATGATTTAAACACTCTGTTTATAAGGTCCATAAAGGCAGCAGGTGCATTAGTCACCCCAAACGGCATTACCAAAAATTCATAGTGTCCGTATCTATTTTTGAATATAGTTTTCTCTACATCTTCTGCTTTAACTTTTAACTGGTGATACCCTGATTTAAGATCTATCTTGGAGAACACTTATGCTCCCTGAAGTTGGTCAAATAGATCATCTATTCGGGGTAATGGATATTTGTTCCTCACAATTACCTTATTGAACTCACGGTAATCAATACACAGCCTCAAGGACCCGTCTTTCTTTTTGACAAACAACACTGGAGCACCCCAAGGTGACGTGCTCAGACGGATAAATTTCTTGTCTAAGAGTTCTTGGAGTTGAACTTTCAACTCTTTCAATTCAAAAGTTGACATCGATAGCAAATTGGTTGTGTTCCGGGTAAACATCGATAGTAAACTCAATTTCCCTATCAATTAAATCTCCTGGCAATTCAGTTGGAAATACATCAAGAAATTCATTTACTATAGGGATGTTCTTTACAGTGGGATTATCAGAAGTCACAGTCACAGCACAATACATATACCCTCTACATCTCTTTATAAGCAATTTAACAACTTTCATAGCAGAAACCAAGTATGGGGGAGGGACCACCCCATTCCCAGTGAACACAAACTCAGGTAACCCTGGTGGACGAAATATAACAGACTTATTTACACAGTCAATAGTTACACAGTACTTCATTAACCAGTCCATACCCAATATGCAGTCAAAATGATCAATTCCCAAAGGCAATAAATCAACATACAATGTCACATCACCAATCACAATATCACATGTCGGATACACATACACACATACCATAGAGTCCCCAAATGGCGTAGATACAGATAATAAATAATTCATGGATTCTAAGGGTCTAGTTAATTTCCTAGAAAAAGCATGCGATACAAATGAATGTGTGGAACCAGAATCAATCAATACATAGACATTCTGAGCACAAATAGAAATTATACCTGACACCACTGATCGGTATTTTGTACATCCCCAGGTACCAATGTAAACACTCTCCCTTGCCTTAGCGTTTCATTTCCAGTGCTGTCCCTGGCATTAGTTCTCGCATTTGACCTCGCTACAGAAGCAAACCCGGCTGAACTTGCCGCAAGACGATTAACATCATCGGATCTCAGCTGACAACCCCTAACCATGTGGCCAGTCTTGCCACATCGAAAACATGCACCTGATGCACAATAACACGCACCTTTATGCTTCCTTCCGTAGTCGGGACAATTTGGAATCGAGCCACTACTCTGACTAGAGCTACTAGAGGATCCTGTATTTTGCCTTTTTGGAAATGACCGACCTTTCTTGAAATTGAATCAGGATCTTTTACTTCTCCATTTTGTGGTTGGTGCCTTGACTTGTTTTATTGCTGCTAGGATGGCTTCCGCCATTATTCCTCTATCCAAAACTTCCATATAGATAGGCAACTTCAAGATGCCTACTCGATCAAACACTTCCAAATCCAAGCCGCCTTCAAATTTTGGCACCTTTTTGTAATCAGTATCCACCATGTGTGGGGCAAACTGGGCTAACTCGGTGAATTTGGCTTCATACTTGGCCACAGACATCCTACCCTGCTTGAGTTCTTGAAACTCTGACACTTTTTGATCTCTAAAACATTGGGGAAAGTGCTTGTTGTAGAATATCTCATTGAATTGAGCCCATGTCATATCCCTATTGTTATTTCAAACTAACAACCACCATCACCGGGCTTCATCCTTTAAGATGTAGGTGGCCAAGAGTACTTTATGCGTCGCAGAGTAAGGAAACACTTCAAATAATTTTTCCATTTCGAGCAACCATGTTTTCGCTTTTAAAGGTTCAATAACACCTAAGAAAGTTGGCAGTTTCATCTTCATAAATTTCTGGGCCAAATTTATAAGATCATTGTTATCCGGCTCAACTTGGACCGGCGGAGGCAGAGGAGGTAAAGGTTCTTGCCTTTGTTGCTGTGTCATTGCTTTAGTTAAGGCTGCGAGCATTTTGTCCATTCGGCTCATGCGAGCTTCTGACGATTCAGTTGTACTGTCACTTCTCGTATTTTCCATTGTTATAAGTAAACATAACACTTATGAACATATTTGTTTCACAATGTTTAGATCATTCAATCACGGTCTATTCAATTCAATTTCAAGTATTCAAGGCCAATTTCAGTTTTCTCATTTACAGAAATTAGTATTTACACTCACACATGCAGATGAGATGCCCCTATGCTTACTAGGACACCCTATGGCTCATATGGACTCGTCTGTGCGGTATAACATGTGCTCTGATACCACTCTGTCACAACTCAAACCTGCCCCTATAGATTTAGGATCATAACCAACCAGTAATCCTTGGATTACCAAAGGCCTTTCAATAGAATAACTTATACTTAGGGGCTGCAGAAGCAAATACAGAAACATAAATAGTCCATTGAGCTATGGAGGCATATATAGGACAAAAATTTTAAACCTTTATACACATATACGTGACATCATATTGCAGTAGTCTCACATCACATTCATTATAGATATAGCCAAAAAGAGACTTAGCCCAATATACAGATAACAGAAAACTTGCCCATAACCCAAAAGAAAACAAAGCCTTTACATTCACAAAACATGACCATAAGACGTATGGAACCTCCTCGGGAGGCACAAAGGCTGGTTGACAAAAACTCCCCAAGCAGTTATCACTGAGCCTAGTCACACGTTTGATCACCTATATACATAAATAATAGTGTGAGTGGAAGCCCAATGAATAATAACAAAGTAAAGAGTTTAATGAATGATGTCCATCTTAGAGTTAGAAATCAGAGTTTATATCAGAAACAGATTCAGATTCACATACTTATCTAGAAATCATAAACAGTTATAGGTGGTACATCTATTAGCTATCATATCAACTTAGTCCTGAGACCCACATGTATAGTCGTTACCGATGACCATAAAGGTCCATATCTTGCACGCAGGTAGCCATGGTATGGTTACCCCCAGGCGAGGGCCATGTGAATATAGGCCTCGGTATTGTTACCCTTGGGCAAGGGCCACGTGAACATAAGTCACGGTATTATTACCCCTGGGCGAGGGCCACGTGCATATCAGCCACTGTATTGTTACCCCCGAGCGAAGGCCATGTGAACTATGGATGCCACAAATACATTTCAAGAAAAATGGACATTCATTCATGATTCACAAATAACATTCCAGATAGCAGTTCGGAAAATAGATCTTATTACATCATACAAAAAATAAATAAAGTTGAACATAGCTTTACTAAGTTACTACTCACGGATGGCTCCAAAGCAAACAGACAGAGTAGACAGATCAGATAACTTACAGCGCGTGACTTACACAGATACAAAATGAGTACGTACAGAATTACACACCCAGAATCATTAACTTAATTCTTTCTTATATTGGTGTGTTCTACTTCTTTTCCTTATTATTCCATCTTAATTAGGGCTTAGGAATGCCTAGGATACAACGAGGATGCTAAAATGTACTTGAAAATTCTCAACAAAATTTGTTGAAAACAGGGGTTCCGCTCGAGCGCAACTTCCTTTGCTCGAGCGGGCATGCAAAATATGAGTGGTCACTCGAGCACAACTTCTGCCGTTCGAGCAGTCTGTAAACTTCTGCAAAAGTGCTGGTTGTGTGAATTTCACGCCCGACGGACGCTCGACGGGCGCTCGAGCGTGAGACTCAGGTACTCGCTCGAGCGGTCTACAAAACATGTGAACTTCTGGGAGCATGCATTTCACGCTCGAGCGGACTTCTAGTCGCTTGATCGGAAGTGCAAGATCACAGAGTGGTCGCTCGAGCGCAGAATCTGTTGCTCGAGCTGAGAGGCAGAATCTGGAATTTCCAGATTGCTCTGCCAAGTGCAAAACTTAATTTCAAAGCTACAAATCATGGTCTATGGGCCAAAAACATGAGGAAACTTATATAGACTTGGAAAACATAGTGAAGTAAAGATCATTCTTTGAAACCTAGGTCCAAAAGCATGTGAATTGCTCAAAAGTTAACTTTAAACTTATGAATATGCCATGAACATGACATGCATGAATTGTTATGAACTTAAACTTTCCAAAATATGATCAATTAAGGTCAATTGATAAGAAATGTGATGAATTCTCAAAGCCAAGTTATGATAGATACATGCATGTGAAATTTGTTTGAAATTCAAACTCAAAAATGTGATAGAAGTGCATGCATACATGGTATGGCTCAATTTCTACACTTCTAGTTCAATTTTCATGTAATCCACTCAATTCTCTTGAATCCATGGTGTAAGCATCAAAATTATACAATCTAAGGGTTGAATTTCTTACCTCAAGTTTGAATTCTCAAGTATAGAAGTGTAATCTTCAAAGTTCCTTCCAAATTCCTCCAAGTCTCTAGCTTAATCTCAAGCTAATTCTTGGTCTTCCTCTTGTTTTTGGTCTCAAACTCTAGATCTCTCTCACTCTCACATTCTTGAGCTTGAGATTGTAGAAATGAAGGTGTAAAAATGTGTCCTAGAGCTCTCACATGCCTTCTATAGGCTTAATTAACAAGATTTAAATAATTGAGCTTACCACTAACCAAATAGACATTAATTATTCTAATTAATTCATTCTGATTCGAATTTTAATTAAACCTATCATAAAATTCTAAAAATTCCAATCAACACAAAAACCAAGTCAATTTCGTGATCAGATGCCAATAAGGCCTTCAATTCACAAGACAAAATAGAAATTCGAACAGATATTTCTACATTAGACATATATGAGTACAAATAATGTGACAAACATGCAATTTCTTCAGAATCTCACCTTAATTACTTATTAGGCATAATTAATCATGGTTAAACAGCTAATCACAGGTCAGGGTTATTATAGCGCCGTTGTCTAGCGTTTGAGAAGAGGTTGAGGACCGAACTTATGTTCCAAGTGGCCGAGTCCATGATTAGAGATTATAAGCACCTTATGGAGGCTGCAACCCATCTTGAGACTATCATGCAAACGGAAGACGAGAGGATGAGGGACTCTACGAGGAGTGTGGGTCGCCTTTTTCGGTGCCCTGCCTCTCGAAAGGGTTTGAAAAGAAGGCCTCACAGTTCGGACTCCCACGGTTCTGAATCTAGTCTCACAAAGTGCAATGTGAAACTGATAATCATCAAAGAGTCCAAATCCGGCAAACCTTTTTGAAAAATCGATTTTAAATCAAATAATGCCAAAATTGGACTGCTTTGCCAGATACAAAGTCGCCACCTAAATATTTTATTTTTGGAAAAATTTATGAAACCCTG
The DNA here is from genome assembly GCA_036172215.1 of Camellia granthamiana. Lineage (NCBI taxonomy): Eukaryota > Viridiplantae > Streptophyta > Magnoliopsida > Ericales > Theaceae > Camellia > Camellia granthamiana. The sequence goes on along the minus strand of CM069905.1, from coordinate 2,276,348 downwards.
ACTCGTGCCAAAGGCCACGTGTCCGTCATCATCAAAGTTACCTCGGCTCGGGAACTTAGGTACGAGAGGGGAAGGTCCTGAAATGAGCACCACCACTCGCCTGATCAAAGATCGGCCTCTACTAATCATGATATGTTCTTTTATAAACATTATGTGTTATTGTTCTGATTATTAAACTAGCTAACATTACTATGTGACGCACACAAGCAAGTATGGGCTAGTCGCAAGACTTGGAACAATTCAACTCATGTTTGTTCTCGAAAATGGTTTGAATTTGCCACCCTCAAGTGGGCTTAAAGACGCGGATTTGCCACCAAACACAGTGGGCTTAAAACATGATTTGCCATAACAAAGTGGGCTTAAAACATGCATTTGTTGAATCGTTCCAATTCAAACAACAAGCCTTCATCCGCAGGCATTCATGCAGTTAAGCAAGTAAGCAAATAGCCTCATGGCAAGCATGCGAATCATGGTAATATGGCAATCGCACTCATGCAAGTATGCTGAAACATAAAACTTACTGAGTACTCCAGGCCAAAACAAAAACTAGTTAGAAAAATGCATGATCCTAACTATGTTAAGTGTCTAATGCAACACATACAATATGCAATTAATAGGTTCGGCTACTAATATGGCATATGAATTGATTTGAACAACATGCGATAAACATGTATTCAAAGAAGTATTGAAATGGCAATGCAGTTTGAATGATATGCCGAGCCTCGGTGCATGCAAGACAAAATAAATGGGTGCAAGCATGCAATATGCTAATTGAAATATGACCCTAATCTAACCATCAAAAGCGATTAAATAAAATGGAGAAAGATGTGGGGTTGGAAGACATACACACACGCACACACACTTATTACAACATTATGCCCTCACGAAGGAGGGTCCGAATGAATAAGCCAAGCCAATCTAAGCTAAGCTAATTAAACTAATTAGACTAATTATTACAAATCAAATGAATAACTAGTAAACTAATTACTAACTATTACAACACTTTAACTAATTAGCAATTAATTAATTAAACAAATTCACACTTTAGCTAATCATGCAAAGTATTAAAACTACACTGCCACAGCTCTACTTCGGGAAGTGAAAGATGCATGCGCTTGGTTTTCGTCCCAAAAAGTCCTCCGTTTTGCTCCCGAGAGGCTTTGTTTGCAGGGTTGAGCATACTCCAGAAACTTTCTGCTCCAACTTACCAAATCTTTGCTGAGGGTTACACTAGTGGCTTGCCGGCCAAAAAGGTGCCTTGCCGGCCAGAAATGAGACACTGCCAGCCATAGATTGGATATTGCCGGCCACTAATACTCTGAGTCACCATACTGCAACAGAGCACAAACAGGGCAAAATAAAGGTTTTTCCAGGGTTTGTTTGTACTGTACCCCTCCTTATCATCTCAAAACCTCAAAGGAGTGGCACACTTGGATCCAAAACCACCAATCAAGCAATTTCATTGCATGATGGCCGAAGATCCAAGTTGTACAATTTCAATAAATGCACAAATATGACTCAAAGGACCACCACCCTATCATGCATGATCAAGGGCAATGGAGACCAAGGAAAATGGCATATTTCATCACTTTCGAGTATGAAATGTCCCATTTTCCTTGTGTTCAAATTAACGTCTGATTTGAACACATGCAATGCAACACAAAGCATAGTTATCTTGCCTTTTTTACTTGTTCATTTCGTTTACTCATTTTACATTACCAATTCATCCTTTAATTGATTAAGTCCAAAAGTGAGTGTCCTCTAATGGAAAGATGACTCAAACCACAAGGTGCTTTGGGCATGAAAGAGGCATTACACTTTTGGTAATGAACCCCCAAGGCGATTAAACCATTAGGTGCAACACCTGAATTTTCATACTTTGGCAAACAAGTGGTTTAAAACCACTTTCAAAGAAACCAAAGAGTGAAGAATGGAGGGAGGTTGCAGAGGTTAAAAATGCTGAAATGGAGTGCAAAACAACACTAAAACATGCTTTCAACTCAAAACAATGATGCTTAAGGCATTAAAACATCAAACTAGTGAAGGAAATTGCACTACAACTATGCAATATAAGCCTCAACTGAATTAACCAACCCAAAACATAGCCAAAATAGGTCAAAACAGAGGCAAAAACATGATGTACTTAAGCTACAAATTGCTAGAAAAACATGCTAACATATGAAGCTATCTAGGCATGCAAACAAAACACAATGAGGGGAGGCTAACCCCCCCAATTTTGGACTTCAAAAGTTGATTTTTACCACTGAAAAACTTCTAAGATTTAGTGGTTAAAAAGCCAAAAAAAGTTGTTTTGAAAATGAGGAAAAAATAGCACAAAAGCTTAACCAGCTAAGAAGCAAAAGGGGTAGATAACCCCCTAACTCAAAAGGGCTCAAACCACCACTTTTAAGCCTCAAAAACAGAGTTCTTTATAGTTGAAAACCAGCCCAAAAACAATACAAAATGATGACAAAACAAGTATGTAAAGCCAGTATACTAAGCAAGTAAACTACCTCTTGAAGCTAGAGCACAAATTAAGTAACAATCCAAGCTTAAACCTTCTTCTAGAGCTCACACAAAACTCCAAAAGATCTCAGCTCCAAGGTGACCAAGTTTGATCAAGGGTTTATGTGCAAAAGTGTAGAGAAACTAGACTTTAAGGCACAAAATAACAAGAGAGAGAGAAAGAGAGAGAGAGAATTCTAGAGAGAGAGAATTTTTTACTTCAAATTTTTCTAACCCCCCACACATGCAAGAGAGGGGTCATATATATAAAAAATACAAATTTACCTCACAATGATCTAGCCACACATGTTGGAAGATGCATGAACCTGTGCATACAGTTGGCACAAAATATCTGCTAGAAACACTGATAGCCGACAAGGCACATTAATGGCTGGTCGGCCAAAAGCCATGGCTGGCAGCCTTCAAGGATGGCCGGCAGGCCATTAACAGTTTCATACTGAAAAGACCTAAGCATGGTCCAAAGATGAGACAAAAAGGATGCAGGGTTTGGAAAACTCAAACCTGTGGCATTCTACCGTGGACTTCGAGCGTTCAGTGAGCAATCAGACTCGCCATCGGATATACCTGCAAGATCATCCAAGTCTTAAAAGGCCATCAAAAATGGGGTGTCTACAGTTGCCCCTCTTTGACAGAACTCGAAGTCATGAAATGACGTGAGTGAATGCCAAAGCCCAGAGACGACCCATTTTGACAAGGCCGTAAGACTTGGACAGACAATCAAGACAACAATAAATAGTTGCGCCCGTAGGCTGCCTACGTATCCCTTTGCAAGGAATCAAACTAGCGTAGTTCTGGGGTGAGATGCCAATGATATGCAAGATGTAAGAACATAACTTATGATCATGCAATGAATCTATGCAATGAAACATTTTAAAATGCAAACGCTATGCAGTAAAATGCCACATTCATGCAAACCGAAACAAGGTATGGCCACCTCACACATGAAAGTAAGTAAGCAAACATGCTATGCATAGGAATTACGAGTCCAAACCACATTTCATGCAAAATGGATGTAAGAAAATTATGCAATCTTAACTATGCAACACGTAGGAAAGACGAAGAATAACACAACCCATCGGGCGCACCCGAGGCGTCACACAAGATCACAACGCGTTACACACGCGAGAAGAAAGATGGTACGAACACAGGGACACACTCGAGTGTTTTAAAATGAAGCATCCTAACACGTCGCACGCGAGAGGAGAAGAGATAGCGAGAACACCGGGATGCACCCACGTCTCTAATTGAAGCATCCTAACGCGTTGCACGCGAGAAGAGAAGAGAGAGGCAACGAGAACACTAGGACGCACCCACGTGTCTCTAAGCCAAAGCATCCTAACGCGTTGCCCGCGAGAGGAGAGAGTGAAATGAACACCGGAACACACCCGCCTGCTCAAAACCAAAGCATCCTAACACATCGCACGCGAGAGAAGAAGACGAATAGTGCACAAGGCACGAGTGATGAAATGTGATAAATGCACGAAGTAAACAAGTGCGATAGATGCACAAAGTTAGGGAAAACATTCTCTTACTGAGACATGAATGATCTTATCCAGAACTTCTCTGAATGAACCGTACATACAATATCGTCTGTGTGTGTTGGCTCCACCGAATGAACTGTACATACAATATCGTCTGCATAAAAAAGAAACTCAACAAGTACAACATATTAAGGATGCATGTTCTATGCACAATAAACAAATGCATGTTCTATGCAATAGATGAGCATATTCTATGCAAGTACAAGAAGCGCATATTCTATGCATGATTGGAAAGAATGCACATTCAATACATAATAACAACTGGGATATAATGGCATATTTTGCGCAAACCAAACAATCTGAGGGCATATTCTATGCATAGTACAAGAGTGAAAACTGTTGGCATGTTCTACGCATAATATGGCAGCATGTTCTACAACAGTATAAGCGGAATGTACATTCCATGCAACGACAAAGAAACACATATTCTATGCGATAACAAAAAAGCGTCCGTTAAGATCAATTCAAGAACAACTCCCGATATACCTCTCAGAAGAGTTGTAATATGTTAAAAGGATACACCTTGCTTATGTCGATGAACGACGAACATCGTACCCTAGAAATGCGATTCCGAGCCTCCATAAAGACATTCTAAACCAAACGCTGAACATTCCCTTCACTTTTGGAAATCCAAGAACACAAAATAGAACCAGAGACATAGAGGAGACCCCTGGACACATGCCGGCCACAAGAAGGAGCCGCCGGCCACCTATCAGCCACTTGTGTGCCTTGCCGGCCATCGATGGCGGGCCGAGGGCAAATCAGGTTTTTTGGCTTGGGTCTTTAAAAATAAGGCTTGGCACTTCATTTCTACACAACCCCACCTCCGAAATTCTTCCCTCTCTCTCTCTAGGTGCTCCTTCTCTCTAGATCTGCGCTTTCTACACGTTTTCCAACACCCTACACAAACTTTGTTCACTAAATCCTCCTAGTTCTCTTCACTTTGAAATGATTGGAATTTGATTTTGACGCTTCTTTTCTCATTTCCACCATTCTAGGCTCATTCCCTTCGAGTTTCTCTCAAGTTCTGTGCATTTTCCCCGGCTTTGACTTTTTCTTCTATTTTCTCTCTCCTAGGTTTGACTTTTTCAAAGTTTACCCTTTTTTTCACTTTTCCTCATTTTCACCCATCTTACACCTAATTTCAGATGGCGAATGATGTTTCCCACGACGGGGCTCCTCCTGAGCTTCCCCCAATAGACTTCGAGGTGGATTTCGAGACCGACCTAGAGCCATTACCATTGAGTATATGCCCTTTTGATCCAGCGAGGTACCATCCTTAGACACACATAGTGCCTACTGCAGGAGGCATCAAATCCTTTACTGACTTTGTTGAGGACGCACCAGAGAACCTCCTGTTGAGGGACCCAGCATCTCATTTATCGGCCATTGCCGTTGCGGTACAAAAACTATTTTTATACATTATTTCCCTTAACTGTTTGCATTTCTTGCACTGCCTTCGTCTATACACTATATCTGATTTTATTTCATGCATCACCTTGGTCTGACTGCACTTCGTGCATTGCCACAGGGCGGGTGTCACACCTTTAGGGGCTATGGTATGACGGCCGCTCGAGATTGGTATGGTGAGCTCCCAGCTGGAGTTCGTGACATTGTTGATAAGACAGGCTTCGGTCTCTTCTGCTCCAGCTTAACTCGGGTTATAGCGAGCCGTCTACTCTTAAGAGCACTGGTAGAGAGGTGGTGGGACACCACCAACTCTTTCCACTTTTCCACCACAGGGGAGATGACGATGACTCCTTACAACTTTGCCATGATCACCGGCTTAGGTGTACGGGGTGATCCAATCCCTCTCGATCTTGACATGGGGGAGTGGGAGGCATCATGGCTCGAGTTGCTTGGGGCATATCCACCGATATACCGGGCAGGCATGGTGCGATACAGCTGGTTTGAGGAGCGGTTTAGGGGGAGTGAGCCCGAGACGATTGAGGAGATAGAGCAGTATGCGAGAGGCTTCCTCATGTTCATCTTTGGCACCACCTTGTTTTCAAACAGGTGGAATACCGTGGGCCTATATCTTCTGAGTGCCTTGGTGGTCTTCCCTCGAGTTCAGTTTTATGATTAGAGCGGAGCCGGCCTCACCACATTGTACGGATATATGAGCTCTTCCTCCCGTCTGCGAGGGACTTTGGTTGGAGGCTACTGGCAAGCTTGGGAGGTACACATCTCAATTCCCCTTTTACACTTTATATTTTCTACTCGAGCATTTCTTGCTTTACATCTATTCCACATATGTGCTTTCTGCTTTGCACTTTTTGCATCTGTTCATACTGTATTTTCTACTCGAGCATTTCTTGCTTTACATCTGTTCCACATATGTGCTTTCTGCTTTGCACTTTCTGCATCTGTTCATACTGTAAGCTTTCTGCTTTGCGTTTTCTACATCTATTTATACTGTAAGCTTTCTGCTTTGCGTTTTCTGCATCTGTTCATGCTGTATTGATCATATACCTTCGCATTCTTCCTGCAGTTATGGGTATACACATACTTCCAGGCTTTTCCCCAGAGCCTGTGGATGAGGTTCCATTGACAGTCCCCTTTTCTTGGGTATACGACGGCCAGCTCCGTCGTAGGACCCGCAAGTCCTTCATGTTCTTCCGCCAGTATTTCGACATGGTAGCGGTGTACGAGGTAACCCAAAACAAAGTCATTTTTTACTTTACAACTGTTTTGATCCACACATTAGCAACTGACAGCAACTAATAATCTGTTCACTTTATGCTTCAGATTGCATGGCAGCCCTGGGTTGCGATACCTACAGAGTTTCAGGCCTGGTACAATACAGCTTAGATCGTTACCCGCCATCACATTCTTCTTAAGGGCCTGATTTACCGAGCCCAATTCTTAGGTTAGCGCTTTGTGCATCAGACTTTGGACCCTACCTACTCCATTTATACCGATGACACCTCCAGCGTCCATGAGAGCGACACAAAGCCTATCTTCCGACGAGGTGATCCAATTTATGGTAGGGATGGAGGCAGAGTATTTCTGTATAGAGGGCGATTATATGGTCTTTATCCAGACACACCTGATGTCACCTCTGACCGTCGTTCGTGGGGGTGAGGGAATGGGAGCTCCTGTCGTGAGGGTGAGACATAAAGTGACTCGGGCGAGCAGAGCCCGTGACAGAGGGACTTCCCAGGTGAGCCAGGGGACCGGGTGGCCAGAGCTGCCTACTGAGCTTACCTGCTGGCGGTATACTGGGGAGGCATATCAGATCCCTATCGAGCTTATAGCAGCTCGGCATAGATATGTTACAGCGCCTGATTCACCACCGGTATGCACTACAGTTCTCATTTTTCTATTCCTGCTCAGATGCTCAGATTTTCATTCCTTTCGGACACTAATCATTCCAAACTGCATTTGTAGGCACCTCCAGGGTATGTCGAGGGATTGCTCGAGATGTTGGCCTCATTTGAGGGCATGATCTTGAGGAGGGAGGCACTACTCGGCTTCCATGGCATTCAGGTAATTTCTTTAGTTTTCTTGCATTTCGGTCATCACATTTCCATTGATATGTTGAAACTGACATTTCAATTGAAAATTTTCCTACGTTGCACTGATACACTGCATCTGAAACACACTGCATTGATACATTGCATCTGAATGCTGCATCTAAATTCTGCATTTTCACACCATATTCATACTCTACGTTTGAATTCATTCTATACACCATACTTGCATCACATACCGTAGCTGACATATACCAACTGCCTTTTTAGGTCCCACTTTTACCAATAGCACCAACGGCCGCAGCAGCAGCAGCAGGACCATCAGCACCCCCTCCAACAACAGGAAGAGAGAGACAGGTTCCAACGTGCGGCTGAGGCTGAGCTGGGAGCGCCCGAGTTGAGAGTGGCCCTTCAGAGCCTATTCTGAGCGGGATTGATACAGAGACCAGCGAGACCGAGGAGATAGCGAGTCAGTATTTAGAGTTGTCCGAGAGCGTGGATGATGACACTGGCTCAGGTTCTGAGAGTGGGGATGCTGATGCTGAGGAGGGATCCGAAGAGGGGAATAGAGACGGCTCCGGTCCAGACTCTAGCCCAGACTTAGATAGTGGTGCCGATGGAGACAGTGCTGCAGAGTCCACTTCGTCGACGAAAAGGATGAAGAGGGACTCTAGATCCTGAGATGGATAGCGTTGATTTTTGTATTTTTGCTTAGTTTATTGTGGTAGTAGTGTTAGCACTTTGTACAGCCTCATATGAGTTTTATTTTGCTTTAAAAACTTGTACTGCATTTTTGTAAAAGCTACCATGATTGGAATGAAAACAACTTTTAATGAAAAAGTGTTGTATTTTTACATCCTGGGCATCGCACGAGCACTACAATGCACATATAAAAAGAAGGATTGAACTTGATTGATGGAAATTGCACCTTGTATTGGCACAACCTTCTTAATCAAGTAATGAACCAACCAATGACTAAGATAACAAACAGAGTAAAACAACTCAATAAGCAAAACAACAACTCGATAAACAACACAACAACTTGATAAACTAATTAACACAAATACAACTCGATAAGCCAAAAAAAAAAAATGAATTCAACTCAAAAAACATGCTCAATCCAAAAATGGACTCGAAACGAGACCTTGAAACACACAAATAACAGAATAAAACTACTGCATACAATTGAATCTTCACAAAGGAGGACAACAGGCATAAAAAGAAGGTTGTCGGCCATGAGAGGTGGCCTGCCGGCCATTTATTCCTCTTGCCGGCCATCAATGACCCCCTGCCGGCCTTCAATAGGCCTATGCTGGCCATCAATGAGCCTTGCCGGCCATCAATGTGCAGAACCTCCAAAATGTTGACACCTGGCCTCCACTCACTGCCTTATCTTCTAAAAAAGCTCCAGCTTTGTGATTTCTTCATTTCAGCTGCTGTTTTGCCACAAATGGAGCCATTTTTCACCAAAAACTCTCCGATTGGATCGCAACTTTAGATGGCTCGAAAAAGCTAAATTTCTAAGGTTTCGGCATAAATGCACTATTCCCGCTAAGTCGTTCTCGACTTTTTTTTCCGTTTCTTCATGCTGCGGCTAGGTGTTGGAACTCGGTTACGCATGTTTTCAGCTTTGGAGGGCAAGAGATATGCCCTACAATTAAAGAATTCCAAGTTTTGATGGAATCCCGGCGTAACGAAGACATTTTGCCTCAGTCCCATTTTAGCCACATCCAAGCTCTAGGGAGGATGTGTGGGCTCACTTTACATGATGCCCAATCCTTGGTTCACGACGGAGAGCTGGATATCTCCAGTTTGATTCATCGATTTTCTGATGCCGGTGACCGCAGCGACCGTCTTTGGCAGAGTTTTCGGCAACATGCCCTGTGTTTGTGTATGTTGGCTCATTTTCTTCTTTCCTCGGGTTTCGGAGGGTCTAACATTCGCTTGATTGAAGTAGCCCAAGGCTTGAAAGAGGGCAAAAGCTGCATTGGCTTAGCACTGGCCGAGACTTTGATAGGCTTGGACACCTTCCATCGGCGGGAGACAACCAAATTCGCAAGAAGTCCACTACTTTTGCAGGTAATGTTTCCCACCCTATCTCACATGTGTTTCTCACATCACTCGGCACTCACACTCTATTTTTCACTCAAAACCCTTTCTCACTTTTTCTCTACACATACACCTCTCTATTCTTTAATCTCTCTTTTCTTTCATCCCTCTCCAGATATGGCTCACGGACATGTTGAAGATAATGGACTCTTGACCCACATATTCAGCACGAGGCTATTTCTTTCGCCAACGGCTAGTTGATTTACCGAATGAGGGGTAGTGGTGCCATTGGATGTGCAACAGGTCTGCTCTTGACATTGCTTAGCGTTGCCCCTGGTTTGATCTGCCCGAGATGAGCTACAGCATGTCTCGGCAACCCAGCATTCAGCTGATTGGCCTGATGCACTGTGTCTTCTACTTTCCATTTCGGTTCAAGCGTCAGTTTGGACATGGCCAAACTTGTCCCGAAGAGGGGGTAGAGTACCCGGCTTCATTCTTCGTCCGAGACTCACAATTAGCTCGATATCCCACTGCATGGAGGACAAGAGAACTTCTGGCTCCTGCTCTTAATTTCAGTTGCACCCTTTCTGGTGAATGCCTGGCTTGGCTTGAAGATGAGGCGCAAACCGGGCCTACTTTAGCATTTGAAGCTTCCACAAGCTCAAGGAGGGGACGCAGGAACACCTGATTTATCTATGCCCCAAGTTTATTGCTTTAATCTGTACTTTCAAGTTTTCCTTTTGAATGTAATAAAAAACAACTTTGATTTGTATCAAGAGTTAGAGAACTTTTTATTGAAATCAATGAAATTAAAGTTGTGGACACTGAAATTTTTCCTTTTGGTCAAAAAATGGTCTAAGTTGTAAAAAGATTAATTTGAGCAAAATCAACTTTTATTAAAACTTTTCAAAACCATTTTCGATAAGGATCACAACTTGACACACATGGAATCTATCCTCGAGATGTACAACCCCGAATCCAACAAATGGAAAGTTGCCCCTTGTCTGAATAGCACTGCACTGTACTGTAATCAGCTCTTCTCTCAGGGTAAGGATCACAACCGAACTCTTGGATACAGAAAAGACAAAAATGACTTGAAAAATCTCATGGACAGGATAGTTGAGTTTGAAGTGTTTATGGTTGGACTTCAGAATGAAGTTGCCTACGTATCCCGAAGATGGGAATCAAGCCTTACGTAGTTCGGTTCGAGTTCACTCGAGTATAAACACTCTCCTTTTGAGCTCTAACTTTTTCCAAGGCCACCCTTTCTGGGTTTTCAACCTTGCGAGCTCAGTTTTTCTTATTTCAAATTTTTGTGCTCTAACTTTTGCCTAGGTCACCCTTCTGGGTTTTCGACCTAGCGAGCCACTCAAGGATAGTGTTTCTCCAACTTGTCCATGGTGATTGGTTGGGAGAATTCCAGGCCATCTAGGTCTATAAGAATGACAGCTCCACCCGACCAAATTGATTTGATGATGTAAGGACTTGTCCAATTGGGTCTAAACTTGCCCCTAGAGTCATGGATGGGAGCTCAATTGTCTTTCAGCACCAAATCCCCTTCTTTCAGATTCCTGGACTTAACTTTCATGTTGAAAGCCTTGGCAATTCTGCGTTGATATCCTTGGACATGGTACAGTGCTTTCAGCCTCCTCTCGTCGAACAACATCAGTTCCTTGAACCTGGTCTACTGCCAATCCGCTTCTACTATCTGGCACTCAGCCATAACCCGCAGCGATGGAACCTCTATTTCGATTGGCAGAATAGCTTCCATCCCATAAACCAGAGAATATGGAGTTGCCCCAATAGATGTTTGAATTGAAGTCCTATAGCTCCAGAGAGCAAATGACAATTTGTCTGGCCAGTCCCTGTAGGTTTCTACCATCTTTTGTAGAATGTGTTTGATGTTCTTGTTGGCGGCCTCAACAACTCCGTTGGTTTGCGACCTATATAGGTAGATGACTTATGAAAAGCCATGTTGTATTTCTCCAACAAGTCAATCACTTCTTTCTTGAAGTGGCAATCATTGTTTGAAATGATCTCATTCGGGACCCCATAATGACAAATGATGTTAGTCCTGACGAACTTGGCTACATGCGACGCTTTCAATACTACATAAGACTAGGATTCCACCCACTTTGTAAAGTAGTCTATTGCCACCAGGATATACTCATGCCCATTTGACCCTTTCAGCGTAACTGCCCCAATAACATCAATTCCCCAGACGGAAAAAGCCATGGTGAAGTCATGTTATACAGCTTCGACGGCAGAATGTTCATGCGATTTGCATGAATTTGACACTTATGGCATCGCTGAACAAAACCAAGACAATCCTCCTCCATGGTTGATCAGTAATAACCCTGCCTGAGAATCTTCTGGGTTAGCATTACTTCGCTCATGTGTGCTCCACACTCCCCTCCATAGATGGCCTCCATTAGGCGTTTTGACTCTTCTACATCAACACACATCTTGTGTATTCCCAGATGACCTCTTTTGTACAACTTACCCCCGCAGATGATAAACTGAGTAGCCATTCGCCATATTGCCCTCTTATCCTTGGCATTTGCCCCTAGTGGATAAGCCTCCTTTTTCAAGAAGTTCCAGATGTCATAATACTAAAGGTTCTGATCTTGCACTTCATCTATTGCAGCAATCAACTCGTAGGCCAGCACATACCTCTGTTTAATAATGATCGGACGCATCTGGACTTCCAAAGAGATGTCTATTATAAAAGATAGAGTTGATAAGGTATCAACAAACCTATTGTTCTCTCTTAACAGATATGTGAAGGTTAGCTTCTCAAACCTAGGAATCAGAACATCCTGGGTTTGGTGATGGATTTTCATCATTTCTTCCTTAACCTTCCAGTCTCCTTTCGCTTAAGACACAACCAGGTTCGAGTTCCTAATGACGTCCAACCTTTTTGCCCCTAGTTCCAGGGTGGCTTCCAAGCCAGCAATACATGCCTCGTATTCTGCTTCATTGTTGGATACTTTGAACCGGAGTTTGAAGGCTAAAGGTATATGGGAATTGTCGGGTGCTATCAACAACACCTCTATCCCATAACCGTACTAGTTAGATGCTCCGTCAAAGTACATTGTCCAAATCTCTTCCTCAACCTGCAAAATAGCCTCATCTGGGAATAGGTATTCTACTACTTCGGCCCCTTCCACTAGATGATCTGCCAAAAATTCCGTTATAGCTCTCCCCTTAACTGACTTATAAGTCATAATTTCATATCAAATTCGAAGAGAAGAAGCAACCAACGAGCTAGCCTACCCGTAAGTGCTGGTTTCTCGAAGAGATATTTCATGGGATCTAATCTCGAAACCAGAATTATGAAGTCAGCTAACAAGTAGTGCCTCAACTTCCTGGTAGCCCATACCAAGGCCAAGCAAGCCTTTTCCAGCAGGGTGTAACGGGTCTCATATTTTAGCATCTTCTTGTTCAGGTAATAGATGGTTTTCTCCACTTTATCCTCAGATTCCTGCGTAAGCATGCAGCCTATAGTCGTGTCTGTTACTAACAGATATAAAATCAACAGCTTCCCTGGCTCTGGCAGCGACAACACGGGTGGGTTCTGAAGGTACTGCTTGATCTGCTCAAAAGCAAACTGGCATTGGTCATCTCATTGGAATTTTTTTCCTTTCTGCAGGAAACCAAATAGTAGCTCACAAGTCAAAGGTTAATTTTGTAATAAACCATTTTATGAATTGCACTCTACCTAGAAAGTCTCGCACCTCCTTTTTAGTCCTTGGTGGTGGCATTTCTAAGATGGCCTTGATTTTGGAAGGATCAACCTCGATACCCCTCTGTGTGATCAAGAAACCCAGCATTTTCCTTGCTGTGACACCAAAAGTGCATTTCTGTGGATTCAGCCTCTACCGATATTCTCTGATCCGTTGGAAGAATTTCTTCAAGGCAGTGTAGTGACCTTCTTTTTCCTTGGACTTGACAATCATGTCGTCCACGCACACCTTAACCTCTTTGTGGATCATATCATGCAAGATAGTGGTTGCAGCCCGTTGATAAGTAGCCCCAACATTTTTCAGACCGACCGGCATCACCCTGTAGCAATAGGTTCCCCACGGTGTGGTAAAGGAAGTTTTCACCCTATCCTCGGGTGCCATCAAAATCTGGTTGTACCTGGAAAACCCATCCATAAAGGAGAGCAACGCATGGCTTACGGTAAAGTCCACCAACTCGTCGATATGCGATAGAGGAAAGTCGTCATTCGGACTAGCTTTGTTCAGATCTTTGAAATCCATACACACCCGAATTATGCCATCTTTCTTCGGCACCGGAACAATATTGGGCAACCAAGTAGGATACTCAGATACTAGCAAAAACCCTATGTTTATCTGCTTGGTGACCTCCTCCTTAATCTTCAATGCCCAATCCGGGCATATTCTCCGAAGCATCTGCTTGACGGGTCGGGCCTCGGGGTCAAGAGGGATCTGGTGTTGTACAATCTCAGGATTAATTCCAGGCATGTCTTCGTAGGACCACGTGAAAACATCTTTGAAATCTTTTAATAAAGCAACTAAGTGCTCGCGTTCCTCTGAAGACAACGTGGACCTGATCTGGACCAGACGTTGATCCTTCTCAGTACCCACATTAATTACAATGATTTCATCAACAAGGGGTTTTACAAATCTCTCCTCCTCTTGATCAATCAAATATTTCAAAACCGAAGGAATTCCTTCCTCGTCGTTTTTATCAAAATTTTGAAAGTCATTATCAATGCAATATACTAGTGGCACAGAGAAGTACTCAGAAACAGTAGTGGTATCATTCTCATTCAAAGGTTCCAGCTTATCCAATTCCTCGGTTACAACCGACTCAAAAGAAAAGGAAAAAGACGACCTGCACAAAATAATGGCATCCGGGTTATCAACCCCAAGAATACTGGACTCCGATTCAGAAGAACTGGAATCTGATTCCGACTCTACAGACTCTGTGGAATCAGATTTCAGCTCACTACCTGATTAAGAACTGCTGAACAAAAAGCCCTCCTCGAGCTGCCAAATGAGAGAGGGTGTGTTGGATGCATCCAGAATACCACTGAAAGGGTCCACACCTAATTGGTCTCTAATCATGGAAACAGTGAAGTCATCCCCCAAGCTCTCCGATTTTATACTAGGATCCGAAAGGAGACATGCCAGAGCTACTCCTACCTCAAGTTCACTATTGTTGGACTCACCCTCTGTACTTTGTTCAGTCTTAGCAGGTAATTCAATCTGTTCCTCTGTGGCTTCATCCTCTTGCAGCTGTAGGTCGAAGAAAATCTCAAAGCCAGGCAGACGCCGCTTCTCGGAGTTCAACTATGGCTCAGGAAAGCTGCAAAATAGGAAGTCTTCCCCCTCCTGGACAAAGCGGCCATTCAGAGTTCCCTGAATTGGCCTGTGCACAAGCTCATAGTGCTTCCCACTTTGCTTAACTTTGGCTCTTCCTGTCGTTTCTTTCCCTTTTCTTACCCAGTCCTCTTTGGTAGGCGTGTAGCCGAGGCCAAAGGTATGAGGGTTATGTGGCACTTCAGCCAGTGCAGCAACGTCCTTCCGGCCGCTCTTTCCTAATCCCATCCCGGGTATATACTGTAGCTTGTTCACGAGGTAGACTGATTGAGTATTGACGTACAACCCCTCATCAATAGCCAAGATGTCTTGCACCATCTGGGCCTCAACCAAGGTAAAACCAGACAAGAAAACATCTTCATCCCTGTGTACAATCTCCAATACGGGTATAGTGACCTTAGGTGAAGGATGTATAGAGGAATTTCCAAACACAATGGCTACCCCTTTCCCATGGGGGTACTTCAGTATTTGATGCAAGGTGGAAGAAACAGCTTTTACTTGGTGCAGCCAGGGTCGCCCAAGTAACAAGTTGAAGGTAGCCGAAACATCCAGGATGTGAAACTCAATATCCTGTTGGGTCGGCCCGACCTGTGTTCTAATCTGAACTGTTCCCATCACCTCTTTGCTTGTGTTGTCGTAAGCTCGGATCACCTGGGCCGTTGGTACAAAGTCTACTGGCTTCAAGCCAATAGCATAGGCCGTGCGCGACGGACAAACATTAATCGCAGACCCAGTGTCAAGCAATACAACTAACATCCACTTCTCTTTACATTCAACCGAGATGTATAGCAGTTTGTTATGCTCAGAGCCCTCGGGCAGCAATTCCTTATCCGAGAAGGTCAAAGTCAGCGAAGCACCTCCCGGGAAGACAAGTCCCACTAATTGTTCTGGAGTTGTGTCGATAAACTGCTTGGCCTTATCCATTGCTGAAAGGACAGCTTGCCGGTGCACTAGCGAAGCCATGAGTAACCCCCAGATAGATATATCCGCTTGGATCTTCTTCAACTGCTTCAATACAGCCTCCTCCTCTAACTGCTTGTCCTTCTATTTTTCAGCCTCTTTGTCCTTTCGGATGCTTCGGGTTGGTCCAAGTGTGGGGGCTTGAAGTATCTCCCGCTTCTATTCATGTAATCCACCTCATCAGAGTACCAAGTGTCATCTGGCAGGTCCTGACCCCAACCTTTATTAGTGTGGGCAAGATGCAGATCATCATCTTTCCACCATATTCCTCCGACAACAGAAAGGCAATTGTTTGGTTCCGTCTTGATTAATCCCAAGTCAATATCACAATCATCCCCTGCAAGGTGTTTGGCCTTTCCAGCTTTCTGATCATTCTCGTCCCTTTCCTGTTCAAACCGCTTCAGTGCAGTTTCTTGCTCTGTATCAACTATACTAACAATGCCCGATTCCTAAACAGAATTCTTAATACCGGTGCTCTCCAGTAATTTTCCCTTGTCCTCGACCGTTCCGGCCCTTGTAGCAGTTCCTACTTCTGGCTGTTCCAGATTTTGTTGAAGTCCCTCATCCACATCAGGTTTATCACTGAGCCATCCCGAATTATCTGTCGACCCGTTCAGATCGAACCAATTAATGTGCACATCTTCCGAATCTTACTCATCGAAGAATTGCAGATTGTTGATGTCCTCCTCGAGGTCGGCAAAGTCATCCAATCCCTGGCTTGGGCCATCCTCCCGGACCACACTGACCTCCATCCCTGTCAGCAACTCCAGCTGTAGTTTGGCCTGATTAGTTGGCACAATGTACCGGTAGGGGTTATATTCCTCCTCAGCTAAATCCACGGAGCCGTCAGGCACTGAACTAAATTGAGTCCAGAGTGCTTGAGGGGTAACAACCTCGTCTAAAGCAATGGTGAAAGACTACCTTGCAAAAAGAAAAAACGCAAAAAGAAACAAAAATCAGAAACTGCACAGCACCTCGGCTCACACAGAAACAACACACAGTTGCAATCATAAGCTAGATAACTGTACTCTAACACTGATTTATGTCCCAAAATTTTGCCCCAAAATTGATACCCAGACTTGCAACTGATACATACATTCCTGCAGAGTTCCACTCTAAAGCAAGTATCAAACAAGTGAGAGCCAAAACACCCCTATGGTGGGGTAGGGTTACCCTATCCTAGTTTCGTCAGGAGCTAAGGATTCACTACACAAACAAGCGGTTTTATACAATCCTACATTTGGGTGAGCAACCTACCCTAGTTTGGAACAGTCTCTATGGCTTCCGATATGCAACTAGGTCAATTGGTCAAAAAGGGTACCTCAGCAAGACCACCTAATATACCTCTCACACCTAACACCAAGAAGTGAAAGGAGGATCAAACGGTACAGCAGTAGTCCAAATCCAAGGTTTGTGTTCTCATCGTGGCAGAGCCTGCAACCGGTCAGCCTTTTGGATTGTTTTTCCAAGCAAGCCTCCGTCAAACCGTTCAGGAATAGTAGATGGCAAACACTGTGACTTAAGCGCACCAATGAAAATGCAAATGCAAAGAAACACATAAGTGTAAATAAAACAACATATCATGAGTTCAAGCCAAGTTCTTTAAGTCCCCAGCAGAGTCGCTAGAAACTGTGGGCTCGCCTTTTTCGGCGCCCCACCTCTCGGAAAGGGTTTGAAAAGAAGGCCTCATAGTTCAGACTCCCACGGTTCTAAACCTAGTCTCACAAAGTGCAATGTGAAACTGATAATCACCAAAGAGTCCAAATCCGGCAAACCTTTTTGAAAAATCGATTTTAAATCAAATAATGCTAAAATTGGACTGCTTTGCCAAATACAAAGTTGCCACCTAAATATTTTATTTTTGGAAAAATTTATAAAACCCTGACTCGTGCCAAAGGCCACGTGTCCATCATCATCAAAGTTACCTCGGCTCGGGAACTTAGGTACAAGAGGGGAAGGTCCTGAAATGAGCACCCCCGCTCGCCTGATCAAAGATTGGCCTCTACTAATCATGATATGTTCTTTTATAAACATTATGTGTTATTGTTCTGATTATTAAACTAGCTAACATTACTATGTGACGCACACAAGCAAGTATAGGCTAGTCGCAAGACTTGGAACAATTCAACTCATGTTTGTTCTCGAAAATGATTTGAATTTGCCACCCTCAAGTGGGCTTAAAGACGTGGATTTGCCACCAAACACAGTGGGCTTAAAACGCGCATTTGTTGAATCATTCCAATTCAAACAACAAACCTTCATTTACAGGCATTCATGCAGTTAAGAAAGTAAGCAAATAGTCTCATGGCAAGCATGTGAATCATGGTAATATGGCAATCACACTCATGCAAGTATGCTGAAGCATAAAACTTACCGAGTACTCCAAACCAAAACAAAAACTAGTTAGAAAAATACATGATCCTAACTATGTTAAGTGTCTAGTGCAACACATACAATATGCAATTAATAGGCTCGGCTACTAATATGGCATATGAATTGATTTGAACAACATGTGATAAACATGTATTCAAAGAAGTATTGAAATGGCAATGCAATTTGAATGACATGCCGAGCCTCGGTGCATGCAAGATAAAATGAATGGATGCAAGCATGCGATATGCTAATTGAAATATGACCCTAATCTAACCATGAAAGTGATTAAATAAAAGGAAGAAAGACTCGGGGTTGGAAGACATACACACACGCACACACACTTATTACAACATTATGCCCTCGCGAAGGAGGGTCCGAATGAATAAGCCAAGCCAATCTAAGCTAAGCTAATTAAACTAATCTAATTTAAGCTAATTAGACTAGTTATTACAAATCAATTGAATAACTAGTAAACTAATTACTAACTATTACAACACTTTAACTAATTAGTAACTAATTAATTAAACAAATTCACACTTCAACTAATCATGCAAAGCATTAAAACTACACTGCCACAGCTCTGCTTTGGGAAGTGGAAGAAGCATGCGCTCGGTTTTCATCCCGAAAAGTCCTCCGTTTTGCTCCCGAGAGGCTCTGTTTGCAGGGTTGAGTATACTCTAGAAACTTTCTATTCCAACTTACCAAATCTTTGCTGAGGGTTACACTAGTGGCTTGCCGACCATGGATAATAGCTGCCGGCCATCTGCCAGCCAAAAAGGTGCCTTGCCGGCTAGAAATGAGGCACTGCCAGCCATGGATGGGGTACTGCCAGCCACTGATGCTCTGAGTCACCATACTGCAACAGAGCACAAAAAGGGCAAAATGAAGGTTTTTCTAAGGGTTTGTTTGTACTGTACCCCTCCTTATCATCTCAAAACCTCAAAGAAGTGGCACACTTGATCCAAAACCACCAATCAAGCAATTTCATTGCATGATGGCCAAAGATCCAAGTTGTACAATTTCAATAAATACACAAATATGACTCAAAGGACCACCACCCTATCATGCATCATCAAGGGCAATGGAGACCAAGGAAAAGGGTGTAACAGGTCCGCGAGGGAACTCACGGGTTACAGTTCGGACTCCCCTTTTTTTTGTTTGTTGCGGTTCGTAATCTGAACCAAAGAGTCCAACTCTGGCAAATCGTTTTGAGAAAAACAGATTTTGAAAAGAAGTGCCAAACATGGACTGCTTTGCCAGATACAGAGTCGCCACCTAAATATTTTTTTAAAATGGGAAATTTAGGAAACCCTGACTCGGTGCCGAAGGCCACGTGAGCACCCCCTCTCGCCCGGTCTGAAGACCGACCTCTACTAACCATGATATCCGATTTTGAAAACGTTATGCATTCTTATTCCAGTTATTAGCCTAGAATTACTATGTTATGCGCACAGCAAACAAGTATAGACTAGATTGCCTAATTTGGAAACAAGCATTGCATATCCGTTTGTTTTGAAAAGTGCTTTGGAATTTGCTACTCGCAAGTAGGCTAAAACACGGATTTCAACAAGTTTTTCCAACTCAAACAATCCAACCTTCACCCACAGGCATTCAAACAGTTTATCTCATATAAGCACTTAGCCACATGGTAAGCATACTGTCATGGCAACATTCACACGCATGCGATATGCTAAAGCATAAATACTTACATCATACTCCGTGCCAAAACAATAAACTAGTTAGCAAACATGCATGTCCTAGTTCATGTTAAAGTGGCTAATGCAACACAAGCAAGGGTGTGATCTAGACAGGCTCGGCTATCCTAAACATGGCATGTGAAATGCTACAAGTAACAAGTATTCAATTTGGGAATTGAAATACAATGTAGTTAGCGTGATGTACCGAGCTCGGTGCATGTAAGACGAATGTATGGATGCACGCATGCTATCATACTGTATGCTAATTTAAATATGCCCTAATCTACCATCGTAAGCAGGTAAATAAAAGGGAAGAAAGAGGTGGGGGTTGGAAGACATGCACACCACTCACCCACACTTATTACAGATTCGCCCTCGCTCGGAGGGACCAAATAAATATTACAGATTAATTAACTACGAAAGCTAATTAACTATTACAAATTACCTAATCAGTTAACAAACTAATTAAACTAGGAAAAGCAGTAAACTGCCTCGGGAGGAGGGCCAGATATAGCGCATGCTCGGGTCCCGCTCGGAAGTGCGCGGCCATGCATAGTCTGCCTCTGTTTTCCCTGCTCTTCCTCTCTGAAGACTGCCAAAGTCTCAAGGATGCCTCTCTGGATACTGGGAATCACCACCGGCTGAGTAGGATTACCACCGGCAATAGGATGTGGCCATCGGCACAAAATGAATCCACCGGCTGATGATTTACTGCCGGCCGGCACAAAATGTTGTCGGTCAGCAAACAATGCCTGCAGAACCTGCAACTCACAGCAGCAGAGGGCAAAACTTGCATGGCAATACAATTCAAGCAATGTATGCACCAATCATGTCCCCTATCATGTTTGTGACTCAAAAAGGCATGTGTCTCGATTCTCGGACCACCAATCACGCATTTCCATGCATGATGGCCCAAAGAATCAAGTGTGCAACTTTCATGTCAAATGAAATGCAACCCAAACAAACAAACCAAGGCCCAATTCCTATCACCAAGTCAAGGAGCAAGGCATGCATGCAAGATGCATTGCAACCTAATCATGTTAGCTAGGGATGCAACATGAGCATGTGAACAAACAATGCACACTAGGCATGCAACCTATGCAAGCAAACTTGCGAGTCATGAGGCAAGGCAAACCAATGAAAAGATGGACTTAAACATGATCTAGGCAACTCTAATTAGGCCTAAAATCAGTGGCCAAAACCAAGGAAATGAAGGCCAAGATGCACACACACAAGCATGCAATCATGGTCCAACACCTTAAGCATAAACAAGGCAACTCTTAAGCACACTTAAAGAGACCAAACAATAGACAATTAGCATGCATACCAAACTCTGAAATTGTATAAAATAGAGGTGCCAAACCAACTAATTCAAGCAAGTAAAGCATGCAAATGGTCTAAGTACTTGAGGCAAGCCAAGAGGCTTAAACCAAGGTCAAACCCACCAAGCCTCACAAGGCTAAGGGGACTCAAAACAGGTCAAAGGCAGACCTAAACAACACCCAAGGAACACTTAGATGGCATCTAAATGGCTCAAGTCCAAAGGCATGCACACATGCACTTTCAAGGAGCATACAACACAAGCTCATAAGGCGTTAAAGAGGCATGCAAGGCAAGCATACAAACATGTTAAAGGGACTGAAATAACATGAAAAATGACTCCAATCCACTAAATCAAAGCAAACAAAGCATGCTATACACTTACATACTTAAGGCCAACAAGCCCAAAAATGCAAAGAGGCTATATAATGCATGCTAGGGTTGACTCAAACAACCTAAGACAGACCTAAAGCATGGCAAAATAAGCACAAAAGCTTCACAAATCTAAGCCTAAAACATGCTAAAACAAAGGCACACAACCTAAGGCATATTAAGGCAATCACAAGGCATTACAAGGTAGGTATGCAAGGCATGCATGGTATACCAAAAACAACTTAAAACCATGTTATATTATGGCAATATAAGCATGAAAAACAGTCATGGCATGCTCAACACACACTTGAACAAAGGCTTCTTCAAGAGGCCAAAAAGTGCCCTTTGCAAGGACAACAAGGAGAGGGGGTGGCCCTCTCCT
Source organism: Camellia granthamiana (assembly GCA_036172215.1). NCBI lineage: Eukaryota > Viridiplantae > Streptophyta > Magnoliopsida > Ericales > Theaceae > Camellia > Camellia granthamiana. The sequence continues at coordinate 2,254,304 of CM069905.1, read as the reverse complement.
TCTTGGGACTTCAAAGCATCACCTTCACCACTGAAATCCCTCAAGATTTCAGTGGTGAAGAGACCCGAACACCAAAATCCCGGAGCTCTCACAAGATGGCACAAAACAAGGGCCTTACAAGGCCTAAGAGGGGTCAAACTTCCCCAAAGCACAAAACACTCTTAATAAACTATCAAGAGGGCCTAAACACAGAAATTTTTATGTTATACACTAAACACAAAAACAGCTCTAAGATAGGCAAAAATAAGATGTAAGAAAGGGGTAAAAAGGGAGTAAAGTGGTTACCCTTGTAGACCTCTTCACAAATGGTGGTTTTGTGGCCTCCTTGAGCTCCAATCCAGCCAAGAACAGCAAGAATAAGCCCTTAGAACCTCAGTAGCCAAGGGAAGGTGAAACACTAGGTTCTTGTGTGCAATAGTATGGACTAAAACACACACAAGACTACAAAGAGGGGAAGGTATAGATATAGGATAGATATATGCCCTAAAGCTAAAACCAGAGCTCTTCTAACTCTCCTCTTCAATTTTTCTAACCCTAGAACAAGGGAGAGAAGGCCTCCTCTTATAGAGGAGGCAATCTTGTAATGCTTAGCAAGTAAGCAAACAAGAGGGGCATCCCTCCATACACGTGTATGGAGGGGAAGCAAATGCCATCCAGCTGTCCTAAAATATCTACAAAAGCAGATGAACAGTAGTCGGCCTGCCAAAAATGTCATTTTGACAAAAATGGCTGCCGACCGGCAACAAAGAGTGCCAACCGGCCACATACATTGCCGGTGGCAACAAAAACCAGCCGGTGGCCTCTAGCCACTGCCGGTGGTGTGTGGGGATGCCTCACAAGGCATTCCCTGCCCCCCCCAAGGCAAAACACAAGTGTTTGGTGCAAAACCAGACACAAAACGGTCGAGTTCGGAGATCCTGAGGCAGGGCGCGTAGCCGAGACCTCCGGGAACTCCAAACGAACACAAACATGGATAATCACCGAGTGTTCAAGTGGTGACGTCCAAGTCTTGAGGACGGTCAAAAATGGGGTGTCTACAAAGGGCATATTTCATCACTTTCGAGTATGAAATGTCCCATTTGCCTTGTGTTCAAATTAATGTCTGATTTGAACACATGCAATGCAACACAAAGCATGGTTATCTTTCCTTTTTTACTTGTTCATTTTGTCTACTCATTTTACATTACTAATTCATCCTTTAATTGATTAAGTCCAAAAGTGAGTGTTCTCTAATGGAAAGATGGCTTAAACCACAAGGTGCTTTGGGTATGAAAGAGGCATTACACTGTTGGTAATGAACCCCCAAGGGGATTAAACCATTAGGTGCAACACCTCAATTTCATACTTTGGCAAACAAGTGGTTTAAAACCACTTTCAAAGAAAACAAAGAGTGAAGAATGGAGGGAGGCTGCAGAGGTTAAAAATGCTAAAATGGAGTGCAAAACAACACTAAAACATGCTTTTAACTCAAAACAATGATGCTTAAGGCATTAAAACATCAAACTAGTAAAGGAAATTGAACTACAACTATGCAATACAAGCCTCAACTGAATTAATCAACCCAAAATAGAACCAAAATAGGTCAAAAAAGAGGCAAAAACATGATGTACTTAAGCTACAAATTGCTAGAAAAACATGCTAACATATGAAGCTATCTAGGCATGCAAACAAAACACAAGAAGGGGAGGCTAACCCCTCCAATTTTGGACTTTAAAAGTTGATTTTTACCACTGAAAAACCACTGAGATTTAGTGGTTAAAAGGCCAAAAAAATTTGTTTTGAAAGTGAGGAAAAAATAGCACAAAAGCTTAACAAGCTACGAAGCAAAAGGGGTAGACAACCCCCTGTGGACACTCCATTTTTGACTGCCCTTAAGACTTGGGCACTGCTGATGGTTTACTTGTTGGAGAAAGGTGTGTAGGACGAAAGTTCAATTTCTTCAGCAAGGAGAGAGGCAAATCTCAACTTCATACCCCATTGTGGACCAAAATTATTTTTGATGGTTTTTATACCTTAAAACCCTCTCTTTCAAAACATTTTTGAAATAAAATTCCCACGATGTTCCGACGCTCGCATTTCGGTAAATGTTGCGCTTTTCGGTAAATCGAGCAAGGACAAAGGGGAGATGAATGAAAGGGAGATGAAATCTTTGAAAAATCTTTCAAAAGACCTTACTTAGGGGTTTGAAGTTGAAGAAAAGAGGAGAAGAGGGGAGAAAACTAGTTTGGGAGTGGTTCAGCATGAATCCGGGAAGGAGAAAAGTCCGCGCGGCTTCCCCGAAACGGGCGTAACTCTTTGTACAAGAGGAATTAAAATATGGGGCCACCACCATTGGGAACCTTACTTCCGGGGCTTCATTTTGCACTCAAGAATCTCCTAAGTCCAAATCCGGGGGGAGGAGATATGGTTGGTTGAAGTCCGGTTGGACCGAATCTGCGCGGCTTTACGGAAAAGGGCATAACTTTTTGCACAGGAGGAATTTTAATGCAAGGTTTGTGCCATTGGAAAGCTAACTTCCGGGGCTTCAATCTGGACATCCACTGGCACTTTTGACCTTACCAATTGCCGACCGGCACAAAAGATATCCGACCGGCACAAAATATTGCCGGCCGGCCAAAAATGCCCAGAACTCAGATTTTTGACAGATATTTTGCTATACATTGTGGCAGATATTTTTAATTGGATATTTCGACCAAAAGATCTTATTTTGACATATATAAGGCCTCATATCTCATATGCTTAGGGTTAGAACAAAAAATCAAGTTTTTGGGAGCCTCTCACTCTAAGAAATCTCTCTCTCTACACTTCCAACTTCTAAACCTCTCAAATCCTTGGCCATTTCTTCACCAATCCATAGAACCACTACCACCACTCCATTCCAGCTGTAAGGAGGAGGTTTTTAGAGGCTTAGAAGCAACATTTCTCAAGTCAAGAAGCAAGGAAAGAAAGGTCTTCAAGGGTAAGTCTCAATCCCTCTCTTTTACACCATTTTCTTGCCTCATCTCTTAGGCCTATTTTCTTATTGTTTTGGGCTCCGACCAGAACTGAAAGGGGCCTTATTTTGAGCTATTCTTTATTTTTGTTCAAGGGCTCAACCCTGTTTGAGCCCTCCATTTGGTACTTGCTTCAATATCATCTTGTATGTCAATATTTTGCATGCTTTTTCTAGCTTATGTGTGATCTGTTTTCGAGCATGATGTAAACTGTAAGAGGGCCTATTTTGAGCCCCTCTTCAACATTGAAGAAGGGCTCAACCCTGTTTGGCCTCTCTATCATGCACTTGCTTTATAATGTCTCATATTTACCGTAAATTTGCATGATTTGTTTGACCTGCATGTAATCTGTTTTGGAGCATGTCATGAACTGTGATTAAGCTTATTTTGTGTCCCTCTACAACATTGTAGAAGGGATCAACCTTGTTGGGGGTCTCCATGTTATACTTGTCATTATACCCCTCTTTGGCCCTCATTTTGCATGCTTTGTTAGACCTATTTTGCTTCTGTTTTCGGCCATGATCAGGTCTGGAAAGAATCATATTTTTGCCTTCTTGTCATCTTTTGTTAAGGGTCCAAGGCTGTTTTATGCATTTTTTGTATACCTCATATTATAGCCTTTGTTGGCTTCAATCTTGCATGGCATTTCGGGCATGTTTTCATATTGATTTGGGGGCTGTCATCTACTGTGAGTAGTCATATTTTTGGTCCCTATTCAGTGTTGTAGAAGGGTGTTTTTCCATTTGGGCTTTGCATATACCACTTGCTTCATAGCCTCCCTTGTGGAGCCATTTTTGTATGTCATGTTAGCCCCATTTGTGATTGCTGTTTGCCCATGTTTTGTACTGTAAAAATGTGAGTTATGGGGCTGCCTTGCTTCTGCCTTTTCATGTCATGTATCAATTATGCATGTTTGGTGTAGCTATAGGCCATTTCGGGTGCCAAAATTCATGTTTCGGGATCATTCCATGCATCGGGTACACTTTGGCCATGTTTCGGGACTGTTTTGCCCCACATTTCAGTGCTTAAATTCATTTGCATGGTTGCATATCATATTTCCATGCCATTTCATCGCATATGCCATTGCCTCGGTTTGCGTGCCCGTGTGCACGCATTTCCAGGCACTTCGCTTTTATCCGATGGCCTCCTATGTGAGTGTGGCAGAGGCCCACTTGTGTTGGTGTAAGTCCATGTTGCATTGTGTATGCCATGTTTCAATGCGTTGTGCATGTTATGTTGTTAGCGTTGTGTATGTCATGTACTTGCATTGCATGTTTGTATGTTAGCTTGCATGCTTAGGTCGCATGTGCATTGTTGTGCATTGCCTTGCCTCTTGATCAACCATGATTGAGGTTGGGTCCCTTGTATGTTTGGTGTGCATTACATTTGATATTAAAATGCACACTTGACTCTTTGGCCATCATGCATGGAAATACGCGATTGGTGGCCCGAGAATCGAGGCACATGCCCCTTTGAGTCAATAGCATGATAAGGGGTGTGTATAGTGCATAAATACCTTGAATCACATTGCCATGCATGTTGTTGTCCTCTGCTGCTGTGGGTTGCAGGTTCTGCAGGTGTTAAGTGCCGGCCGGCACTATTTAGTGTCGACCGGCAGTCAATTGCCAGCCGATAACTTCATCTAGTGCCGGTGGCCTCCTTCTTTAGCCGGTGGTGCTCTACCCCAGCCGGTGGTATTCCCCAGTGCCCTGAGAGGCACTCCTGGGACTTTGGCAATTTTCAGAGGAGGATAGCAGGGGAAACAGAGGCAATCCGTGCATGGCAGTGCGATTCCGAGCCAGTTCCGAGCGCGCGCTGCATTTGGCCCTCATCCCGAGGCGATTTACTGTTTAATTAGATTAATTATTTTATTTAATTAATTTAGTTGGTTTGTAATATTTAATTAGCTTGCGCAGTTAATTAATTATTCGGACTGTATATTCTTTCGGTCCCTCCGAGCGAGGGCAAATTTGTAATAAGTGTGTGTGAGTGGGTGTATGTCTTCCAACCCCCACTTCTTTCTATCCCTTTTATTTACCTGCTTATGGTAATAGACTAGGGCACGTTTATTTTAGCATACCTTATGCAATGCATGCGTGCATTCATGCATTTGTTTACATACACCGGGCTCGGTACATCATACAAACTGCATTGCAATTTTCAATTCCAAATTGAATACGTGCTACTCGCGCATCTCATGCGCCATGTTTAGGGTTAGCCGAGCCTGTCTAGATTACATCTACGCCTGTGTTGCATTAGCCACTTAACATGAACTAGGTCATGCATGTTTGCTAACCGGATTATTGTTTCTTGTTTTGGCGCGGAGTATGATGTAAGTATTTTACGCTTTAGCATACCACATGCGTGTGAATGTTTCCATGACAGTATGCTTACCATGCGGCTAAATGCTTATGTGTGATAAACTGTTTAAATGCCTGTGGGTGGAGGTTGGATTGCTTGAGTTGGAATAATTCATTGAAATCCGTATTTTAGCCTACTTGCGAGTAGCAAAATCTAACACGTTTTTCGAGATAAAACGGATATGCAATGTTTATTTCCAAATTAGGCAATCTAGTCTATACTTGTTTGCCGTGTGCATAACATAGTAATTCTAGGCTAATAATTGGAATAAGAGCATGTAATGTTTTCAAAAACGGATATCGTGGTTAGTAGAGGCCGGTCTTCGGACCGGGCGAAAGGGGGTGCTCATAGCTGACCTTCCCCAATCGTACCCAAGCTCCCGAGACAAGACCACTTTGGTGATGACGGACATGTGGCCTTCGGCACCGAGTCAGGGTTTCCTAAATTTCCCATTTTAAATATTTAGGTGGCGACTCTGTAATCTGGCAAAGCAGTCCATGTTTGGCACTACTTTTCGAAATCTGTTTTTCTTCAAAACGATTTGCCGGATTTGGACTCTTTGGTTCAGATTTAGAACCAACACAAAAGGGGAGTCCGAACTGTAGCGCGAGGTCCCCCCCGCGGACGTGCTACACCCCCTAACTCAAAATGGTTCAAACCACCACTTTTAAGCCTCAAAAACAGAGTTTTTTATAGTTGAAAATCAGCCCAAAAACAATACAAAAGGATGACAAAACAAGTATGTAAAGCTAGTATACTAAGCAAGTAAACTACCTCTTGAAGCTAGAGCACAAATTAAGCAACAATCCAAGCTTAAACCTTCTTCTAGAGCTCACACAAAACTCCAAGAGATCTCAGCTCCAAGGTAGCCAAGTTTGATCAAGGGTTTATGTGCAAAAGTGTAGAGAAACTAGACTTTAAGGCACAAAATAACAAGAGAGAGAGAGGGAGAGAATTTTTGTCTTCAAATTTTTCTAACCCCCCACACATGCAAGAGAGGGGTCATATATATAGAAAATACAAATTTTCCTCACAAAGATCCAGCCACACATGTGTTGGAAGATGCATGAACCTGTGCATACATCTGGCACAAAATATCATAAAATATCTACTAGAAACACTGATGGCCGACACGGCTTCATTAATGGCCGGCAAGGCACATCAATGGCCGGCAGGCCATCAATAGTTTCATATTGAAAAGACCTAAGCATGGTCCAAAGATGAGACAAAAAGGATGCAGGGTTTGGAAAACTCAAACATGTGGCGTTCTGCCACGGACTTCGAGCTTTCAGTGAGCAATCAGACTCGTCATCGGATGTACTTGCAAGATCATCCAAGTCTTAAAGGGCCGTCAAAAATGGGGTGTCTACAAAGAGTCAGGATAGTCAGAGGGACAGTAAGAGACAGAGGGGTTCTAATCCCCAATTGTCCCAAGAAGCTCAGTCGAGGCCCACTTTTCTAGTACCGAGTGCGGGTTCGGAGGAGTGGTGAGGGAGACATCACTTGTTTCAAATGTGGTCAGTTGGGCCACAAGTCTCCAACTTGCTCGCAGAGATGAGGAGGGCAGCGAGCAGCATCGTCTTTGGCTCGTTCTCGAGGCTAGAGTCATGGGCGAGGCCAGTCGCTCACTTGTTATCAGTGTGGGCAAGTGGGGCACATGAAGAGGTTTTGCCCTCAGTTGGGTGGCACGTCTGGTGCGTCTGGTTCGAGACAAACACTGAGCCACCAGCCGGTACAATTAGCATAGGCCTTGAGGGCCAATTAGGGAGCCTCTTCAGCTCAGTCAATGCATCAAGCCTATACTCCGAAAGGTGAGCAGGTAGACCAGAGGCCTATAGGGCGTGTATATGTTGTTATCGTACCAGATCTAGTACCAACGCCTTCTATAGTGAAAGGTACCTTCTTGTTTTGCAATTCAGTTGCTAATGTATTGATTGATACAGGCGCATCCCATTCATTTATCTCGTCTGCATTTGAATCAATTTTGGGGTTGGAGTTGGCATAGTTAGCATCTCCTATTGGTGGTGAGGTTATCTTGAAACAGGGGTGTCGAGGTTGTGACATCGAGGTTGCCAGTCGCCGATTACCTTTTGCATTTGTATTGCTTGACATGTCTAGTTTTGATGTTATTTTGGGTATAGATTGGTTATCATCATACCGAGCTGTTATAGATTGCTACCATTAGAGGGTTAATATATATACCTCGAGCGGTGATTGTTTTTACTTCTTGGGAAACCAGGTGGATAGAGCCTTATCATCGGTATATGATCCACGTAGGCGGAGTGAACTTAGTTGCCTTCTTGCTAGCTTCTTGAGTGGGGAGTGTGATGAAGTCTGAGTGGAGTTGCCAAGGGTAGTTTGCAAATACCCGGATGTCTTCCTTGAGGATCTTATTAGTTTACCACCTCATCGACAGATCGAGTTCTATATTGATTTAGTGTCTGGCACGGCACCGATTTCTATGGCACCGTATCAGTTTGCACCTACTGAGTTAAATGAGTTAAAATTCAACTCCAAGAATTATTGGATAAGGATTTTATTTGCCCTAGTACTTCGCCTTGGAGAGCACCGACTCTCTCTGCTAAAAAGAAAGATGGAGCGTTGCGACTTTGTATTGATTACCGGAAGTTAAATAGGGTAACTGTTAAAAACAAGTACATAATGCCTCGTATAAATGATCTATTTGATCAGTTGAAATGGTTGCTTTTCTAAGACAGACCTGAGATCGGGTTATCACCAGTTGAGAGTAAGGGATGAGGATACCCCAAAGACAGCATTCCGTACACGATATGGCCATTATGAATTCCTAGTGATGCCTTTTGGACTCACCAATTGTGACAACTCTGACTCATGGTTAACGCTAATTCATGATTAAGCATAATAAGTAAATGATTAAAATGGAATCCTAAATTAGTTATGCGAGTGTGTTGTTTTAATTACATTCTTATCTGTTTAATATAGAAAGACATGTTCGTGTTTTGATTTCAATTTGCGAATTGACAGCCTTATCGGCAACTAATTCAGAAATTGACTTATGTTATACGCTAATTAGGAATTACATAATTGTATGGTAGGTCTAATTGAAATTTGATTTGGAACAATTAAATTAGAATAAATAATGCTAATTAATTTAGCCTAAGTTATTTACATGTTTGCCATTTGGTGGGCTTCCTCAAGACCATTGTTTTGTGCTTATTTCATACATGTTTGGCACACCATTAGCCTCCACCTTCTTGCACAAAAACATGAGGGAGAGAGAGAATAGGAGGAAATTAATTCAACTAGACAATTGCTTGAAATTTAGAGGAAATTATAGAGGATTTGGAAGATTGAGCTACCACACTTGGAAATTCAAGACTTAAGGTAGGAATCTACCCTTTTAATTGTTAAATTGAAGTTGTTTAATGCATGGATTCATGGAAATTAGGGACTAAAGTCAAGAAATGGCTTAAAGAGTAGATTTGAGAATTAATTCATGCATGCATGGCCATATCATTGAATTTTGAAGTTGTTTTCATGAAATTCTCACATGCATGTTCATATTATAGTTGTAATCTAAGAATTCATTATGTTTTTGAGAGGAATAGCTCATATGATCATTTGTTAGAGGTCATGAATTCAAATAAGTACATGCATGGCATAATTACACCATGTTCTTCCATTTCAAATTGATTTTATGTACAATTGGCATACTTTTGGGCTTTGATTTTAAGAAATGATTTTTAAATCATGAAGTATTATGAGTTTCTAAGTGTTTTTCCAGAATTTTGGGCCCAAAAGGATGAGTTTTGGCTTTGATTTTAAGAAATGATTTTTAAATCATGAAGTATTATGAGTTTCTAAGTGTTTTTTCCAGAATCTTGGCCCAAAAGGATGAGTTTTGGCATGTTAAATCCATGGTTTGAACTTTGGGAGCAAATCTAGAAAACCCAGAATTCTGCTTCCTCGCTCGAGCGAAGGATTCTACGCTTGAGCGACCATCTACATTTTCATACTCTCGCTCGAGCAATAGAAGGCTGGCTTGAGCGCAAATTGCAAGCTCTCAGAACTTTTGCGTGTGCAGAAGCACGCTCGAGCGACGAGACTTGTGCTCGAGCGGGGAACTGTATCCTCACACTCGAGCGAGCATCAAGCGAGCGTCGAGCAAAGATTTCAAGCAACCAGAACTTTTCACATTTTTGCAGACCGCTTGAGCGAAGGAGTCTATGCTCGAGCAACCACTCACATTCGGTATGCTCGCTCGAGTGAAGGAATCCATGCTCGAGCGAGACCCCTGTTTTCAACAAATTTTGAAAAACATTTTCAAGTACATTTTGCATTCTCTTCCCATCCTAGGCATTCCTAGGCCATGTTTAAGACATCTTAACGGGGATAACGTAGTAGAATCACATCGACCCAAGTAGAAAGGGCCAAGTTATCAATGTGTGGGATGTGTAATTTCGTATGCGTTTGTTTTGTAACTGTGTAGGGTACGCACCTTAAGGAAGCTGAATAGCCTGCTTACAGCCCTGTTCTCTGTGAGTAACAATGTTGTAAAGATATGTTCAAATTGCATTTATTTTCTGAATGATAAATTATATCGTTTCTGAAATGATACTTTTATTGATTGAATGATGATTCTATTTTGAACTGTATTCGTGTGCATCCATAGCATATTGTGATTGTTATTGTTATTGACATTGTTATTATTACAGAGATCTCTGTCAATTCCAAATCTTGGAACTATTGTATGATGGCCATCAATTGATTGTTCGGTCTTTTAAGACCTAGTGTATTGTTGCTATTGGATGTACAACGTATGACCTATACGAATATGATGAATCGAATTGATTGAATTGAATGCTATTGATTAAAAATGTTCTAACGCTAATTGATTGTTTCAAAGACTGTAAGGACATCATTCTTAACCTCTTAACACATTTGTTATTCACTGGGCTATGGCTCACAGTTTATATATATGTAGGTGGCCAGGCACCGGACCAAAGCTAGAGGCGCCGACTTAAGCTCCTGTTTTGTTAAGCCAGCCATTGTGCCTCATTTCGAGGTTCTGAGTCTGCATGAGCCAAGGCTTTTAGGTGTTCCTATCCACCCTTTTTGTTAAATGTAATGAATGTGTAAGACTTTAGACTATATGGTTATGATGAGGAGATTATGTCCCTAATCCGTATGCTACTTTGTATATGTTTCTTTGGTATATATATATATATCTATGGCTATGAATGTGGTTATATCTATGAAAGTTTTTCTCATTCAGGACTTCACAGCTCATTGGACATCATCTTATCATTGACTGGCTTTCGCTAGCCCCTCTATATTGTGTTATTGTCATTACTGTTGAACAAGCCTTCGGTAATCACGGATTACTGGCCGGTTATGATGCTAAACCTATAGGGGCGGGTTTGGGTCATGACACCAATACACTTGTTATATTTGTGGATTTGATGAACCGGATCTTCTGTGAGTTCCTAGATCATTTTGTGGTTGTCTTGTTGGATGACATTTTGATTTACTCTCCCTCTAAGGTGGAGCACGAGGAACACTTGCGAGTGGTGCTTGAGTTACTCAGAGCCCATAAGTTGTATGCTAAGTTTGGGAAATGTGAATTCTGGCTGAGGGAAGTTAAGTTCTTAGGCCATGTGGTATCCGGGGAAAGGGTGACTATAGATTCATCTAAGATAGAGGCAGTGCAAGATTGGGCACAACCAAAGAATGCTTTTGAGATTCGTAGTTTCCTGGTTTAGCCGGGTATTATCAGAGATTTGTGAAGGATTTCTCTAGATTAGCTTCACCGTTAACTAGACTGACGAGGAAGAGAGTTAAATTTGTGTGGAGTGAGACTTGTGAGCAATCATTTCAAGAGTTTAAGGTTAGACTTACCACTGCTCCAGTCTTAATTATTTCGGAGAGGGGTTTGGGTTATTCAGTTTATTGTGATGCTTCACGGGAAGGTTTAAGTTGCGTTTTGATGCAAAAAGGGAAGGTAGTAGCCTATGACTCATGGCAGTTGAAAACGCATGAGAGAAACTACCCTACTCACGACCTAGAGTTAGCGGCAGTGATCTTTGCCTTGAAAATTTAGAGACACTATCTGTATGGTGAGAGGTTTGAGGTGTTTTCTAATCACTAGAGTCTGAAATATCTGTTTACATAGAAGGATTTGAATTTAAGGCAAAGAAGGTGGATGGAGTTCATAGAGGATTATGATTTTGAGTTGTATTATCAGCTGGGGAAGGCCAACGTTGTAGCTGACGCCTTGAGTAGGAAATCTATTAGCAGTGTGGCTAGTATTACCATCCGAAAGTGGGAGATGTTGGGTGCTCTTGGAGAGTTTGACTTGCATCTTGGCAAGTCTGTTGAATCTGCAGCTTTGTTTTCAGTAGTTGCCCAACCTATACTTGTGAACCGAGTGATGGAGGCACAGAGGGGTGACCTTAAGGTAGAATCCCTCTGGGAGAAAATCTCCAATGGGAAAGTGAGTAGGGGCTTGAATGAGTATCTTGACTAGAGTGTGAGATACCGAGACCGTTTGTTTGTGCCGGAGTCTTGCCGAGAGGAAGTACTTTGAGAATTTCACCATTCGCGCCTTGCGGTGCATCCAAGAGGCATAAAGATGTATCATGACCTGAGTCGCTAGTTTTGGTGGGGAGGTATGAAGAAGGATGTGGCCATGTTTGTGTCGAAATGCCTTACTTGCAACAAGTGAAGGCCGAGCATTAAAGGCTAGCGGGTTTGTTACAACCCTTACCTATAACCGAGTGGAAGTGGGAGCATGTCACGATGGATTTTGTTGTGGGTCTCCAAGGACTCAATGGAGTAATGATGCCATTTGGGTAGTAGTTGACCGGTTAACCAAGTCTGCGCATTTTATACCTATATGTGTGAGTGATTTGGTAGACTATCTTGTTGACCTGTATATTAGAGACATAGTGAGGTTGCACAGAGTCCCTGTGGCGATTGTTTCGAATAGAGATCCACATTTCACAACTCGGTTGTGGCAAAGCTTGCTAAGTGCCTTGGGCACTAGATTGACCTTTAGTACTGCGTACCATCCTCAGACTGATGGGTAGTCCGAGCGTACTATTCAAATCCTTGAGGATATGCTTTGAGATTGTGTCCTTGACTTCAAAGGTCCATGGGAGAGGTACTTGCCCTTAGTGGAGTTTGCCTATAACAATAACTTCTAATCGAGTATTACCATTTGAGGCCTTGTATGGTCGACCGTATAGATCTCCAGTGTGTTGGGCCAAGGTAGGTGATGCACCTTTGTTGGGTCTAGAGTTGGTTCAGGAAACGACGGAGAAAGTGGCACTTATTCGTAAGAGGTTAATTACGGCTCAGAGTCGTCAGAAAAGTCATGCCAACTGTAAGAGGAGACCCTTGTCTTTTGAGGTGGGGGACCATGTGTTTTTGAAGATATCACCTAACCGGGTATGATGAAATTTAGAAAGAGTGGAAAGTTGTCTCCTCAAATTATTGGGCCTTTTGAGATCCTTGAGCGGATCGGAGAGGTTGCTTACCATTTGGTGTTGTCGCCACAGCTTTCTAGAGTTCATGATGTGTTTCATATTAGCATGCTTCAGAAGTATGAGCCAAATCCATCACATGTATTGGATTAGACCGACCTAGAGGTAGATGAGGATGCCTCGTATGAGGAGAGATCGGTGAGGGTCTTGGATACTCAAGACCAAGTCTTACGAGGCAAGACGAAGTCTTACGAGGCAAGACGATTCCCTTGGTTAAGGTATTGTGGAAACATCACGGGGTTGAGGAAGCAAGTTGGGAGCATGAATCGGAAGTCCGAGAGAAATATTCGGACTTATTTGTTGACGTTTGAACATATATGGAGGTTTCGATTATATAAAAGCATTGTATATGTTTTGAAACATGAGAACATTGTATATGTTGAATATATTTTGAAAACACAAGCTTAATATGAACATTGTATATGTTGTTTAAGTTTTGGAAATGCGAATTTATCATAAACATTGAATATGTTTTAGAAATATGGAATATATATCGAAATTGGCTAAAACTACGGAAATGTATGTTGAGATGTATATTGAGACTTGTTCATTATGTGATGGGATTGAATGACCGGTGGATGGGTCATGGTATTGAAAATTGAATTGTAATCATTGTGGAAATTTGTTTAAAACATGGTTTTAAAATGTGATTTGTAATTTTGAGGACGAAATTCTTTAATGGGGGAGGTTGTAGCAATCCCGATTTGACCCGGCTCTTGTGATATCTTGGACTTGAGTTTAATGCTTTCATATTGTTATTTATCTCTTGCTTCCCTTGTGTCTCTTTGAAATTTGTTTTTGGGTTGTTGTGGTTGCGTTTGGGTAGGTTGGTCACTTGTTTTTCAAATCTTGTGTTGCCCGGAATTTTGGTTCTCCGCTCGAGTGGCACTTCCTACGCTCAAGTGGGCTTTGCAAACTTTCAGTACTTTTGCAGGTCTGGAAAACTATTGGGAGAATGATTTATATGCTCGAGCGGCGTTTCCTACGCTCGAGCGGGTGGGCGCTCGTGCGGCCTTTTTTTGTGCTCGAGCGTTAGTCTATTGTTTGCAAAACTACTGGATGTGTGTTTTCTACGCTTGAGCATCACTTCTTGCGCTCGAGCGGTGAGCATCTTGTTCATTGTGTCTTGGCGCTCAAGTGCCCTTTCTTGCGCTTGAGCGGAACAACTTATTGTGTCTGATGCTCGAGCGTTAACTCTTGCACTCGAGCGGACTGTGCATATATCAGATCACGAAAATGAATTTTTACATCACTTTTTCATATCTATTCCCCCTAAAACCTAAAGTTGGGACCTTCTCTCTCTAAAATACACTCTCTCTACATTTTCACCTAGTTCTAGTGATTTATTCACCCTAATCCCTTTGATAAAAAGGTAGACCATCTCAAGATCTCCATTTTGATACAATTAGAGTTGGATTTGGGCATCTTTGAAGTTTCACTCTTGCTTGGTTGGTCTTCTCTCTTTGAGGTAGGGATTTTTCTACACTTTCATATGGTTTTTAGCTTAATTATTTGTTGTTATGTAACCATGGTAGGATTTGGGAGTGTTTGAACAAACCTAGGGTTTGGGTTTGAAATAAAAAGAGGGGTTTTTAGTGGATGTGAAATAAGTAGGTATGGAGTTTGAATATGAGGTTATATTATGTTAAAATAGTTAATTTTGACACTAGGTTGATATATGGACAAAGGGAGTTTTGCCATAAATGGGTCAAATTGTTATTTTGTACAAATAACTAAAATTGATAATGGTAATGTGCAATTGGATGATTGTTGATGTAAATGGTGGAGTTGGACACTTGTTGTCTCTCATCTATGGAAATTTGAATAATATATCTATTGACAAGATTGTATATTTGTTTAGAAGTATCTGCATTGGGCTATCAGTGGAGAATAACAATGATTGTTGTGGAAAATGCATGAAAATTAGGTAAATCGAAACTAATCTAATGTTGGTTGTTATTAAATATGACTATATTTTTAAATACATTGTATATGTATAATGTTTGGGAGGAGAAAGAGAATGTACTCCATTGTTTGGGAGAAGAAAGGGGATGTACTCCATTGTTTTAGAGGAGATAGGGAAAGGACTCCATTGAAATTAAGTTGACTGGAGTGTGCAAGTTGAAAGTCCCGAAATCATATGTATACATGGGTGCCGATCCCGCGGACGAAATTTTCATAAAATGGCAAATTTGAAGTGTTTGTGTGGTAGCGTATTGAATTCGAAAAATCACTAAGTTGTAGTCTCAGTTGAATTGTTGAAAGATAATGAAATTGACTCATGAATTGAGAAGAATAAATGAACTTGAAATGAATTGAAGGAGACTGAATTGAAATATGAACTTTGGTGCTTTATGGTCATATAAAATGTGGATATTTTGTCACCAGCATTGCATATGCACATTGTACTTATATCTTTGTTAAATTTCATATACTATGTTAGATTGTTCCTACTGGGTATTGGTTCACCCTATTTGGAAAAACCATTTTCAGGTGTTGGTGATTAAGGCCAAATTGTACATCATTGAGGCCGTTAATTAAGATCTCTTAACTTCACTTGCTTGTCAGAATGTATAATTTATGTGTGTTGAATGTCAATCAGATTGTACATAGTCGGAGCATAAAATGGGCAAAATGACAGAATTTGGAGAGAGTTGACTTTCCCGCACGTGCGTTGACTTTTTTTGGAAAAACGTGCCAGACGTTTTAAACCTGTTTGGAAAGACACCAGAAGTATAAATAGGCAAGAAAAAGGCTGGATTAGGGTTCGAAAGTTGTTTTGTCAAGAAAGGGAGGCTAGGGTTTGAAAAGAGAAGGAACTTGAAGCTTCAAACATGTCTCCCATGGTGGCTTCTTCTCCATCTACCTCCTTCCACTCCTCCATGAGTGGCTAGTCTCCTTTTCTAGGGTTTTGATGAAACCCTAGCCGTGTAATTAGTTTTTCTTTTTGATTTTCAATTATGTGAAGGTTTGAACAATTGTATGGTGTTTTAGAAGTTTTATATATACACTTTTCATTATTTCTTCAAGTATTCAGCTTTCTGTGATTGTTGAATGTTTTCCATACAAAAGTTTTCTATTCTTTCACATTTAAGGTATGAGACGAATCATACTACGAGGGACGAGTCGTGTCACAACCCTAGTTTAGAGTGAACGATTCGTACTACTTGAGATGGTTCGTGCTCGTACATTGAACGTGATGATTTTCTTATTAAATGCTTTGAACTTGTAGTTGCAAAGCATTATTCCGTTCGAACCATAACAAAATTGATTTCAATTGGAAACCCTAATTACGTGACTAGTGGTGGACTCTTTGCCCTAGATTTCCCCCAATTCAGTAAATCCACTTTCAGTTATAATTGATAATTTAATTATTTAGTTTAATTTATTCGTTATTAAATTAGGTTATGATCAATCATTCTTTTCATAAAAATTAATTTAGGAATTTATCAATTAAATTAGTTTAATTTCACAATTGTCCCTGTGGATCAATACCTGGACTTTCCATTATTCTAAAAGAATTTGGTGTAGTTTAGTGTTTATTTTTTGTGTGTTGTATGACCAACCAAATTTTGGCGCCGTTGCCAGGGACTTCTGGCACAATTAGTTAATTTAAAGTTACATTCTTATTTTAATTTTTAGTTTAGCATTTTATGCTTTCATGTTGTTAAGTGTGCAGAGCATTTGAAATTGGAGCTATCACCGAAATGCAAGCGGAGTGCAACTGAGCTTTAAAAATAAAAATAAAAATTGCAGCACTAAAGTGCGTAAACAAAAGCAAACACTCGCAAGCAAAGCACCAAAGTGCTAAAAAGAAAGACAAAGCTCAATTAGAGGTTGGAGACAACGTCTACACGTCAAGCACCCGCAAGACGAGTAAAGCGTTTTCTTTAAACCTCTATGAGTATTTCTCCCTTTGGTATTTTGTTTTCGTAACTTAGTGTACAGAGTCAGAACTTTTTTTTGTGTGTGGGTAGTGTATGCACGGGCGCCGTTCTTGTCGCCCTGAATTGTGGAGTTTGGA
This sequence comes from Camellia granthamiana, assembly GCA_036172215.1. Lineage (NCBI taxonomy): Eukaryota > Viridiplantae > Streptophyta > Magnoliopsida > Ericales > Theaceae > Camellia > Camellia granthamiana. The sequence goes on along the minus strand of CM069905.1, from coordinate 2,237,403 downwards.
CCTTGAACTAGAAAGGACTCTTAAGAGACTTAGGGCCTCTGCCCGTGTTCCTAGGCTTGAATATTCATATTCATACATTGAGCCATTAGAGATGGCAAATTCAGATGTCCCGAATGTGCCTAACCGGACCCTTAAGGATTATTTCACACCCACTGCATATACATCACCATCATGCATCTAATTACCCAACACCACTGCTGCTCATTATGAGATTAAGTCCAGCACCATACAAATGCTCCCATCATTCCATGGACCAACTCATGATGATCCTTACAAACATTTGAATGAATTTCTGGAAATTTGCTCGACAGCGAGGATCCAAAATTTCACAAATGAGGCCTTAATGTTGCGATTGTTTCCATTCTCATTAAAGGATAAAGCCAAACACTAACTGAATTTCTTACCTGCTAATTCAATCACAACTTGGGACCAATTACAGCAACGGTTCTTGGAGAAGTACTTTCCCATAGGTAAAACCAATCAACTGAGGCGAGCCATCACAAACTTTGCTCAAATGGATGGCGAGCAATTCCATGAGACGTGGGAAAGACTTCGAGACCTTCTCCAACAGTGTCCCCACCACCAAGTGCCTGATTGGCAACTTGTTCAAACATTTTATTATGGCTTAATTGAGCCGCACCACCAAATGGTGGACTCATCCTGTGATGGGACATTCATGTCCAAAAATGATGCCGAGGCATGGCAATTGTTTGAGAACCTAAGTGATAATTCCCTTCACCATGCCTCTGCAGCCCGGCAAGTCCGGCAACCAGTAGTTGGAGCCCCGAATAGAGGGGGCATTTATGAGGTCGGGCAAAACCTAGAGTTAGCCCAACAAGTAGAGGCACTGTCCCACAAAATGGACCAATTATTAGCTGCGGGACATGCCCCTACCCAGCAAGATCAACCTCAATTTCACGAGGCATGTGTTATTTGTGCGAGCCCTGCTCATGACTTGAGTGAGTGCCCTTCGGCATCACAATTTTCGGAGTTAGTCCAAAAGCATGTGAATGCGGCTCAAGGATTCTCCAACTCAGGTAATGATCCTTACTCCAACACATACAATCCGGGATGGAGAAATCACCCCAATTTTTCATGGAGACCCCCTTCACAAGGCACTTCTTACAATCCTCCACCACTAAGGCAGAATTTTAATAATTTTGCCAACCAATCATCTTACCGACCACCGCAGTCTTATAGACCCCCACAACCGTACCGGCAACCATAACCCCCGCCTGTTCCTCAGGGCAACTCTGTCTTTGAGACTCAGGTGTTGGAAGTTCTCACAGAACTTAAGGGGTTAGCACCGGTAGTTCACTCCCATACTCACTCTATTGCCAAGCTAGAGGCCCAATTGGGTCAAATGGCTAACAACATGAATCAAAGAGAGGAGGGAAAATTACCAAGTCAAACTGTGGCCAACCCTAAGGGACAATACGGGGTAAAGAGTTCGAGTGGGAATGGAAAGCACCATGAACAGGTGCAAGCAATGATTACTTTGAGAAGTGGAAGGGAGTTAGAGCCTCAGTCAGTTACGTCTAGTACAACTAGAGCTAAGAAGCGTGACCACGGTGGTACACCCAATGAGAGCAAGGGTGAGGGGGAAACACTTAAGAGGGATGACTTAGTCCCTAACACTTCACATGAGCCCAAGGCACCATATGTGCCTAAGGCACCATTTTCCCAATGCCTTGATACACTGTCCCCTTTTAATAAGAAGGCGGCATCTGTGGAAGCAATGATGGAGGTCTTTAAACAGGTAAAAATCAACATCCCCCTATTGGAGGCGATTAAGCAAGTACCCTCCTATGCCAAATTTCTGAAGGACCTTTGTACACAAAAGCGTAAATCTAGGACACACGTGTCCCAAAAGGTCCTACTCACGGAGCAAGTAAGCTCCATCTTGTTGAATGACACACCTCCTAAGCTTAAGGACCCGGGTGCCCTGACCATTGCATGCATTATAGGGGACCATTTCATTGATAGGGCCTTGTTAGATTTAGGGGCTAGTGTCAATTTGTTGCCGTACTCTGTGTACAAGGAATTTGGGCTTGGCGAGTTGAAGCCCACTACTGTCACTCTTCAGTTGGCTGACCGGTCCCTCAAAGTGCCACGTGGCATGATTGAGGATGTGCTAGTGAAGGTCGATAGGTTTTACTTTCCTGTTGACTTTTTGGTTTTAGATATGGAACCAGTAGCCAGTTCTAGGAAACAAATCCCGGTGATCTTAGGTCGACCTTTCTTGGCTACGGCCAATGCTTGCATTAATTATCGGACCGGGGTTATGGAAGTTTCATTTGGTAACATACAAGTGAAACTTAATGTTTTCCAAGCATTCCAACAACCTCATAAGAGAGACGAGTGCTTACTAGTGGATGTTGTGGATGAGATTGTGGAGGAGGCTTTGCCCTCCATTCTTGTAGAGGATCCTTTAGAGGCTTGTTTAGCTCATTTTGGGTTTGAAAATTTTGATATTGACGGGTTAATTGAGTAGGTGAATGTTTTTCTTAATGCTTCTTCTACACCGGATTTTCCTCTGTGGAAAGCCTGGTTTGAGTCACTTCCTCCTATGTCGAGAGAGCCCGCCATACCATCTTTGGTCACACCACCTACACTTGAGTTGAAGCCACTCCCGGCCACACTCAAGTATGCATTTTTAGGGCCCCAGGATACTTTACCAGTCATCATTGCATCTGACTTGACTGCAGAGCAGGAAAGTTAGTTAATGAGTGTTCTCGTGGCACATCGGAGTGCTATAGGATGGTCAGTGGCTGATTTGAAAGGGATAGATCCCTCCATGTGCATGCATTATATACACCTAGAGGAGGACACCAAACCTTCTCGCGAAATGCAATGGAGACTTAATCCTAATATGAAAAAGATAGTGAAAAAGGAGGTATTAAAATTGTTGGATGCAAGTATTATATACCCCATCTCGGATAGCAAGTGGGTGAGTCCCACACAAGTGGTGCCCAAGAAGTTAGGCATCACTGTTGTTGAGAATGAGAGAGGAGAGTTAGTTCCCACACAAACCACTACTGGGTGGCGAGTGTGCATTGATTACAGGAGACTGAATTCCTCGACTAGGAAGGATCATTTTCCCTTACCTTATATTGATCAAATCCTAGAGCGATTAGAGGGGTAGGGTTTCTATTGTTTTCTTGATGGCTACTCGGGGTATAATCAAGTCCCGATGTACCCTGCCGACCAGGAAAAGACCACATTCATTTGCCCTTTTGGCACTTTTGCTTATAGGCGCATGCCTTTTGGGCTATGTAATGCACCGGCGACTTTTCAACGGTGTATGATGGCTATTTTCTCTGACATGGTAGAGAAATTTTTAGAGGTCTTCATGGATGACTTCTCCGTATTTGGGCCGACTTTTGAGGAATGTCTCCAAAACTTAACTAAAGTCCTTATTCGTTGTGTGGAGACAAATCTGATTTTGAGTTAGGAGAAGAGTCATTTTATGGTTCGCAAGGGGATAGTGTTGGGACATATTGTGTCCCTTCGAGGTATAGAGGTTGACAAAACTAAGGTTGATCTCATTGCAGGTCTTCCTCCACCCAACTCTGTGCATCAAGTTAGGTCTTTCCTAGGGCATGCAGGTTTTTACCGTCGATTCATCAAAGATTTTAGTAAAATATTCCGTCCTTTGTGTAGTTTACTTGCTAAGGACGCACCTTTTGTCTTTGATGAGGATTGTTTTAAAGCCTTTGAAACATTACGAGCGGCCCTTTCTACTGCCCCTATCATGCAATCTCCTGAGTGGTCCCTTCCTTTCGAAATCATGTGCGATGCATCTGATTATGCCCTCAGCGCCGTCTTGGGCCAAAGGGTGAATAACGTGCCCCATGTCATATCCTATGCTAGTCGTACTCTTTCTGATGCTCAATTGAATTACACAACCACCGAGAAAGAGTTGCTAGCTATGGTATTTGCCCTAGATAAATTTCGGTCCTATCTCCTAGGTTCCAAGGTCATCGTCTTCACTGATCATGCTGCTTTGCGGTATTTACTATCAAAAAAAGAGACCAAACCTAGATTGATTAGGTGGATTTTACTCCTTCAGGAGTTTGACCTAGAAATCCGGGACAAGAAGGGATCCGAGAATGTAGTTACGGATCATCTATCCTGCATCTTTATTGAGCACACAAGTGATCCCTTAGCCTTGCGCGACTCGTTTCTAGGCGAGCAACTTCTTACGGTTTCACATGCGACCCTCCCGTGGTTTGCTCATATAGTAAATTACTTGGCAGTTGGTCAAATTCTGAAAACTTGGTCTAAGCAAGACAAAGACCGATTTTTTTCACAAGCCAAGCAATATTTCTGGGAAGACCCAGGATTGTTTAAGTATTGTCCGGATCAAGTGATTCAGCGTTGTGTGCCTGAGAGTGAAACCCATAGCATTCTCACCTTTTGCCACTCACATACATGTGGCAGCCATTTCAGTGGGCAGAAAACAGCCGCCAAGGTTTTACAATGTGGGTTCCACTGGCCCTCTATCTTCCAAGATGCCCATAACTTTTGTAGAGCTTGCGAGCGTTGTCAACGCATGGGCTCTATGTCACGGCGAGATATGATGCCAATGACCCCTATTTTAATTGTTGAGATTTTTTATGTTTGGGGCATCGACTTTATGGGTCCCAAGTGGGTGGAGGCAGTGGCAACCAGAACGAATGATCATAAGGTTGTGGTTAAATTCCTCCATGAGACCATTTTTTGTCGTTTTGGGTTCCCACGTGCCATAATTAGTGGCGGTGGCAAACATTTTTGCAACCGATTCTTCAAGGCATTGGTGCGCAAATATATGATCACTCACAAAGTTGGCACTCCCTACCATCCCCAGACTAGTGGTCAGGTAGAGGTTTCTAATAGGGAGGTTAAACACATCCTCGAGAAAACTGTGAGGCCCGATAGGAGAGATTGGTCCACTAGGTTGGTAGATGCTCTTTGGGCCTATCGTACTACATATAAGACACCCATCAGGATGTCTCCATATAGGATTGTGTTTGGAAAACCGTGTCATCTCCCTGTTGAGTTAGAACATCGGGTTTTGTGGGCCATTTGGAAATTCAATTTTGATATGGCCAAAGCCGGTGACCATTGAAAACTCCAACTCAATGAGTTAGAGGAGCTCCGCAATGATGCGTATGAGAGTTCTAAAATTTACAAGGCTAGAACTAAGGCATTTCATGATAAACATATTTCTCATAAGTCCTTCGAGCCTCACCACAAAGTGTGGCTATTTAATGCCAAATTGCGGTTGTTCCCGGGTAAACTCCGGTCTCGATGGGATGGCCCATATAAGGTTATAGAAGTCTTTCCACATGGGGCGGTTAAAATTAAAAACCCACAAGATGGTACGACCTTCAAGGTCAATAGCCAAAGATTGAAACATTATGTGGATGGTATTGAGAAAGGGGAGATGAATGAGGTTATCCATTTGACGGACCCAATATATCTTCCATAGTGATTACTTTGAGTCTACGAGACTTTAAATCCTCTAAAGGTGTAATTCCTTTGGTGTTAGTCATGCCCGAACGGCATCTGACAGTCTAGTATAGCCACCTAACCGTGTTTGTAATGAGTTCTTAGGAGACCAACTGAGACGGTGGAAACTAGAGTTCGAATGGCAAAGCCTTGAACATAAAGGTTTGGAATTTCTGAGACTAGATTCTGGTTTAAATACCCAGGGGTGTGGAGATTGCTTCAAAACTACCCTGGCTCGAACTCTGTATGGCAGCCCCATAGGTTGAGGTAGCTTTATGCCCCTCGATTCTGGATACTGAATCAACCTAGTCTGTTACCCTGTTAGAGAATAGGGAAAGTTACAAACGCAATTAGGGAGAAAAGTAGTACCTGTAGTTTTCGCGTGAAGATTATACCCTTGTTTGGCATTCTGATATTTTCTAAAGTGCTATATTTATTTCGGATGTCAAATGAAGGTAGAAATGGTTAAGTATGATTTGAGATGTATTTGGTTTTTATTTACTTTTCTTTAATCTTTTAAAAATATATTTATATACATTTATATATTGTTATATTAAAAAAAATAAAAAAATTCCCGCACGTGCGGAACAATCCACGCACGTGCGGCAAACAGTGTCAAACCAAAAGTGCGTACTGCTTAAAAGCAGGTGTGCGGGTCCGTGTGTCAACCAAGCCGCACGTGCGGCTTGACTCCCGCACGTGCGGAGCGTCGTTCCAAAAAAAAAAAAAAAAAACGCGAGTGAGGAAAATTGCCGCACGTGCGGGAAATTTTGTGAATTCTTGTTCTGCACACTACATTATATGCAGGTGCGTGACTTTGGTGCGGGAGATGTCCGTACGTACGTGGAGAAATCCCGCACGTGCGCGACGACGCTCATTTAAAAATAAAATAAAAATATATAGATTTTGTTTTGTTTTGTTTTATTATTATTATTATTATTATTTACCTAATTATTTTAAAAAATAAATAAAAAAATTATTTTTATTTTATTTATTTATTTACAAATTTTATTCTTTATTTTATTCAAAAATAAAAATAAAAATAAAATAAATGTACAAAATTTTCATTCCTTATTTTATTTACATATCAAAATATTAATAAATAATAAATAATAAATAAATAAAATAATCTGATTTCTTTGTCAACTTCTTTTATTTATTTTATTCTATTTATTTTATTTTATTTTCGTAAAAAAATAAAATAAAAAATAAAAAATAAAAAAAATAAAATAAGTGACTTTGCCTACACCTAACCCACTTCTCTCACAATTATTCTTAAATTTTCTCTCTACCTCTCATCTATCTCTATCTATCTATCTATCTCTCTCTTTCTCATAACCCCACAAACCCACATTCACCATCTTCTTCTTCCTTTTTCCTCCCTTTTCTTCTTCTTTCTTCTGCCTCACCACCATTATCTCACCGCCGGCATCACTATTTCCTCTCCGTCCGACGAATCTCCGACGACCACCATTTTTTCAGGAGAATCTCCATTCTTTTTCTCTCTTTTTCTACTTTTTAAAGGTAAATTTTTCTTTTTGTGTAGATTTGTGGGTGTAGGAGTAAATTTGTAGAATCTTTGTTTTTGTTTGTTGTTGTTTTTGTTTGTTGCTTGATCTGGTTCTTACTTCACCAAAAAAAAAAAAAAAAAATCTGCGTAGGAAGAAGATGACCGCCGCATGTGTGGTACCTTTGCAAATAAAAAAAATAATATGTTTAGTTGTTTATTTATTTTATTGTATTTTATTTTATTTATTTAGTTGTTTCATTTTTCTTTTTTCTTTTAATTAATTCTTTGCTAGTTTAGGTTATTTAAATAGTTTAGTTCTGATTAATTTAATTATTCAGTCATTAGTTTAAAAAAAAAAAAGGTTTAGTTTAGTTTATTTTATTCTTTAGTTTAGTTTATTTTATCGTTTAGTTTAGTTTATTTTATTCTATAGTTTCATTTATAGTTTATTTTATTTTAGTTTATGTTATTTTATTTTCTTCATTCATTTTCTACTTGATAGTTTAGGTTGTTTAAATAGTTTAGTTCTGTTAGTTTACTTATTTATTCATTAGTTATTTAGTCATTATTTAGTTTATTTCTTTTAGTTTATATATATTTAAAAAAAAAAAAAAAAAAAACCTACAACTAAGAATTGCATGTGGTTTATTGGTGGGCAAACTTGTGCTTTCATATTTTACTTTATTCTCATGATTGGTTCCACGGGTTTGTGTCTATTTGCTTTTGGTGTGTGCAGGATATGAGTCGACGTGTATCTACTCGGGCCTCCAAAAAGGCCAGAGGTTCCACCTCTTCGGCGCCACTACCGCCACCGTCACCACCATCCTCGCCACCACCACCGGGTGACTTGCCATGGCTAGAGTGGGTTTCACGCCCTCTTCACGAGCTCACGCAGTTCAACATTCCATATTTTCTGTGTGACCCGGCCACTTCTTGGGCCGTTGAGCAGCTCCAACTCCGGCAACAGTTGGGCATTTGCACTGTGACAGTGCCCACTTATCCTCGTCTGGTACAACTCTTCCACCAGAACCTACGTGAGTCACTTACCGAGCCCGGGTTGCTGTCCACCATTGATGGCCATCTCGTCAGTGTAGATACCCCATTTTTGACCATCCTCAAGACTTGGACGTCATCGTTTGAACACTCGATGATCATCCATGTTCGTGTTCATTTTGAGTTTCTGAAGGTCTCGGATGCGCGCCTTGCCTTAGAACCTCTCAATTTGTCTGTTTTGTGCTTGGTTGTGGACTAAGGACTTGTGGTTTTGTTTTTGAGGGAATAGGGTGGCTTGTTGGCCAGCCCTACAACCCATCGGCCAAGCCTTGTGCTTATCGACCATGTTTTCTTGTCATCGGCCATCAGTTTTGGCTGGTCGGTACCATTTTTGGCCGATCGGCACTCTTTTTGGTCGATCGGCCATTTGTTTGGCTGAGACCCCTTTTTCTGCTTTTGCAGATATTTTGCTTCCAGCTGGTGCCAGCTGTTGGTCACTTGGTGTATCCTCCATACACGTGTATGGATGGATTTGAACCAAGCTTTAGCTTGCTAAACAAGCTTGGGACTTCATTTTCCATAAGAAGGGAGACCCCTCTCCCTTTCCAGAGGTTCTGAAATTTGACATACAAGATATATATCACTCTCTCTCTATATTTCTTCCTCTCTCTCTATATTTGTGCTTGTTTGTGCTCAAAAGTGTCATTTCTTCACACTTTTGCACTAAAGCACCTACTCAAACACCATACTCTTGTTGCTAAGGTACTTGAGGGTTTTGTTTGAACTCAAAATTTGGTTTTTAGCTCAAAAAGTTGCTGGAGTTGCCTCTTTGAAGTTGTTCTACAAGGGTGAGTCACTAACCCTCTTTTAAGCTTTGTGTTCATTACTTACTTAGCCTTATTTGCATGCTTATTTTGGCTTAACTCTCAACTGTAAAAAGCTTCATTTCCATGTGTTTGAAATGATTGTTTGAGGTCTTGTTGGTGTTGGGGGTGGTCTACCCCCTTTTGTGCCTTGTTTTGGGCCACCTCTTTAGGCTTTTGTTTTAGTCTTTGCATGACCTTTCTACCACTGAATTCCAGAGGAATTTTAGTGGTGGAAAATGTATTTTGAGGTCTTAAATAGGAGAGGGTCATCCCCTCTCCTTATGTCTTGCATGCTTGCATAGACGGCTCATCAAAGTAGCATGTTTGTCTAGCATGTATTGGTTCCATTTCAGCATGTTTTTGTGTTGTTTTAGCATGCCATAACTTTGTTTTGGGTTGGTTCGATAGCCTCTTGCATGCTCCTTGCACTTGTAGTGCATTTCCATTCACTAGCCTAATGTGTATCATACTTGAGCTCATCATTCTAGCATGATTTTGGCTTAACTTCAGCAAGCTTTTGTCTATGTTTTAGTATGCTCTAGCTCTGTTTTAAGTGTTTTGGGTCATGCATGCATTGCTTTGTATAGACATGGTTCAATCTTGCTCATTAGCTTTGTGTATTGAGTCCATTAGCATGCATTGCTTGGGACTATTTCCATGATTTGGCATCATTTGAAATGTTATTTCAGTCCATATAATGTTGCCATACACTCACTTTTATCACTCTTTCAATGCTTTGGAGAGTTTATGCTTTATGCCTTAAACATGAGCCATTGCGTATGCCTTCATGCCTAAGCTTGCGAACTATCATTTTCAGTGTGTTTTTGGGGGTTATTTTGCCATGATATAACTCTGATTTTTGTTGGTGAAGCCATTCCATGCTTGGTCTTAGTAGGTGTAGCGTAATTGTAGACGTACCCGAAACGTCCCGGGAGGGAATCCCGTTTTGTTCATTGGGCTTACTACAGTTCAAGACTCAATGTCACGGTCCTGTATCTAATCTCGCAGAATGCAATACAAGACCGATGAATCATTAAAGAGTCCAAATCCGGTAAATCATTTTTGAACACAGATTTTTTGAAAGAAGTGCCAAACATGGACTGCTTTCCCAGATACAGAGTCGCCACCTAAATATTTTATTTTTGGAAATTTAGGAAACCCAGACTCGTTGCCTAAGGGCCACGTGTCCGTCATCACCAAAGTTACCTCGGCTCGGGAACTTGGGTACGATTGGGGAAGGTCACTTCATGAGCACCCCCGCTCACCCGATCAAAGATCGGCCTCTACTAACCATGATATCGAGTTTTGAAAACATATGTGCTCTTATTTCCGGTTATTAGCCTAGATTTACTATGTAATGCACGCAGCATACAAGTATAGACTAGGTCGCCTGAATTGGAACAAAACATCTCATGTGTGTTTTGAAAATGGTTTGCTACTCGCAAGTAGGCTTAAAATGCAGATTTTGTCACCCTTGGGTGGGCTTAGAAAACATGGTTTTGCCACTATCTAGTGGGCTTAAAACTCACAATCGATGAATTGTTCCAATCCAAATAACCCAACCTTCACCCACAGGCATTCAGGCAGGTATATCACATAAGCAAATAGCCTCATGATAAGCATGCTATCATGGCAATCACTCACACACATGCAAGGATGCTAAAGCATGAGTACTTACCGAGTACTCCGAGCCAAAGAAAGAAGCTAATTAGAAATCATGCATGAATCCTAACTATGCTGGAATGCCTAATGCAACACATGCAAAAATGCAACTACAATAGGCTCGGCTATTTTAAGAATGGCATATGAGATGCTACAGCTAACGTGTATTCAACTTGGAATTAAAATACAATGTAGTTAGTATGATGCGCCGAGCCCGGTGCATGCAATACAGATGAATGATACAAACATGTAAGCATAAGTATGCTAATTGAAACATGCCCTAATCTAACCATCATAAGCTGGTAAATAAAAGAGAGAAAGACGTGGGGTTGGAAGACATGCATCACACACACGCACACTTATTACAATTGTGCCCTCGCTCGGAGGGTCCGAATAAATAATACAGTCCGAATAAATAATTAACTACTCTAGCTAATTAAATATTACAAAACCCTAAGTAATTAACAAATTAACTAGGAAAGCAAATAAATTAGCATGCAAGCTAAATGGACCGCCTCAGCTCTGTTCCGAATGATGAAAGATGCATGCATGCTCGAGTCGCCTCGTCGAGAAATTCCTTGCGATGCCCCGATTTGCCTCTATTTGCAATTGATCCCGGAATACTGTACAAAGCTCCAGAAGGCTACTGGTTTCTAGTTTGCTGCAACAGAGAGCAAGAAAGGGGCATGGCAAAGTATTTTCACATATGTATGCACGGCCACTCTCCCCATCATTGCACAAGCTCTAGGGAGTGTAGACCTCGATCCTCGTGCCACCAATCACGTATCTCGATGCATGATGGCCGAGGAGTCGAATTGCACGACTCAATATGAAATGAATGCACATATAAACACAACAAGGCCTAAACTCCATCATGGGTAATCCGGAGTGTCGGCGACCGAGAATCGAGGCACGTTTCGTCACTTTGAGTACGAAACGTCCCTCATTTCCCGTGTTTGGACTAACCCTACTCCAAACACAATGCAACAAGATGGCATACACAATGCGACTAACATACAACCCTAAATGCAATGCAACCTAATCATGCTAGCATGCGAGGGATGATATGCAAACATGCAACTAGCATACGCAATGCCATGAACGGAGAGTGGCATACTCAATGCACGTGACATAATATGGCATACACAATGCACATACGAAGACTATCATGCACAGATGAAGACTATTAATGAGATGATCAAGGCATACACAATGCAATGGCCAAACATGCAACAACATGAACTAAATGGCATACACAATGCAAGATGGACTTAAACCAATGTGAGTGGACCTCAGCCACACTCAAATTAGTGGCCATATGATGAAAATGAGACAACCGAAATACATGCAAACATGCACGGATGCAAAGGACCGAACCTAAGGCATCAAATGCCACTCTACCAAAGCATGGTAAGGGGTGAAATATGGCATAGAATGGTGCATGATCCAGCTCTAAAATGGCATAAAAGATGGTCTCGAAACATGCAAACACCTCAGTATATGCATGCAATAGACCTCAAAACTCAAAGTTAGGTATGGATGTTGAACTACAAGCATGCAAAACAAGCATCATTCGACCATGAGACCTAAAAACAGAGCTAAGGCAGTCCAAAAAATGCACAAAATCAGTTTAAGACATGGCCAAAAAGTGCTAGAATCAAGGGCCAACATAGCATGCAATGTAAGCTAGTAAAGGGGGTTTGCACTACAAGCATGTGAGGCAATCAAGAGGTCACCAAACCAGCAAAATTTAGAAGTATGCCATGCCAAATAATGCCCAAAAACTCATGGAAACATGGTCAATGCATGCAAGAATGATATGTTCCTTTGAAAGACCAAAAAGAGGGTTATTTTACACATGTATAATAGACATCCAATATGACAAAACCACCTCTGGACAGAGGTTATGACGGCCCTAAAACTCACTGAAAAGGGCCTGAAATGAGGCTAGGAAGCATGCAAGTAAAGGGTCCTTTGAAAGGCCATGAAGAGGATTACTCTACACATACAAGAGGGACACTTAATATGGCAAAAACAACTCTGGAAAGAGTTCATGCAGGTTCTAAGGCCTCGTTTGGCAACTGAACTTTTTAGTCAAAAAGTCAAAAAGTTACTAAATTAACCAAAAAGCCAATAACCCATACCAAAAAGTCAAAGATTCTCTTTTCTCTCTACTTTTTGTACAGCTTTTCGTAAAAAGTCAAAAAGTCATCCCAAACATACTAGTTTTTTTTTAGCTCATATTTTAGCCAAATAGTCAAAAAGTTACTAAATTAGCCTGTTTCCAAACGAGGCCTAAAACCCAGCAAAAATGGCCTGAAACATGCTTAAGAAGTGTGCAAATATGGGCTCCCTTGTAAGGCCAAGAAAGCTAGTAAACAAAACAAGGGGTGAGAGGGTCACCCCTCTCTGATTTTGAGGCTCAAAACAGCATGCTAGCCACTGAAAATCCATTTTCAGTGGCTAGAAGGCCAAACAAAGGCCAATGCAAAGGCCTAGATGCATGGCTCAAAACAAAGTCAAAACAAGCATGCAAGGGGGGAGATGACCCCCAACAGAAAAATGACCTTAAAAAAGCTTTAAGAGGAGCTCAAAATAAAACTTTTTTCAGTTTATGCCAAAGCCCAAATATGCTTGCAAATATAGCTAAGATATGAAGCAAAATAAGGACCAAAAGGGGGATAAGAGAGTTACCCTTGTAGCCAAGAAAGACAGCAGCTTCTAGACCAAGAAAGTGGCTCTTCAACCTCTGAAAATAAGCTCCAAGGTGCTTCGATGGATGATGGAGAGGTTAGGCTAGGAGGTGTAGTGCAATGGGTGCAAGAACAAGGGATTTTTGGGACCAAAATAGAGAGATATATAGAGATAGGTGTATGTATGCCATGGCCAAAAAATCTGAACCTTTTCTAATGAGGGAGAGGGTTTCTCTTATAGAAGAACAAAGGTCCAAGCTTCTCTTAGAAGCTTGAGCAAAAGGGCCAAGCTTCTCTTAGAAACTAAAGCAAAAAGGGTCAAGCTTTTTGAGGAAGCTAGAGCAAAGGGGTCAAGCTTCCTCAAGAAGCTAAGAAAGGTTCAAGCTTCTCTTAGAAGCTTGGAGCAAAGGGTCAAGCTTCTTTAAGAAGCCAAAAAAAAGGGTCAAGCTTCTTGAAGAAGCTAAAAAGGGTCAAAAGGTTCAAGCTTCCTCAAGAAGCTAAAAAAAAGATTCAAAAGGTTCAAGCTTTCTCAAGAAGCTAAAAAAGGTTCAAAAGGTCAAGCTTCCTCAAGAAGCTTAAAAAAAGGGTTCAAAAGGTTCGAGCTAAAATAGACTCGGGAAGATGGGCACCGACAATGCATAGCCGGGCGCGTGGCCGGGCGCCCCAAAAACGAGTTGTTAAGCACCGAGAGCAGCGTATGACCACAAAGGTGGTCTCCCAGGCCACAGTGTCCCTCTAGAGAGAGGAAACAAGGTGTGTGCCAAAAACCGGAGCAAACGGAGAAAGTTAAGCGGTCCCGAACCGAGGCGCACGGCCGACGGCTCCGAAAAATCGGAAACTGATCTCCAAACAGGAACAATGGTCTACGACCACAAAAAGTAGCCTACGGCCACTAAAAGATGGTCTACAAGACCTCTCCCTCCCTTCGACAAGAGAAAACAGAACCTGGTTCGCAAATCGAGGCAAAGCACAAAAGGGTCCCGAGGTCCAAGGGTAAGGCTCTCAGCTGAAACTCCAAAACCTCAGAACAAGCACAACATGCGCAATCACCGAGCGCTCAATCGATGACATCTGAGTCTTAAGGTCGGTCAAAAATGGGGTGTCTACAGTAATCCCCCCTTTTGGCCTTGCATATCTCATGCTTCATGCTCACCATGCTAGCTTATTTTGGCTTCCTTCCATACATGTTTTAGCATCATTTTGGCATGCTCTAAGACTGTTTTAGGTTGTATTTGCCATATGCTTCATGTTTTGTATAGCTATAGTGCAAGTGCCTATGCTAGCTTCAAGCTTTGAGCCCTCTTGCATGCCATACTTGTGTTGTTTGAGTGGTTTGACACCATTCCATACATGATTTCAGAGCTTATAGTGTTGTTACACTTCTATGTTTGTCACTCCTTGAGCACTTTTGAGAGTTGTGTTCTTAGGCCTACTTGATGAGCCAATGCATGTGCATGCATGTCTTGCTTTTTTGTGTCTTAGTTTCATCATTTTGGCCACTGTTTTAGGAGTTCGAACTATAGTAGCTAAGAACAACGATTTCGCGCCCTCGTGCGCGGAGCGGAGTTCTAGGCAGTCTATAGCCAGCATCACCAAATCCATGATTACTGACGTGTTAGGGTTTTTCGCCATGCCAGAATATCAACCTTTCCCGGAAGTTGAGGATCGACAACCCATACATAGCCTCATCTAGCAATACTTCCCGGGGGTCCACGGTGACCCCAGTTTCACATGCTTGCGACGAAGCAAGCTACCTAGCCGCTTGCTATTCATTGATTCCGTGGTCCATAAGAATGCCCTTCCACTTGGGCATAGAGCTGAGCACCGTTTGGAGTTTGTTTAGGTTTTACACGTTTATCAGCATGGCTATCAGGTCTCGCTTGAGCATATCATCTGGATGCATGTGCAGAAATTTCTACGAGAGGCAGTTCAACCTGAACCTATGCAGAACCTGACTTGGCCACTGCCGTTTGCTAATTTGCTGACACTTGTCTTTGAGCTGAACAGCCCCTCATTGCTTCGAATGAGGAGATTGATAGAGTGTATTCGACTTTCGGCCAGCGGGAATGGCAGTATAGCATATCTCGCATCCCGCATTAGGTTGGCGCCCCGATTGATGAGGCCTAGGACCCTGTACATGACCACTCACCTCATCCTGTTCCCCCCATGCCTCTCCAAGGGGACCCACTCTACATGACTCGCGAGGAGTACTTACAGCTTCAGCACTCTGTGGATCAGGTCCATAGTACTCTTCGTGATCACCACTAGAGTCTCATAGAGTTGCGCACGGATTTTTAAGCGCATCGTGACTATTCTCAGGTGGCCTTCAACTAGCTACACGCCCGCCAACTCGACATCCAGCAACGGGTTCAGGATGAATGTCACACCCCAAAACTTGCCCCTAAAAGTTTGGGCATGACCAACCCAAAACAGTCCCTAAACATGATAATTATATAACTTGGGGCCTGAACGGAAGCAAATATCAACTTTAGGTAAACATCCATTGAGCCAACGCCTACATGCCAAGATCACAACATTCACAGATAACACATTCATAATGAAACATATATAGAAGTAATGGCTACGCACAGACATACATGTATATACAGTCCCAACCCCGTAATCGGGGGTATAACAAAAGCCCCAAAGACGTGGGGGAAATACAAGATTATCAAGTTTCAACAAAAGGTTAGGCCAATGCTACGAGCTATACAAGGTACTCCACAAAAATAAATAAGCTTCATCTACTTCATAGGCACGGCGGGGTTGACAAAAGAAAACTGCTAGAGCTGGGCTAGGGTTGGCCTCCAAGCTGATTGTCTACAGAGACAGACATAACATGGAGTGAGCAAAGCTCAGTGAATAATAGTAAGTAGAAAATGTCAGATGGACAGTTATGAATTACATTACACGTAAATGTACAGATTACATGTTTAATCTTATTCCACAAACATTTCCAAATGGCCTTGGGCCCAATAGTTACAAATCAACCTTAAGCCCAGCATTATACAGAACGGCCTTAGGCCCAACATAGTATACAGAACGACCTTGGGCCCACAAATCAACAGCTGTTCACACATTAGAGGGTAGGTAGAACATTGACATGTACACTACCTCCCTTGACCGTAGGCCATGAATTTTAAGCAATTCAAATCAGATTAGGATCGGTGAGACATCAGTGTGTCATCACCTCCCTCAGTTCCAGAGTTGTCCACATTCAGTGGCTGATTACAGAACGGCCTCAGGCCCATTGCTAACAAAGCCGAATGATCTCAAGTTCTTGAAGACATCGTTATTCCATACTGAACATAACTTCTCCAATTGTTTATCATGTGGAGACATAGGCAATTTACGAATAACAGAACATTAATAATAACCATTAACAGTAAACGAAATATATTGCTACAGTACTATTACTCACAGTGCTGCGGCGGAGTGATAATCCCTTCTGGTATGCGATCTACATGTATAAACAACTCACAAGTTAGTACTTTTCTTTTCGTAATCAAGATCTGATTTGTTAAATCTCATTGAATTAACAAGCATTTTAAAAGCATCGAACACATATTTTAGCAATCCCATAGGGTCAAACAGACGAAACGGAGGATACAGATTTTTCCCCCATGGGCTGCACGTGCGGGAAGGTGGCCGCACGTGCGCCCCGTATGTGCATATATTGCATTGTCTTCAGCCCCAATTTCCCCTGTTTTCCGCACATGCGGTGGTTACCCCTGTTTTGCAGTCCGAACCAAGATACAAATTCAACCAAGCTAACACATGGAAGAGTAGAAAAATAGGTACAACAATGTAATTTTTAGGATATATTATTACCATAAACATAATTCACAACTCAATTTGATTCTTAAAAGCTTTAAACTCATAAACACAATTTAATCACTTTGAGTTTCTAACCATATTTAGTTTCTCAAATATGTAATCATCTAAATACATACACAAATTCAAGCATGGAAAAGAAAGGAATAGAATGTAATTCATCTCCATAAAGCTCAATTAACTCAAAATGGTCAAAATGATACAACCTCTTTACAATTAATTCAATTACAAACCCTATCCATATAAATACAAAGAGAATCTTATTCAAGTCCAAATAAGGGATTATTGTAGATGGATTAAACTTACCTTGAACTCAAATTCCTACAAACCCTCTCAAATTTCCCAATCTTCTCCTTCATTGATAACTTCTTGCCTCCTAGCTCTTTTTCTCAACTTCTCTACACTCTCTCAGAGATATTTTGACACAACTTCTCCAAATCAATGGTTTAAAGAGAGATATATATATATATATATATAAAAGTCGATTAAAATAAAAATTAATCAGTTTAATCATTCCGAATCAGATTTTCACACAAAAAAGCTTATTATGACTTAAAAATTATGCTGATCTCAAATATAAAGTCAATTTCAGATTATCAAGCTCCTAAAGCTTCCAATTTCAGATCCAAACATCACAATTGTAACAGATATTTCTCTTACTGAACAGATAGGAATCTATAATCATAAGATTCACACAATTAAACTTATTTCCCCATGAAATTTCACATTAAAAAGATAAATGCACATAGTAAGAAACCGAAAGCATACCAGAAAACATATAGAGGGTTGGGTTATTACAATGAAGCCTTTGAGACGCGATCTTTGATGAATGCCTTGTTTGCCCAATATTTCCCGCCACCACTGCCACCCGGATTCTCCGTAGTACCCGCTTGTATATTGCTTTGTCTCTTTTATTTTTATTTTTCGTTTGATTGCACTTTACACCGAGGGTACTCATGATTTGTCTATTAGCATGCACAAGTACATGGGACTTTACTTTTGTATTAACTGAATTGTGGTTTTGACTCAATAAGTTCCTTCATGCTTGTCCACTATGCCTTTAATGACTCATTATGTTTTAATATCACACTGTAGTTGCACATAAGTTGATTGTTAGGTGGAGTAATGTGGTTAATTGTTGGGCGTATATGAATATGAAAATGTTTATGGGTATCATTTTTGGAAACCCTCACGAGACTTTACTCGTCCACTTGGGGTAACTTTGTGATTTAAAGGCTTGTTGCATATGCTAAATGCAACCGTTTTCCCACGAAAGAGGAAATAGCTAGATTTTGTTTAATTTTATTTTATTTTTCTTACTTGCTTGAGGACTAGCAAGTTGTAAGTTGGGGGATGTGATTAAGGCCGAATTGTACATCATTGAGGCCATTAATTAGGATCTCTTAACTTCACTTGCTTGTCAAACTGTATACTTTATGTGTGTTGAATGTCAATCAGGTTGTACATAGTCGGAGCATAAAATGGGCAAAATGACAAAATTTGAAAAGAGTTGACTTTTCCACACGTGTGTTGACTTTTTCGCACGTGCGTTGACTTTTTTTGGAAAACGTGCCAGATGTTTTAAACCTGTTTGGAAAGACACCAGAAGTATAAATAGGCAAGAAAAAGGCTGGATTAGGGTTCGGAAGTTGTTTTTTGTCAAGAAAGGGAGGCTGGGGTTTGAAAAGAGAAGGAACTTGAAGCTTCAAGCATGTCTCCCATGGTGGCTTCTTCTCCATCTACCTCCTTCCACTCTTCCATGAGTGGCTAGTCTTCTTTTCTAGGGTTTTGATGAAACCCTAGCCGTGTAATTAGTTTTTCTTTTTGATTTGCAATTATATGAAGGTTTGAACAATTGTATGGTGTTTTAGAAGTTTTATATATACACTTTCCATTATTTCTTCAAGTATTCAGCTTTCTGTGATTGTTGAATGTTTTCCATACAAGAGTTTTCTATTCTTTCACATTTAAGGTATGAGATGAATCATACTACAAGGGATGAGTCGTGTCACTACCCTAGTTTAGAGTGAACGATTCGTACTACTTGAGATGGTTCGTGCTCGTACATTGAACGTGATGATTTTCTTGTTAAATGCTTTGAACTTGTAGTTGCAAAGCATTATTCCGTTCGAACCATAACATAACTGATTTCAATTGGAAACCCTAATTACGTGACTAGTGGTGGACTCTTTGCCCTAGGTTTTCCCCCAATTCAGTAAATCCACTTTCAGTTATAATTGATAATTTAATTATTTAGTTTAATTTATTCGTTATTAAATTAAGTTATGATCAATCATTCTTTTCATCAAAATTAATTTAGGAATTTATCAATTAAATTAGTTTAATTTCACAATTGTACATATGGATCGATACCTGGACTTGCCATTATTCTAAAAGAATTTGGTGTAGTTTAGTGTTTATTTTTTGTGTGTTGTACGACCAACCAGTTGGTGACATGCCTCTGCCAAGGCAATAGCTTGGAAGAACTTTTGGGAGCAAAAGCTTCTTTATTTTGTTATATTCTTTTGTATAGCCAAGGGCTTAAATTGTATTAAGTTAGGCTCACTTTTGTGTAACCAAGTAATGACTTGAAAAGATGTAAGCCTATAGAGCAGATGACTATATGTTTAGTTTTAATTCTCCTAACATTGCAACACATGCTGTAGATTCAGGATGAACATTTATGAATGTATATCACATGTGCTAACTTTTGTAAACGAGCTCTGATAAATGAAAGAATATTATTTCTATTATTCCCTTGCTTTAGGGATTGGATTTACTATAATATTTTGGGGGCGTTACATTTATCTTAGCTTCAGAGTTTTACCCATGGTTTTGAAAACCAGACCGGACCAGCAGGTTCGACCAGTTGAACCGTCGACTAATCGGGATTCCGGTCCGGATGTACCCCCTAAACCGTTCCAACCTAAAAATCGCCCTATTTAGAGAGAATCAGAAAAATTAACGGTTGGACCGCCAAACTGAGTGACCCGAGGACGGGTCAAGCAAATCGACTAGGTTAAAGAAATTAAAATTTTTGAATTTTTTAAAAATATTTTCTAATTATTTTTTTATTCTTTCTTTCTTTTCTTTCTTTCTTATTATATATATATATATATATATAAGAAATTTTAATTATAAACTATTTTTCAAGAGTCTCCTCTTGTGAGGAATTCCATTGAGAGTTTGAAATTATTGTGAAAGTCTCTACCTATTTATAAGAAAAAAATTCTTCCAAAAAAACTCAAAAAATGTATGTGGGATTCAATCAAATTTATTGGAGGGAGATTTGAAATTTTGATATCCCTCTAAAATTTTTGCTCTTCTTTCAATTAAATTATTTAAATTAAAATTATATGGAGGGAATATTAAATATTTGGTTTTCTCCTCCAAAATTAAAATTAATAATATTTTAAAATATATTTGTGATAACTCTGTTTCGTATTATACTATTAAGTTGTAATTATGCTTGTGATTATATGCTTTATGTGATCTTGGATGCTAATCATGTGATTTTGTATGTTTTTGAATTCATATCTATTCATCGTAGGAAAATCTGTTATGTCTTTGGTAATAAACTGAAATTGAGGGCCGTAGAGGTGACAAAAATTAAAATTGACTGTACCATTGTGATTAATATAATTTTTAGAGCCTACTATGAACTTTGATTAAAATTTGATTCAGACTAAATTAATTAGATTAAATCAATTAGAAATAAGTGAGATTAGTAAATCTTAAGCTTACATAATTAGCCTAAGTTAATTACAAGTATATATATGTGTTGAGATGTAATTAAACTCATTTTGGACTCAAAAATATGCTGGGAAAGAGAACTTTAGAGAGAGAAAACTTGATTTTAGAGAGAGAAAATACTTGCAAGCTTGGGATTGCTTGCAAGATTGAAGAATTGTGAAGAACAACCCAAGTTCTTGCTAGAAGCAATTACCAAAATTTTAGAGTCAACCAAAATTGCCTCACGCATGAGGCTTTTGTTTTGTTTTGATTTTCTTTTATTTACTTTTGATGGTTATGTAAAACCAGGTCTGTATATAAACCTTTGTTTTTGGTTTGCCAATTTCTGAATGGTCCTAGACATGTATAATCTTTTTATGTTCCGTTGGGTGTTAGTTATTATATAAGTGAAAAGTTTTTGTTTCACGTTATATATGTACAAGCTCATTGGACAATCTTTGTGTTTTAGCTTCCGTCTTTGGCTCTGTATATGTGAATATTAATTTGATTTTTGTCTGAGTTCATTAGTAATCTCATGATTACTGGCCGGTTACGATCCTATGATCCTAACCTATAGATATTATTATATTTTTTAGTCAAAAAAATATTATTATATTTTTAGAAGAAATATTTAAGATAATTTAATATTTTCAAATTTTATTACTTATATTTTTATTTAAATATAATTTTAATATATTTATGACGTCACGGTTCGATTCCAGTCTAACCCGACAGTTGAACCAGTGACCTGTCTACCTAATCATTTTTTCAGTTCGTTCACCAGTTCAATTTTTAAAACATTGGTTTTATCTATCATAGTTGTAACTTAGCCTAGCTTCTTAGCTTAATTAGATTAGTCAATTGTATTTCATTTGTCAATCAATGAAAGTTCAATTTTAATTTAGCTTATTTTTAGCACCTAACAAATTTAGTTAAAGTCCTCTTCATAGGGCAAGATGTGAATCAGTGACAGTTTCTCTTACTTACACATAGTCATTTCTCTATGTTAGAAGTCAAAAATGATCAAACATTCCTACATCTTGAATTAGGTTCACAAGTTCTGGTACACCCGTATTCAATTCAATCAACAGGCTTATGTGTTTGCACTCGCAGGACTTTCCGAGTGGCAAGTGAGAATTCCTGAGAATCGGTAAATAATTTGGTTACATCCATTTTTTTTTAATAATAACTCAAAAAATATAGAGCTATACAATTTTTTTATTTTTATTTTTATTTTAATTTTAATTTTAATTTTTTTTTTTTTTTTTATAGTTATAAGGCACATATAACACTTTAGTTTTTTCTAAAGTAAAATTATGTGGCCTTTTATGTAATTTCAAGAAATTGTATAATGATAGGTGGAAGGTGGGCGTACAGAGCAATTACAGGTGATCATAGTCATTTCTCTGTGTTAGAAGTCAAAAATGATCAAACATTCCTACATCTTGAATTAGGTTCACAAGTTCTGATACGCTTGTATTCAATTCAATCAACAGGCTTATATGTTTGCACTTGTAGGACTTTCCGAGTGGCAAGTGAGAATTCCTAAGAAGTGGTAAATAATTTGGTTACAACCATTTTTTTAATAATAACTCAAAAAATATAGAGTTATACAATTTATTTTATTTTTATTTTTATTTTTTTATAATTATAAGGTACAAATAACACGTTTGTCCTAAAGTAAAATTATGTGGGCTTCTATGTAATTTCAGAAACTGTATAATAATAGGTGGAAGGTGGGCGTATAGAGCAATTACAGGTGCATATAGAAGCACTCCAATTAACTAACAGCAACTTGGGGATTAGTTCTCTCTCCCAAATCCCAAATCGGTGCAAAAATCAGGAGCGCGACCCACCCCAGAGGAAAAAGCGGTTTAGGGTGGGGAAGAGGAAAGAGGAGAGGCGAGGACATTAAAGGAGAGGGTGGCCTCTCATTAACCCTCTCTCAGAAAGAAGAGATTCAGAGATAGACCCCCTCTCTCTCTCTCTCTCTCTGTTTGCAGTAGTATTAGCAGGAGAAAAGAGGCCTGGGGTTGTGGATTTGCTTCGAAGCCGTCTCCTTTTTTGCATTTCGAGCTTGGTAAATTCTTTCATCTCTCCCAAGTCCTCTCATTTTCCATCATATGATGATCGAGTCTTGATTCTAATGCCTGTGTCTGATGTGTTTTTAGGGATTCACTGAGTAGGTTTATTGTTTATATGCATATCTATATGTACTTTTGGTTTCTATTTGTTATGTTAATTTGTTCTTGAGATGTTTTTTTTTTTTTCTCTTCTTCCTTTCTTTTCTTTCAGTTCTGCAGGGTATTAAGGTGTTTCTGTTGAAAGCAACATGGCATCAAAGCGTATCCTGAAGGAACTGAAGGATTTGCAGAAGGATCCTCCTACTTCTTGCAGTGCTGGTACCATATCTAGCTCCATTTTTCTCTGTCTTATACATATTGTGTTTGCAGCAAAATAGATTCTGAAAATGATGGTGGAGAAAACCCATTTGTTTTTCCGCTCAAGCAAAAAAGGCTTTGGTAATTGATTCATAAGATTCTACACTACAGTTAGAAAATGATGAATAGCAGAAGTTACTGTATGATTTATGCTACTAAATTTTAATGATAGGCAGTTCCATTCAACTACATGGGCACATTTGCTCTTTTTCATCTTAAGGCCCCGTTTGGGGACTAACTGTTTTAGCTAATTAGCCAAAAAGTTACTAAATTAGTCAAAAAGCCAACAACCCATACCAAAAAATCAAATATTACGGCTTCTCTCTACATTTTGCACAACTTTTCGTAATTAACCAAAAAGTCATCCCAAACATACAAGTTTTTTTTAGCTACCTTTTTAGCCAAATAGCCAAAAAGTTACTAAATTAGCCTGTTCGCAAACGAGGCCTTAGAGTTAAAAACAAATGGAAATAAAATATTATGACTTTTGCTTTTTCACTTAATAACACACCCAAATCTTATTGCTTCTGTCCCCTTGCAATGCACCAAATTTGGGGATGTCCATTGGATAGTCACTTAATTTCCATGAAGCATTGGTAAACAAATGTTACTGTTATATTCTACGAAGTAGTTAAATCAAGTTGCTTCATTCTGGTACTCTGTTTATATTTTGTTGGAAATTTGAATTGTGTCGACAACGTGATTCATTTTTTTGCTTTTGGGGAGAAAGGGGGGTAGGGTTAAAGATAGTCGTGTTGCTCTTGAAAGAGTCTGTGTCGGTGGTAGCTTAAAACAATTAATGTATAATTCTTTAAGGCACTGTCTGCAAGGTCAAATTCTGACTTTAGCAGAGCCTATTCCAAGCCTGAGTGAAGGGGCATGGTTGTGGAATGAAAATGGGGCCAACATAAAACACATAACTTCATCTCTTGAATGTGCTTCCTGGTGATATATATTATTCCCATTTGATTCTCTTTCTGTTTGGTGATGTGATGGCAAGCCAAATTATAGCACTTCTAGCTTTTGTCCACACAAATTTTTCTGTCAAATTGTTGCCCCACCGTGTTATATGTTCCTTCTAAATGTGGAAATTAATATTCAATAATGATAATTGATAATTATATTTTCTCCCTTTGCTCCTTCCCCGGTGGATTAAGTATAGCCTTTCTACTTCATGTATGTGATGATGGTTACATGGCCATTTCTCATTCATAATATATTGTTTATTAACTTTCAGATGCTTGTTTGTTTGTAACAGGCCCTGTAGCTGAAGACATGTTCCATTGGCAAGCAACTATAATGGGACCTCCTGATAGCCCATATGCTGGAGGTGTATTTTTGGTTACTATTCACTTCCCTCCTGATTATCCTTTTAAGCCCCCAAAGATATCTTTTTTTGCATGTATATATACTTGTCAATGCCATATTTGGTGGTTTCTTTGCCAACCCTCGGGCATGTTTTGATGTTTGACATTTTGTGGAGATCTAGTAGAGCAAGGCAAAGTATTTATGTAAAAAGTCATCTGGTTTGATATTTTTGCTATGTCTTCTATGTGTTTTTGAAGGCCAAGAATCATTTGTCTTTCAAAAGCTAATAGTTACAGAATAGCGGTGATTTCATGCTTATTTGTCCATTTTTCAGGGTCTCAAAGGGGCGTGAAAATACCTAAGAAGCACGGATACGTGACACGACACGAATACGACACTGACACGCAAGCACAACAATTTTAAAAAAATACAAGACACGACACGTGAGAGACACGTACATAATATATAATTTTATATATTTATTATATGTCATATATATGAACATTTCATTCTAAAATAATAAATAAATACAATATAACACTAACTTCTATAAATTGACATTATTTTTCTTTTGTCATTTTATTCTAAGTTATTTTGTTCAAACTTACAATTAGTTTCATGTGTGTCTAGTCAATGGATACGCATGTCCTCCAAGTATCCAAAGAGTGTCCGAGTCTAAATTCTTTTTAAAAAAACTAGGACACGTTTCGATGAGTGTCGGACACTTGTCGGGAGAGTGTCGGTGTCCGACACCGACACGACATGACACGACACGGATACACCACATTTTTAGAAGTGTTCGTGCTTCTTAGAAAATACATAAGAACTCTTGAATGGAAATGGAAATGGAAATGGAAATGGAAAAGAGATGTGATTCTAGTTCCTTCGGAAATGGTAAGATCTTTGCCGCAAGAAGAGGGGTTTGATCCGTATCATCTTGACTTGGTTCTGCGGATTTCATGCTTGCTTCTGGATGTTGGCTGGAATTTGATAAAACCATTTTTATGTTGGGATGGATCATTGATTTTATATCCAAGTGATGAAGGTGAGTGTGTGAAGCATGTGGTTGGTGGAATTTATGACGGGATTTAATTTTCTTGAGATGGTAGTGGTCATGTATTAGTATTGGGTGCAAAATATTTTATAAATGGGATATGATGATTTTCATGTTATAAAGCAGCATGGATTGTAGGTACTTGTTAACAGATTGTATTACCGTCTTTTGTGGGTTGAAGTATAGGGGATTTTATTATGTTTGTTGCAGTGTTATTAAAGATGATAGGTGCACTGAAGCGCTAAGATTTCCAAGGGCCTAGGTGCAAGCTTCATTGACGTGAGATTAGTGTGTGACGATAAAAAAATAGATAATTTAAAATATAAGCAAATAATTTAAAGGTTCTACATAAGCAAAATGAAATATTAAATATTTTAGAAAATAAATACTAACAAACACCAATATTTTATTATAGGCAAATAATGTAAGGTTTACATAAACACAAACATCTAATTCATAAATCATAAACAATTGAAAATAGAAATGAAGTCAAAGTGTTGAACAAGATAAGCAAAGAAAATGAGGACACGAAGGAGATGAAGAATGAGTAGAATGACAGCTCTTAGTCTAGTCGAAGAGAAAGTTCTATCTAGCCAATATCTGTATAATTAGGGCTCAAAAAGTGTAAAGTTGCAATGCATGTTTAGGGATTTAATCCTCTATAGATGCATGTAAAAAGAAAAAGAAAAAGAAAGGAGATCAAGTGAATTCAAGGGCTGTAATTGTAATAAACCAACATTTTAAAAGAAATACACAAGTCATGCACCTTGAACCTACGGCTAAAGCACACGTTTTATTCCCTTTATGGGACTTGTTTTATATAGCATAGCTTGAGATGTTTCAAAGTGCACTGACTGTGCCTTGATGAGCCTTGGGCCTGGACGTCTGCCTAGAAAGAATTAGTTTGGAAGAACCATGTCACAAAAAGACAAAACAACATTATGATCAATATATGATCTCTCTCTCTCTCTCTTTCTAGTTGAACGTCTTTTTTTTTCTTTTTCTTTTTTTTTTATTTGGCGTTGAACAATAATTTTATATGTTCAATAGAATCTTTTGTCTTGGACTATTGAAAGATATAATCCGCAGTTCAATGTGACTTCATGTTCTTTATTTTTTTACAAAACTTCAGGGCATGGTTGAATAAATATGACCTTTTGTCAAACGTGCTGCTTTTAAATTTTCAAATGGCTACTCTACCTTCTCATTTTTAAACGGTAAATCTTTGCAATGTTTCTACTCAATAGCCAGTTCAAAAAGTATCTTTTCACATGGAATAGCAACTGTGGAATCTGGTATCCTTTCATGCCAAGCCATCTGCCTTCATTGTATGATTACTCTTCCATATAAGGAGCTTCTTCTTTTTTCTAGTTCCCCCCCCATCTCTGAATCATACATATAGACAAATAAGAAAAAAAAATCCCGTTTTTTGTTTCTATGCTATCAATTATTATTTTCCCTTTTCAAATAAATATCTATATGCTTCATTGAATGGATAGTACATTTACTTTGCCCTTGTCACCACAACTAGGTTCCCGTGAACGTTAAAGTAGAAGGAAGTATATGTTAGCAATAGGAGTAAAAGTGTTTTAAAGACTGAAAAAAAGATATCAGTTTGGAAGCTGGATTTTTTTTGGCTTTCTAAGCTAAAAAAGCCCAAAAAAGTCAATTATGTTTGGTTGACCAATAAGCCAGCTTTTTGAGTTTTCTAGGATTTTCACCTCGATTGTCACAGAAGTTTATTTTAATGGGTTTTCTGGATATCAAAATGAGACACTAACAAATTTTACTTATGTGAGTAGGTTTAAGATATAGTCATTTTCTCAATGGAAAGCCAAAAGGCCAATTGTGTTAGCAACTGTGTTGGGTTTTTTAGCTTTGGTGTTTCTCAATTTTTTGAATTTTTTTTATGAGCCAAAAAGCTGGCTTCTTAAGACGGCGCCAAACATTAGGTAATGTGCGAGACATCATCCTTCTTGTGTATGTATGTTCATTACATGTGATACAACATTCTTTGAGTTAATTTTCTTTTTCCACTAATGGTATTGGCAGTCCATTTTATGTGAATAAAGAATAAAGTATGAAAAAGCAATCATGCATGTTTTTGCTAAGGTGGAGTATTAAATATGAGGCATCAGTTGTAACCGGCGAAGCAAAATGATTCTATTGAACTTGCAAAATATGTTATTTTGGAGTGTTTGTTCAATATCTATATGTTTAAGAAGGTTAACCATATTTTTCTCCAGGTTGCATTTAAGACTAAGGTCTTCCACCCAAACATCAATAGCAATGGAAGCATCTGTCTGGATATTCTTAAAGAGCAGTGGAGCCCTGCACTTACCATCTCTAAGGTTTGAATTTTTCTTCTCCCATATGTTGATCTCCAAGAATATATTCAAATACATGGTTTCTATCTCAGAATCAGCTCAATTCTTATATCCATTTGCTTGTTACCTGTCTTAGGATCAATTCTTATATCCATTTGCTTGTTACCTGTCTTAGGATCACTAAGTATCTGCAGTACTGGCAAATAGCTCATATTGTGCAGAAAAAATTCAGATATAAGAAATATCACAATGCTACTCTCTCTCTCTCTCTCTCTCTCTCTACTTCGGGTAGATTGTGGATTACTGATATTACTTGCCTTTGAATCAGGTCTTGCTCTCTATTTGCTCATTGCTGACTGATCCAAATCCCGATGATCCCCTTGTACCAGAGATCGCCCACTTGTACAAGACTGACCGAGCCAAGTATGAGACCACTGCCTGCAGCTGGACACAGAAGTATGCCATGGGATGACAATCAAATATCCCTCTCAAATAGTCTGGATTTCTTGAAACATGTATAAACCTGTTACTCCCAGTGAAGCAAAAAACCAGTTCGATTAGATGGATTGTTTTCTCTTTGCTCGGTGTCATTTTATTTTTGAGTACTAAAAAGTAGGGGGAATGGAAAGGATAAAGTAGGACTGTTTTGGTAACGTTTGTGTGTAATATGCTTCTTTGCCTGAAGCTTGAATCTTGTGTGTGGGGTAAAATTAGAATTACTCATGCTTGGAAGTTGTTTTTGATATATTTTACTAAAATTAAATTATGGTAATGAACGGTGTTTATGCTTTGGAATGAACTCGTGATTATGTCTAGACTCCAGCTAAGATGAAAAAACTGTTCGCTGTTTTCTCTGTTAAACTTTTGCTGACCCGCCTTGTGTTGTGTTGTGGAGGCACTGCTCTAAAGCACTCTTGTTGAGATTGCTAAATTGACAACTTTAGGGATTATATCCAGAGTATATTCTCTCATAAAATGGGCCTATTTATCTACAGTTGCCCAAATAAAGAACAGGGATTGTATCTACAGTTCCCAACTGCTTTTGACCACCTTCTGGTTGATAGGCAACAAGCTTCGGTTATGGACCAGTCATTGCATATTCCTCTGGCTGCTTTTTGATGGCCCTTCGGTCACAATGTGACCTTCGACAACTCTCCCAATACCTTCTAGCGGCTGCCTCTCTAGCCACCCCCATTTTCGTCAACTTATCTAATATTTTTCTTTATTTTTGTTTTCAAAATATTTTATGTATCTGTAACAAGCCCGCGTGGGACCTCGCCACAGTTCGGACTCGATTTTGTTGCGGTTCTAAATCTGAACCAAAGAGTCCAACTCTGGCAAATCGTTTTGAAGAAAAACAGATTTTTTTGAAAGAAGTGCCAAACATGAACTGCTTTGCCAGATAACAGAGTCGCCACCTAAATATTTTTAAAATGGGAAATTTAGGAAACCCTGACTCGGTGCCAAAGGCCACGTGTCCGTCATCACCAAAGTTGCCTCGGCTCGGGAACTTGGGTACGATTGGGGAAGGTCACATCGTGAGCACCCCCACTCGCCCGGTCAAAGACCGGCCTCTACTAACCATGATATTTGTTTTTGAAAACATTGTGAGTTCTTATTCCGGTTATTAGCCTAGATTACTATGTGATGCTCGCAGCAAACAAGTATAGACTGGGCCGTCTGAATTGGAACAAAACATTTCATGTTTGTTTGTTTGAAAATGGTGTGATGGTGCTACCCGCAGGTAGGCTAAAATGCGGATTTGCCACCCTCGGGTGGGCTTAGAAAATAGTGATATTGCCACTATCTAGTGGGCTTAAAACAAACAGTTGATGAATTGTTCCACTTCAGATAACTCAACCTCCACCCACAGGCATTCAAGGCAGTTATATCACATAAGCACATAGCCTCATGGCAAGCATGCTATTCTGGCAACACTCACACGCATGCAAGGATGCTAAAGCATAAAACTTACCGAGTACTCCAAGCCAAAACAAAAACTACATTAGAAATCATGCATGAATCCTAAATATGCTAAAATGCCTAATGCAACACATGCAAAGATGCAAACTATAGCAGGCTCGGCTATTCTAAATATGGCATATGAGATGCAACAGCTATCAAGTACTCAACTTGGAATTGAAATACAGATGCAGTTTGTATGATGCGCCGAGCCCGGTGCATGCAAAACAGATGAATGATGCAAACATGCTGTCATGCTGTATGCTAATTGAAATATGCCCTATATCTAACCATTGTAAGCGGATAAATAAAAGGAAGAAAGAAATGGGGGTTGGAAGACATACATCACACTCACACACCCTTATTACAGCATTGCCCTCGCGCAGAGGGTCCGAATAAATAATACAGTCCGAAATAAAAGAATAATACAGGTTTCTAATTAATTAACAAATTAAACTAAGAAAATTGTAAAACTGGCATGCAAGCCAGGGACTGCCTTGTTTCCGACGGATGATGCATGTTGGGCTGCCTTCGGCGCGGAAATCCACTGGGATGCCCCAAGTAGCCTCTGTTTGCACTATGTCTCGAAATGCGCGCCAGGTTCTGAAAAGTTGCTGATTCCTGATTTTGACTGCAACAGAGAGCAGGAAAGGGGCACAGCAATGTATTTCACAAATATATGCATGCCTCGATCCTCGTGCCACCAATCACGCATCTCGATGCATGATGGCCGAGGAGCCGAATTGCACAGCTCAATATAGGGTGAATGCAGATGAATGCTACAACAAAAACCTAACTCCATCATGGGTAATCCGGAGTGTCGGTGACTTGGGAATTGAGACCCGTTTCGTTACTCGGAGTACAAAACGCGCCTCGTTTCCCGTGCAATATGCATGATATGCATGAAATGCAACTAAGATACAACCTAGTATGCACAATGCGGATGAAAATGAAGATGCCTCGAAATGCGTGCACACGGGCACGCAAACCGAGGCGATGATGTGAAATGCGAATCGGATAAAATCAGAATGCCTCGAAATGCGCGCCCACAGGCACGCAAACCGAGGAATGCATAAAATGGGAATCGGATAAAACCGAAGTGCCTCGAAATGTGTACACACGGGCACGCAAACCGAGGCAATGATGAAATGAGAATCGGATAAAATTAAAGTGCCTCGAAATGCGCGCCCACAGGCACGCAAACCGAGGCAATGATGTGAAATGCAAATCGGATAAAACCGAAGTGCCTCGAAATGCGTGCTCACGGGCACGCAAACCGAGGCGATGATGAAATGGAATGAAATGGCATACGGAATGCAAATTGGGCTTACGCCAACATGAGAGGACCTCAGCCACCCTCACATAAGCTGCCTTCGGATAAAAAAGAAGTGCCTCAAAATGCGTGCACACGGGCACGCAAACCGAGGCGGTGATGTACAGGCATGAAAAATGCAGATCGGGCTTACGCTAACATGAGAGGACTTCAGCCGCACTCACATAAGATGCCGTCGGATTAAAAAAGAGCTGCCTCGAAATACGTGCACACGGGTACGCAAACCGAGGCGATGCGGAATGACATGCGAAATGCAAATTGGGCTTATACCAACATGAGAGGGCCTCAGCCGCACTCACATGGGATGCCGATGAATGAAAACGGAGCGCCTCGAAGTGCGTGCCCACGGGCACGCAAATCGAGGCAATGACAAAAAGGCACAAAATGGCATGGAAATGATATGCAAGCATGTAAACTAAATTCCAGCAACTAAATGAAGGGAAAACAACCTCAAAATGATGATAAAAATGCACCCGATGCCCAGAATGTTCCCGAAATGTGATATTTAGCCCCCGAAATGGCCTACAGCTATGCTATACATGCAAAATTGACATATGAAAGCAAAAACAGTAGCAAGGCAGCCTCAAAAATAGCATATTTCCAGTACAAAACATGGCCAAATTGTAAGCATAGATATGACAACAATAGCTTGCAAAAATACGGAAAAAGAGAGGATTTACAAAGCAAGTGATATCTACAATGCTCAAACCCAAAAAATCAGTTCTACAAAATTAGAGAGGGACTAAAAATATGCATTTTTACAGAAGATGAGATCCCCAAATTCAGTGTGTAGATATACAATACATAGCATGCAAAATAAGGGTCAAAAGAGGTTTATAAAGAGAGGTATCATAAGCAATGACCAAAAAACTTAAGACCCTTAATAAAACTTGAAGAATAGACCAAAATAAGACACTTCACAAGCCTGATAAAGGCCAGAAACAGAAGCTAGAATGGCCTAAACAAACATGCAGTTTTACGGTAAATTTGAAGAATTTCAAAGCAAGTACTAAAACCAATTACCAAATGGCTTAAGACCCTGCACAAAGCATGATGTATGGACCAAAATAAGACTCCTTCAAGGCCTGATGAAGGCCAAAAACAGAAGCCAAAATAGTCTAACAAAGCATGCAAGATAGGCATAGAACATGGATTCAAAGCAAGTGTATGATAGAGGAGGCAAACATGGTTGAGCCCTTCTTCAATGTTGAAGAGGGGCTCAAAATGAGCACAATATCAGTAGGTTTCATACTCCAACTCAGATCACAAATAGGCTAATTAACTCATGCAATTTTACGGTAAAATTGAAGAATTTCAAAGGAAGTGCATGCTAGAGCCACCAAACATGATGGAGCCCTTCTTCAATGTTGAAGAGGGGCTCAAAATAGGCCTACTAACAGTTTATGGTATGCTCGAAATCAGATCACTCAAAAGCCAAACAAAGCATGCAAAATAATGGCATAAAGAGTGATATTGAAACAAGTGTATCATGGAGACACCAAATGGGGTTGAGCCCTTAATCAAACATGAATATAAGCTCAAAAAAGACCTAATCTCAGTGAAGGTCGGAGCTTAAAACAATAAGAAAATGGGCTTAAGAAATGGAGCAAGAAAATGCTACAAAAGAGGGAAATGGAGACTTACCCTTGTAGACCTTCTCTTTTCTACTTCTTGGCTTGAGAAATGTTGCTTCTAAGCCTCTAAGAACCTCTCCTTGCTGCTGGAAATGGAGTGGTGATGGTAGTGCTTGATGGTGATGAAGAAATGGCACCAAACTTGAAGAAAAAGACTTTGGAGCTATGGAAAATGGAGAGAAAATGGTGTATCTATCTCTCAAAAATGTCTAACAATTATCCAACCTCAAAAATGATGAAGCAAAACCTCCCCTTTATAGAGCAAAAATGCACCAAAATATCCAAAAAGCACCAAAATATCTAAAAAGCAACAAAATATCTAAAAAGTAACAAAAATATCTAAAAAGCAACTCTCTAATCCTCCATACACTTGCTGAGACAATTGCTGGCCTCCCACCCTCCAGTGATCTTCCTGGTGCTAAAACAGAGGTACCTGCCAAAATTGAACAAAAACTAATGCAAAACGAAAGCTCGGGGACCAAAACCGCGCGGGGTCCCGAAAATGGGCTGCAGGCACCGAAAGTGGCGTTCGGCCACGAAGTGGGTATCAGAGGCCCCAGTGTCCCTTGTTATGCTAAAATAGAGGTACCTGCCAAAAATGAACGAACAACGATGCGAAATGAATGCCCGGGGCCTAAACCGCGAAGTTCGGGGTCCCGAAAATGGGCTGCAGGCACCGAAAGTGGTGTTTGGCTGCGAAGCGGGTCTCGGAGACCCCAGTGTCCCTCAGTATGATAAAACAGAGATACTTGCCAAAAACCAGAGAAATCGGAGATGGTTGGGCAGTCCCGAACCGAGGCACACGGCCTGACGGCTCCGAAAACCGGGAACCGGGCTCCGAAATGGGCAAAATGGCCTACGGCCACGAAAAGTAGCTCACGGCCACTGAGAGATAGCCTACAGGACCACTCCCTCTCCTCAGGAAAGAAAACAGAGAAAACCGAGTCTGGTTCGCAAACCGAGACAAGGCACAGAAAAGAGTTCGGAAGTCCGGAGGCAGGGCGCTCAGCCACAACTCTGAGACTTCTGAACGAGCGCAAAATGCAACATCACCGAGCGCTCAATCGGTGACGTCTGAGTCTTAAGGTTGGTCAAAAATGGGGTGTCTACAGTATCAAATCAGATTTTTTTTGACCAAATAAAAATAAAAATTGAGAACTTTGTTTTTTGTTTTCTGTATACAGCGAGCATGAAATTGACAAAATTATCAAATGACACAAGAATTTGTGTTTTGTTTTTAAATTTTAAAATTTTAGTGATGTAGCAGAAACTTGCTCCCTAATTGATACATTAGGCGTGAGAGGCTATAAAATGAATTAAATTCCATTGTTAGGAAACTTTTTGTTAAGGAAGAAGAAACCAAAAGAGTACAAAAATTACTGTGTAATGAGAATATATATATATATATATATATTGCCTTGGAACAGTCCCACCACCAAACCATATATATCAGCAGTGTCTTTGGGTTTTCAACAGAAAGAAATATGAGAATTATTTAAGAACTGGCTTGGTAGAGAGAGGAGTCGCGGCAACAGCTAGCGATTAGTATTAGTAGACCACTTCTGTTTTGTTGGGTTGGGCATCATAGCAAACCCATAGCAGCCGTATGTCCCTTGAGTTGTTGAGCATCACTCAGGCACGTCTTCCTGAATTCACGTAAAGCAAGCATCTCATCAAGTTTCTTCTGAAGTTTGTCAACCTCTTCATTTATTTGGGAAAGGTTAGGGTCGTGTAGAAAATTAGCTTGGAGACCAAAGTAAGCATGCACCAGTCTCACCAAATGAACAAAGGCAAAATTTTGTTCGAAGCCAGCATATTGACGAAGCATGAAGGAGTGAAACCAAGTCCAAAGTAGATTTGCAGTCAGATCCTTGACCTTAGTGCTGCACATGTTGTGTATGGCAATACATACTATCATCATGTTTAACATGACTGCCTTTCGACTCAGCCTGGACTTGTCAACACTGAACTTAAAATTATTGGTAAGCAAGGCATACAGGATGGGCGCCCAGTTCTCCAAGATGGTGTAGTCACCAACCTTGACAACCTTTGATGTGGAATCCCAATTTTCCCAAGGCATCATGACTTGGTTTTCGGATTCAACAAATGTTTTCATGGCCTGTATTGTGGAGGTCTCATCTAAATGTTGGTAGACTTGTCCCCAATTGTCCCACGGCATCGCAACTTGATTTTCAAAAACGTCAAGCATTCTCATGGCCTGTACTATGGAAGTTCTGTATAAATATTGGTAGATTTGTCCCGAAGCAATGTCTAGCCTACAGGCTTCAAAAACAACTTGCACTTCTTTTTTCTCCTTTTCTTTGAAGGAATCTAAAAATTCTTTCAATGTAAGTGGCTCCTAGTAAAAAGCATATTGAAACCCAAAGTCAAGAAGCTATAGCACAATGTCACGTTCCGCCGAATTACCAAGACAAAATTACCTACCAAAAGAACGTCTCAAGGAAGGGAGGTTAATGGAATATTCTGATAGCTCTTGGAAGACTTGAGAAAATATGAAGACCATGCACGATACTGGAAGCTTCTAGAACTCCTTAGAGTTTTATAGAGAATTGTACATACTTGTAGATATTTGTAGACCCTTCTAGACATGTACATTCTAGAGTAATTCTAGAATAGTCTATACGATGTAGTACGAGGAAGGATCTAGAATCCTCTCCATCATTGTAGATCTAGAACATTCCTTGTAGCCCATAAAAGGGGGAGGGCCTCATTTGTCCAAACCACCCAAGTGCATCCAAGAATTGTAATGCTTTCTCTCAAGAGTAAATACAAGGGATTACTCTCTTGTGTTCTTCTAACTTCTCTTTCCTACAAGTTTGTGAGTTAGGCTAAGGCCAAGTTTGGCATATTGAGAAAAAGCTAAAAAGCCAAAAAGTTATCAAACAAGCCGAAAAGTTATCCTACCTTCATGTTTTGGGCGGCCAAAATTGTGTCGGACCTGGAGAGGGTAAAAATACTATTTTGCCCCTGTTTTTTTATTCCTTCCTCAACACAATATTATCCTCTCTCTCTCTCTCTCTCTCTCTCTCTCTCTCTCTCTGTGTATCAGTCGAGTTCTACAGAGATAGCCACAAAAGGGGACAATCCGTCTGCGGAGATATCCACACCAGCGACTGCCGGAGATCCGTCACAGCCTTCACCGTGCAGCACCACAACAGCTGTGGGGAAGTCCGACCTCGACTCGATTGCAAATTAACAGTAACCGACAGCTGTCGGACAATCCGTCGCCAGATCTACACCACGCCGGCTCGTTTCCCCCTAACTACAAGGTAACATCTCTTTCACGCAAATTAATTTTCTCACTCTCGCTCTCCTTTCTCTGATTCTGTTCCAAAACTTTTCCTCTTTTCTACCTCTCTTCTCTTATCTCTAACACCGAAACCCTCTCTTCTCTCTACTAAAACCCTCTAAGAATCCCAAAACGCAAACCCTCTACTGATCTGGTTGTCAGATGTTCATTTGGCCGCGGCGATCTGTTTCACGATCTAAGCATCTCTCACGATTTCGATTCGAAGTTCACAATCGACCCATCTCTCTCTGAAGATGAACAAGACGAATTTCAGAGAAGAAGATGACGGAACTTGAAAACCTTTCCAAATATTTATTTTTCTGCAATTATATTTCTGCATTTTTGGAGAAATTACTTGAAATTTATCTGAAGTTGCATAAAATTCTTAATTATCGTTGTTGTTGTGATTGTTGTGTTTCTACGGATTGTTGTTGTAATTTTTGAATTTTGTTATGAAAAAATTATTTTCTATTTGGGAGAGTTTTGCTGGAAAGGATGAGGGTGGGAGAGATGGAAGAAAGAAAACCAGTTGGGATGCTGATCTGGAAGTTTTGGCATTATAGCATGCAAGTGGATAACTTTTTTTTCCCCAAACTGTCATATTATGGGTTTCGTAGTTGTTTTTGCAAATCATTGGCAATGCTCTAACATTGCTAGTGTGTATGTCTTTGAATAACAGTGTGATTGCCACAATCATCATTGTTATCCCTACCTGTATGATTTACTCGATTATGAAGCATACATATATGAATGTTCAACTTTTTTTTCATCACAAATTTGTTAATTTGATAATCAGACCAATCCAACTTTGCCTTGTCAATACCAATGAATTGTTCGTTTCTTATAGACATTTATAGTGTCATTAAATTTGGAAAAGTACACCGTTTGTTACTTTAACGATTCCTAGAAATTCCAACTGCGGAGATGATTCATTTGTTTATTACGTATGAAATTACACCATCAAATGTATTATTTTTTAAATGAATACATGTGCTAGGTTTATGTTATTGTCTTATTAAATTTTTGTTAAATATGTCATTATTAAAAAATGACAATAAGGTATATTTTCATGTATGAACTATTTATCTTATTGCGTTTTGAAATGTGAGTATATTGTATTTGAAAATTTTTAATGTGAAATAGAATTTATAAGATCGCAAGAGTATTTATGTGACTACAAGTCATACATATAGGATTTATTAGTAAATGGCCAACAATATATTACCCTATCTTAGCTAAGTAAGAGACACAAAAGTATAAATTACACACGCCAAAAAAAAAATATATATATATATATATGTAACAACCCTCATCTTGACTTAGCCATGCTTGCATACATTTTTGTATGATCTTGTCTTGTCATGTTAATAAATCTTGTTATCTTGTTTTGCCTTGCTTTGTTACGCGTTACTTGCTTGATCTTGTTCCTTGCTTGGTGTGTAGTCGAGGTCAGCTTAGCCTAGTTCGCCTTTGAACCTTTGTACTTGGAATTATTTTGGAACCACTTGGTTGACCTCCATCTTCACCCCGGCATGTTTGTCGAGATGTCACCCTTTAGGCCGAAGTGTTTAGAGCCAAGGCCGAGATGTTTTGTACTAGTGATCTTTGTCCTCGGGCAGGTATGGCCCAGACCGAGATGTGGCACGCCCAGGCCAAGGTGTGGCACAGCTTAGTCAGGTGTCGTCCTCCCTAGCCGATGTTTTGTTACCCTGTTGCCGAAGCTTTGTGTTTAGCCGATGTCTTTGATTGCCGATGTGTCTTGCCTTAGCTTGTCGAGGACGCTTTGTCATAGACTTGTCTCATCAATCAGTCACCTTTTTGAGCTGAACCAATCCGGAACTGCCACGTGTCCGAGCTGAAGGATAAGACAGCCGGCAGGCCTAAAAACATATCATTGGTATCATTTTGTATCATTGTTGTCTCAAATCCTTGTTTTTAGAGAGAGAAGCTCTAGAGGAAGAAGAAAGAGTTTTTAGAGAGAGAAGTGGAGTTCTGAGCTTGATCTTTGAGGATCGAACCGTTGGATTTGAGTTTTGAGGTTAGATTCTTGCTCTACTCTGATTGTTCTTATCGATCATCTAGCTGCATTGCATGATCGCATTTGTTTTGCATGCCATGCATTGATTTGAAGTTGGTTTTTGAAAGAGAAAAATGATGTCCATGAGTTCTTGAAGAAAAGTCTGGTTTTGATCCGAAAGTGCACGGCAAGAATCATGTTTTGTGTTTGTTCTTGCATGGTCTTCTTGTATGGGTACCCAGGTCCATGTTTTGGAACTCTTAGCATGAAATCTCAGTTTTTGAATAAACGAGTTATGATTTTAGCATGCATGTTCTTGATGATCTTGTTCTTTGCCTTCTTAAAAAGGGAAACCCAGGATTTCCCCGATTTCGTTTTTGTGTGTGTGGCCATCAGGACCACACCTCGGCAAGGAGGTGTGGGACCTCGGCATGACCTGGATGGTGCCCAGTGTGTTTCCATGAGATGGGAAACAGTGTTTTGACTCTCTCTGCATGTTTCGCCTTGTTATTGATTTAGATTCGGTGGGAGTGCCGAGATCATTACATGTATGTAAAGCTTGTTTTGAGAATGTGGTTTACCATGTGATTTGTCAGGGCTTTGATCTTTGCTTTGAGCCTACACCTGAGGAGCTAGGTGAGTGGTATTTATAATAAAGCTATGTTATACTGTTTTGATAAATCTTGCTTTGCTCGTTTTGATGAAAGTATTTGTTAAGCATGAATCATTAGCCCTACTTTGATGTATCAAGTATAAGCTTTGTTTTGATGTCATCTTTGAAAAGTCCCTTGTACTGGAGGACTATAAACTTTCGCAGTACCAAGTATGAAAGTCCCTCGTGCTGGAGGACTCTAAACTTTCGCAACACCATTTGTCAAAAAGGGCTGCGGGCCTAACTGACACCAGTCTCTTGTATTAAAAGGATACGGTCCTTTCTTGGAAAAGCCATTGTGTTAAAAAGGGCTACGGGCCTAAGTAACACAAGTCCCTCGTGCTGGAGGACTCTAAACTTTCGCAGCACCATTTTGTCTAAATCGATTACGGATCGTACAGTCCTTTGTTTTGCCACTGATGGATTACTACGTGGAACTGTTTGTTCGGAAACCTTGATTTGTGTTTCGCCGATGTCAGTAAGCATCCCTTGAGACTTGTAAGACTTGATAGATGAATACGGTTCATCTCTTAATTTGATAAAGCTTTGATGTGTTTTGCTATATAAGGATCTCGGCTAATACTTGTATGGTTTTGACATGTTTTGTTTTGAAAGGACGTCGGCTATATTCATGCAAAACCTTTATTACTAGTACCATTCACTGCGTTTCCATACTCACCCTCTCTATATATATGTAGGTGATGAGCAGGACGGCGGTGACGCCTAGATGCATTTTGCAAAGCTTGTTTTGGATTCTTGTCACGTCGGCTTTGTTTTGCATTCATGTCGGCAATGATTCCTTTACGTCGGCCTTTTGTGTTATGTCGGCTTTTGTATTTACGTCGGCAATTCTTGAAAATTATGCTTCTTAGTCTGCAATCAGTGTATTTGTATATGTCGGCTGAGAAGCCTTTTGATCAAGATGTAACTTGTGTTTTGTTATTTATAGACTGGATGTAAATTTCGTTTTGTATATCCCATCTCATTTGATCTACGCACAGCTCTTATGGACCACTTGTACTTTTAATTAATGCTTCCGCAATTGTGAGCCCCATATATTATACTCTGATTGTGGTTAAAATTCGAAAGTTGGCCTTCGGTAATCTCGGATTACTGGCCATCACGGCACCATCCTACTAGGGGCGGGTTGGGGTCGTGACAGAATGGTATCAGAGCACAAGTTCCTTAGTATATGTTATTCACGCACTTTGAGTCCTAAAGAGCATAGGAATTCCCTTAGAAAGATGCTAGGGTTGCATCCAAGTGCTTGCTATTTGAACAAGGTGTGCATTGTCTTGACATGTCTATTTGTTACTTGCCTACATGGTTATTTGTTTATTTGCTTAAAGAGTCACACTTTGCATACTCATAGCATCATGAGGAGAGGTAGACCACCAGTTGGCCGGGATCAGCCCGAAGACAGATTAGACAGACTGGAAAGATTAGTGGAAGGTTTGGCCCGCGAGTTAAGGCAAACAAGACAACAGTACGCTAGTGCCACTTCGACCCAGGCCGAGCAGACAAACGGCCGAAATGTAGTCCCGCCTCCACCTCCTCCAGTGCCGCAAGTTCCTCCGCAGCCAGCTTTGTATGGGGATAGCACAATAGCTTTGATTAGGGAGTTCAAGAAAATGAAACCACCCAGATTCTCTGGAGGTATAGAGCCAATGAAGGCCGAGGCGTGGGTTTTGGAAATGGATAAGCTGTTTGAAATCTTCCCCAGCACCGATGTTCAGAAGGTGACATTGGCTGCATCTACTTTGGACGATGACGCTCGAAGATGGTGGATGATGATCAGAGAAACTAACCCTGGTTTAACTTGGGCAAGGTTTTTGGAACTGTTTTACAACAAACATTTTCCCCTCAGTGTTCGAAACCGCAAGGCTACTGAATTTCAGACTTTGACGCAAGGCAACCGAACAGTGGCGGAATACGATCGCGCTTTTACTGAATTGGCGAGGTTCGCACCCCACATGGCCAACGATGAATACATGAAGGCTAGGAAGTTCGAGAGTGGACTTCGCGGACCGATTCAAGACCGGGTCAACTTGCACGATATGTTGACTTACGCCGCAGTGTTGGACAAAGCCATTCTGGCCGAAGCTAACTTGAACAGATACCAGAGCTCAGGAGAGAATCAGCGAAAGAGGCAGAATTACGACAGTCGCCGAGCACAGTCTGGCACCAAGAAGAAAGTGAACGCGGGCAGTTCGAGCAACCTAAGGCAGGAAGGTGGTGCTAAGCCGACATGTTCCAGTTGTGGGAAACCGCATTTCGGGGCCTGTCGTCGGGCGACTGGAGCTTGTTATGAATGTGGTGAGATGGGGCACTATGTGAAGGATTGTCCTAAGACAAAGGCTGCTGACAGCAAGAAAGGTGAGAATACCTCGAGTTCCGTCCAGAAGGGTAATGCTGGGAAAGGGCAGATGAGGCAGGGCAGGGTGTTTGCACTAGTACCCGGAGACACTCAGAATGCTGAGGCTGTGGTGTCAGGTATGCTCTCTATTTGCTCTCAAGATGCTTATGTGTTGATTGATTCGGGTTCTACGCATTTGTTTGTATCTGCTAAGTTTGCCGAGAAGATTGATAGGAAACTAGAACCCCTTGATTATGTATTATCTGTGTCTACTCCATCTGGGAAATCTATGATTGTTGCATCCATCTATAGAGCATGTGTGGTTATGATTGAGAATGTTGAATTGTTAGTTGATTTAATGCCATTGGACATAGCCTATTTTGATGTTATACTGGGAATGGATTGGTTAGTGACGAATTGCGCATCTATTAATTGTGTTTCGAAAAGTGTCACACTGAAACCCCCAAACCTAGCCGAGGTTATTTTTCAGGGCAAAGGAGTGGTACCCCCACCTTACTTGATCTCCTCCATGAAGGCCTATAAGTTGATCCAAAAAGGGTGTAAGGGTTATCTGTGTAGTATACTGAGTAATCGGGATGGAAATGTTAATTTAGCCGACATTCCAGTTGTTAATGAATTCCCCGACGTCTTTCCAAACGAACTGCCTGGCCACCTAGTTGATAGAGGAATAGAGTTTACTGTTGATATTATATCGGGAACACAGCCGATCTCCAAAACACCATATAGAATGGCCCCAGCTGAACTTGGGAAATTGAAACTACAATTACAAGAATTGTTGGATAAGGGGTTTATTAGGCCGAGCACTTCACCATGGGGAGCACCCGTGTTATTTGTTAAGAAGAAGGATGGCACACTTCGTCTCTGCATAGATTACCGAGAACTTAATAAGGTCACCATTAAGAACAAGTACCCATTGCCCAGGATTGACGATTTGCTTGATCAATTACAAGGAGCACGAGTCTTTTCTAAGATCGACCTTAGGTCAGGTTACCATCAGCTTAAAGTTAAAGCCGAGGATGTCGAGAAGACTGCTTTCCGGACAAGATATGGCCACTACGAGTTTTTAGTAATGCCTTTT
This sequence comes from Camellia granthamiana, assembly GCA_036172215.1. Lineage (NCBI taxonomy): Eukaryota > Viridiplantae > Streptophyta > Magnoliopsida > Ericales > Theaceae > Camellia > Camellia granthamiana. Next base: position 2,195,127 of record CM069905.1, on the reverse strand, counting down.
GGAGTGACCAATGCCCCTGCTGCATTTATGGATTTAATGAACCGAGTCTTCAAGCCATACTTAGGCCTCGTTTGGGGACTGGCTATTTTAGCCAAAAAGTCAAAAAGCCAACTAAAACTATTCACATCACTTCTCTACTTTTCTGCACATCTTTTCGTAAAAAACTAAAAAGTTACTAAAATAGCCTGTTCCCAAACGAGGCCTTAGATGAGTTTGTAGTCGTCTTCATTGATGATATATTAATCTTTCCAAGAGTAAGGCTGAACATGTGAATCATTTGAGACTTGCTTTGCAGATTTTGAGAGACCGGAAACTGTATGCAAAGTTTAACAAGTGTGAGTTTTGGCTTTCTACTATCTCATTTTTGGGTCATGTGATTAATGAAGAGGGTATTTCGGTTGATCCTAGCAAAGTTGAAGCCGTAGTGAATTGGCCGAGGCCGACGAATGTGTCCGAGGTTCGTAGTTTTCTGGGTTTGGCAGGGTATTACAGGAAATTTGTGAAAGATTTCTCAAGGATCGCAGTTCCATTGACGCAATTGACTAAGAAGGGAGCACCGTATGAATGGACTGAAGATCGGGAATCCGCTTTCCGGGAACTGAAGACGAGGTTAGTTACAGCACCAGTACTTGTACTTCCGGCAGGTAATGAAGAGTTTCACATCTATAGTGATGCATCACATAAAGGTTTGGGTTGTGTATTGATGCAAAAGGGCAGAGTCATAGCATATGCATCTCGCCAGTTGAAGCCTCATGAAAAGAACTATCCTACCCATGATTTGGAGTTGGCCGCCGTTGTATTTGCTTTAAAAATTTGGCGTCATTACTTGTATGGAGCTTCTTGTCAGGTTTTTACAGATCACAAGAGCTTGAAGTACCTATTCACTCAGAAGGAATTGAATTTGAGACAAAGAAGATGGCTTGAGCTGTTGAAAGACTACGATATGCAAATTCAATATCACCCGAGAAAAGCTAACAGCGTAGCCGACGCTCTGAGCAAGAAGTCAGTTGGAAATTTGGCATGTCTAACCATGATCTCAGTAGAACCAACTATTGTTGAAGAAGTAAAGGCAAGGCAAATGGAGGATGAATCCTTCAGAAAGATAGCCGATGAGATTGTTACAAAGCCGAGATCAGGGTACACCATTGAGGACCAAGTACTCAAGTTTGAAGGGAGGTTGTGTGTGGCCGACGTCCCAGAGTTAAAGAGGAAGATTTTGCAGGAAGCACATGGTTCCAAATTTGCCGTTCATCCCGGAAATACCAAAATGTATCAAGATGTGAAACAGACTTTTTGGTGGCCGAATATGAAAAGAGAGATAGCCGAATTCGTGTCCCAGTGTTTGCATTGTCAGCAAGTAAAGGCAGAACATCAGAGACCAGCAGGACTTCTCCAACCTTTGCCGATTCCTGAGTGGAAATGGGAACACATCTCCATGGATTTTGTGATTGGTTTGCCGAAGACACAGAAAGGTATGGACTCGATTTGGGTTGTTGTGGATAGATTAACTAAGTCAGCACACTTTTTACCTATTAAGACTACCTTAAACACCGATCAACTTGCCTTGTTATATGTGAATGAGATTGTTAGACTTCATGGGGTACCGATGTCAATTGTGTCAGACCAAGATCCGAAGTTCGTTTCAAGATTTTGGCAGAGTCTACAAAGAGCTTTTGGAGCCGAGTTGAGGTTCAGCACAGCTTTTCACCCCCAGACGGATGGGCAAACAGAGAGAACCATCCAGACACTTGAAGATATGCTTAGACTATGTGTTTTGGACTTCCAGGGAAGTTGGGGAATGCATTTGCCCTTAGTTGAATTCGCTTACAACAACAGTTATCAGGCTAGCATTGGCATGGCGCCATATGAAGCTTTGTATGGAAGAAAGTGCAGATCGCCGATATGTTGGACCGAAGTTGGAGACAGAGCTCTGCTTGGTCCCGAATTGATTCAAGTAACAACAGAAAAGATTAAACTCATCCAGCAGAGGATTAAAACTGCCCAGAGCCGACAAAAGAGTTACGCCGACCAGAGAAGAAATGAGTTAGAGTTTGAAGTTGGGGATCATGTATTCCTGAAAGTTTCACCAATGAAAGGAATTTCCAAATTTGGGAAGAAAGGTAAGTTAGCACCTCGTTATATTGGGCCATTTGAAGTTCTTGACAAGGTTAACACCGTTGCCTACAGACTTGCCTTGCCGCCAGAATTGAGCCAAGTCCATAATGTGTTTCACATTTCGATGTTGAGAAAGTATATTCGGGACCCACTGCATGTGATTGACTATTCGGGAATCGAAGTTAATGAGAATTTAGGCTATGAAGAGAAGCCGATGTGTATTATCGACAGACAAGTCAAGCAGTTGAGAAACAAATCGATGCCAATGGTAAAGGTGGAATGGAAAGAGCATTACGGCAAGGATGCCACATGGGAAATGGAAGAAGAGATGAGAAGTCGACATCCAGAGTTGTTCTTGGAACAAGGTACCTTAAGTTTGGGGACCAAACTTCTTTAAGGGGGGTAGGATGTAACAACCCTCATCTTGACTTAGCCATGCTTGCATACATTTTTGTATGATCTTGTCTTGTCATGTTAATAAATCTTGTTATCTTGTTTTGCCTTGCTTTGTTACGCGTTACTTGCTTGATCTTGTTCCTTGCTTGGTGTGTAGCCGAGGTCAGCTTAGCCTAGTTCGCCTTTGAACCTTTGTACTTGGAATTATTTTGGAACCACTTGGTTGACCTCCATCTTCACCCCGGCATGTGTGCCGAGATGTCACCCTTTAGGCCGAAGTGTTTAGAGCCAAGGCCGAGATGTTTTGTACTAGTGATCTTTGTCCTCGGGCAAGTATGGCCCAGACCGAGATGTGGCACGCCCAGGCCAAGGTGTGGCACAGCTTAGTCAGGTGTCGTCCTCCCTAGCCGATGTTTTGTTACCCTGTTGCCGAAGCTTTGTGTTTAGCCGATGTCTTTGATTGCCGATGTGTCTTGCCTTAGCTTGTCGAGGACGCTTTGTCATAGACTTGTCTCATCAATCAATCACCTTTTTGAGCTGAACCAACCCGGAACCGCCACGTGTCCGAGCTGAAGGATAAGACAGCCGGCAGGCCTAAAAACATATCATTGGTATCATTTTGTATCATTGTTGTCTGAAATCCTTGTTTTGAGAGAGAGAAGCTCTAGAGGAAGAAGAAAGAGTTTTTAGAGAGAGAAGTGGAGTTCTGAGCTTGATCTTTGAGGATCGAACCGTTGGATTTGAGTTTTGAGGTTAGATTCTTGCTCTACTCTGATTGTTCTTATCGATCATCTAGCTGCATTGCATGATCGCATTTGTTTTGCATGCCATGCATTGATTTGAAGTTGGTTTTTGAAAGAGAAAAATGATGTCCATGAGTTCTTGAAGAAAAGTCTGGTTTTGATCCGAAAGTGCACGGCAAGAATCATGTTTTGTGTTTGTTCTTGCATGGTCTTCTTGTATGGGTACCCAGGTCCATGTTTTGGAACTCTTAGCATGAAATCTCAGTTTTTGAATAAACGAGTTATGATTTTAGCATGCATGTTCTTGATGATCTTGTTCTTTGCCTTCTTAAAAAGGGAAACCCAGGATTTCCCCGATTTCGTTTTTGTGTGTGTGGCCATCAGGACCACACCTCGGCAAGGAGGTGTGGGACCTCGGCATGACCTGGATGGTGCCCAGTGTGTTTCCATGAGATGGGAAACAGTGTTTTGACTCTCTCTGCATGTTTCGCCTTGTTATTGATTTAGATTCGGTGGGAGTGCCGAGATCATTACATGTATGTAAAGCTTGTTTTGAGAATGTGGTTTACCATGTGATTTGTCAGGGCTTTGATCTTTGCTTTGAGCCTACACCTGAGGAGCTAGGTGAGTGGTATTTATAATAAAGCTATGTTATACTGTTTTGATAAATCTTGCTTTGCTCGTTTTGATGAAAGTATTTGTTAAGCATGAATCATTAGCCCTACTTTGATGTATCAAGTATAAGCTTTGTTTTGATGTCATCTTTGAAAAGTCCCTTGTACTGGAGGACTATAAACTTTCGCAGTACCAAGTATGAAAGTCCCTCGTGCTGGAGGACTCTAAACTTTCGCAGCACCATTTGTCAAAAAGGGCTGCGGGCCTAACTGACACCAGTCTCTTGTATTAAAAGGATACGGTCCTTTCTTGGAAAAGCCATTGTGTTAAAAAGGGCTACGAGCCTAAGTAACACAAGTCCCTCGTGCTGGAGGACTCTAAACTTTCGCAGCACCATTTTGTCTAAATCGATTACGGATCGTACAGTCCTTTGTTTTGCCACTGATGGATTACTACGTGGAACTGTTTGTTCGGAAACCTTGATTTGTGTTTCGCCGATGTCAGTAAGCATCCCTTGAGACTTGTAAGACTTGATAGATGAATACGGTTCATCTCTTAATTTGATAAAGCTTTGATGTGTTTTGCTATATAAGGATCTCGGCTAATACTTGTATGGTTTTGACATGTTTTGTTTTGAAAGGACGTCGGCTATATTCATGCAAAACCTTTATTACTAGTACCATTCACTGCGTTTCCATACTCACCCTCTCTATATATATGTAGGTGATGAGCAGGACGGCGGTGACGCCTAGATGCATTTTGCAAAGCTTGTTTTGGATTCTTGTCACGTCGGCTTTGTTTTGCATTCATGTCGGCAATGATTCCTTTACGTCGGCCTTTTGTGTTATGTCGGCTTTTGTATTTACGTCGGCAATTCTTGAAAATTATGCTTCTTAGTCTGCAATCAGTGTATTTGTATATGTCGGCTGAGAAGCCTTTTGATCAAGATGTAACTTGTGTTTTGTTATTTATAGACTGGATGTAAATTTCGTTTTGTATATCCCATCTCATTTGATCTACGCACAGCTCTTATGGACCACTTGTACTTTTAATTAATGCTTCCGCAATTGTGAGCCCCATATATTATACTCTGATTGTGGTTAAAATTCGAAAGTTGGCCTTCGGTAATCTCGGATTACTGGCCATCACGGCACCATCCTACTAGGGGCGGGTTGGGGTCGTGACAGAATGGTATCAGAGCACAAGTTCCTTAGTATATGTTATTCACGCACTTTGAGTCCTAAAGAGCATAGGAATTCCCTTAGAAAGATGCTAGGGTTGCATCCAAGTGCTTGCTATTTGAACAAGGTGTGCATTGTCTTGACATGTCTATTTGTTACTTGCCTACATGGTTATTTGTTTATTTGCTTAAAGAGTCACACTTTGCATACTCATAGCATCATGAGGAGAGGTAGACCACCAGTTGGCCGGGATCAGCCCGAAGACAGATTAGACAGACTGGAAAGATTAGTGGAAGGTTTGGCCCGCGAGTTAAGGCAAACAAGACAACAGTACGCTAGTGCCACTTCGACCCAGGCCGAGCAGACAAACGGCCGAAATGTAGTCCCGCCTCCACCTCCTCCAGTGCCGCAAGTTCCTCCGCAGCCAGCTTTGTGGGGCATTTGATTCTTTCATGATGTAACGAATTAGAAGTTTATTATTATGGGAATATAACAAATTTTCATATACCTAGTTCTTTTGTCATCTTTGGATTTATTTGCAGTTACTTTTATTCTCCCTTTTTTTTTGGTAATTTTTTAAAATTGTGTTCATTTCTCTATCCTGGTTTGTTAAAGCATGTGAATCTGTAATAGGTGGATCCCAATAATGGGGATAGCGGGTGAAAGAATTTTGGATTTTTTTTTTTTTTTTTTGGGTGGGGGGGGGGGGGGGGGTTAGAATCCCTTCTTACCCTAGTTGCATTAACTGTGCATCTGATGAAATTTAACTTCATAATTTGCTTTGTTGCTAGCAAGTCGAGTCCAGTTTCTGTATTGTGATGTCAACATATCACGATTATTAGGTAAAATTGGTTGGGTAATCACAATCTGTATGGCATAACAAGGCAATTGAAAACATAGTTGTCAACCTTCAAAACTTTTTGTAATGCTAAGCATTATGTACATAAGATTTACAATCAAAGACAAGTAAAACAAAAACATAAGGGATTGACTTACTTGTGTTTTTTTTTTGGTTTTCCCCAGGTTGACAAGAATGCAATCAAGTTCAAAACAAAACTGTTGGAGCACATGGACCTCATGCGAAGGGTGTACGAAGGCGCTACGGCAACCGGAAAATATGCATGGACACCAGGTGCAGCGTTCGAACCTGTGGCAACCGATGACGGTACTTCGCCGGCGGCTGAAGAAGACTGCGAGAACAGCAGCGAGTTGCCCCCTTTCCAACCTGCCGCGCAGCATGAACACACTATCCACCACACTTCTGTGCCAGAGGACGGCACACCGGCAATCGTACACGCTGTGTCGTCGGGAATTAACGCTGACGACACATCAACAAGTGGCAGGAGCAAACGCAAATTGCTAGGCCCAACACACCCACAGCAGAAAAAAGGCAGAGTGAGGGAGCTATGCTGTTGGCGAGTAGTATGGAAAACCTTGCATCCTCCGTGAAATTACAACAACGACAAATCCGCGTCTCACATGATTACGCAGATTCGGCACAGGAACTCATTGACAAGTGTATGACAAGGTTGTATTCGCTGGAAGGGCTGGATCCGCAAGACCCACTAATTCCTTTTGGTTTGACGGTACTTGACAACCCGACAAATCAAGCCATAATGATGCGGATTCCGACAGACATGGCTATCATTACCTGGCTGCGAATGAAGAAGTCCCATGAGGTGGGTGGCCCATCAGCAGCAAACTTTAGTGTGGGTGGTGGCTGGTTCTGAGACTGTCCAGCATCCCAATAATGTTTCTTTATTAATGTTTGTGTGTTGCTTTTCTTTTTTCTTTTTATGTAATGTTTATGTGTTGCTTTTTTTTTTTTTTTTTTGTGTTGTTTCTTTATTAATGTTTTGGTGGTGGCTGGTTCTGAAACTTTATGTAATGTTTCTTTATTAATCTTTGTGTGTTGCCTTTTTTTTTTCCCTTTCGAACAAACAGTTGTGGCATTATCCTTCCTTCCCCAAAACTATGACATTGTGCATGGAATTTTTAGGACATTGTCAGTTGATATAATATTTGTGTGATGATGTTGATGTTGTAGTATATGCTTCTTTTTTTTTTTTTTTTTTTGCATTTTTTTTTTTTGGTTGTAGTATATGCGTGCTACTGGGTGCTGAATTGTATGCAACATGAATGGTTTCATTACAGAGGCCCTTTAAATTATACCACATATACAACAATAGTGACATCTATGTGTGTTATATTATTTTAATTTTTTATTAACATCTATGTGTGTTATATTATTTTAATTTTTTATTAACATCTCATCTTGTGTTATATTATTTTAATTTTTTATTAACAGGTTAGTTTGTTTACCAACATGTGGAGGACAAATGGTACAGCTTACTTAAGATTTCAATTATGTTGACCATTGATTTCATTTTGGGAAAATGGTGAAAAGTTGATTTTTGGGATTTTTGGTTTTTTTTTTTTTTTTTTTTTTTTGGAGGGGGGGGGGGAACTTAAGTAAGTTAGGTGTTTGGTTTTTTTTTTTTTTTTTTTTGGGGGGGGGGGAATTATGTTGACCATTGATTTCATTTTGGAAACTCTTTTTCGAAATGTGTATCTTACTTATTTCTATTAAACATCTTTAAAACTCCTCCTTTTTGAAAACAATGAAATGGTAGATTACACAAGGCAAACAATTAGAAAGGAATGTTAAAGTAGACGCTAGCCTCAGATGCATTGACTTGAGATCACCAAGCATGCTGCACAAATATTTTTTTAGTGAATGCTTTGTCATGATGCAGACTTTGAACAGGTGCAGCTTTTTGAAGTAGGATATGTAATTGATAATTTGGCATTACCTTTTCCTTGTTCAACTGTTTTGGAGCATGCTGCACAAATATTTTTTTAGTGAATGCTTTGTCATGATGCAGACTTTGAACAGGTGCAGCTTTTTGAAGTAGGATATGTAATTGATAATTTGCCATTACCTTTTCCTTGTTCAACTGTTTTGGAGCATGCTGCACAAATATTTTTTTAGTGAATGCTTTGTCATGATGCAGACTTTGAACAGGTGCTGCTTTTTGAAGTAGGATATGTAATTGATAATTTGCCATTACCTTTTCCTTGTTCAACTGTTTTGGAGCATGCTGCACAAATATTTTTTTAGTGAATGCTTTGTCATGATGCAGACTTTGAACAGGTGCAGCTTTTTGAAGTAGGATATGTAATTGATAATTTGCCATTACCTTTTCCTTGTTCAACTATTTTGTCGGCAAGATAGGAATTAGCTCATTAGTTTCTTTATTAATATTTTCTCTTTGTTGTGAGGCATAATTTTGTTCCGACAAGAATGTTCAATTTTCATACTATTTGTATTTTTTCATTACACTAACATACAATTTTTGGTTAGTTTCATGTGTGTCTACCAATTTAAAACGTTGACTATAAAATATGGACTTTGGGGTATATAACAAAAAAATTGCGCAGCGGAACAAAATATTATTTTCTGAACACTGTTTCAAAAAAAATATACCAAAACAAGGTGTCCATTTTCACTTTTGGGATGCACAACATACAATTTCCTAAACACAAATAATTTGGTGGCTGCACCAAAAAGAAGAGAATCATAGATGCAGGCCCCATCTTTAGTGTGTTGCTCAATCTGTATGGCACGTGAAGTTTTTGAAATTTTGGGAAAAAGGTCCCACCACCACCAAAGCTCATCTCATCTTCCATTTCTTTATATAACACAATATATATCAGTGTGGTTGTCTCGTACACACCCTCGCCGTTGAATGCTTCTTTCATTGTCCAAAGTTTTTTCAGAAGGTGTGTAATTACATTTGTATGCATCACTAATTCAAATTGCTGCAATTTCTTGATAGTCAGCCTCGTAGCGGCTAAATCAAATTTTCATATGCTTGTTGTTGCATATTTTGCATTACATTTTTAAAAAATGGCAAACGACGCAGGTCCTAGTCACACTATGCCCAGTATTGCATCCCGGGAAGCTGTCGCTGAAATTGCACGGGAAATGGTGGTCGAAACTAATCACAACTTGCTAGAGGTGTATAACAGTGCAACTAGATATTACTACAACCATTATCACAGAGTGCCTCGAAATACATCAATACTTTCGGGATGTTTATGGATGTATGAGTTGTTTAACGGGCACCAAAGCCGGTTTGAAGATGTTGTCAATATGTCCAAACCAGTGTTCTTGTTGTTATGCGACACCCTTCATAGTTTTGGATTGACACTGCCACAGCGGGTGCATGGCATTCCGCTAGAAGAGAAGGTAACCATTTTCATTTGTGCATTGCAGGGAATCAAGTTGAAAGATTTGCAAGAACGGTTCCAACACTCTAAGGAGACATTGTCACGGCATTTCCATGAGGTTTTGAAAGCTATGATACCGTTCACAACGGTTCATAGTAAGAGTCTTACGTCTGAGCAAGTGCAACAGGGGGGCCACTCACATTTACAATCACAACGGAGATACGAGCTATTCAAGGTGACACTGTTTCACAAAATTTTAAATATCACAATGGCGACATATACCATGAATTTTTATTTGTACTTTATGCTTAATGGTGCGTTGTGTAGGACTGCATCGGTGCACTAGATGGCACGCACGTGATGGCTCGTGTCTCCCAAGAGTACGCCACTTCGTATTATGGCCGGAAAGGCGTCCCAACACAGAACATACTGGCTGTATGTGACTTCGATTTGTGCTCCACGTTTGTGTCAGCTGGTTGGGCCGGGAGCATGCACGACAGCAAGGTGTTGCACTACGTGACAACCGAACCTAAACATCGCTTCCCGCACCCCGCACCTGGTAAAAATTATATTTTATTTAACAAAGTAGTATAATTTTAAAATAATATAAGACAAATTACACCATCATACTTGCTATCGTAATTGATAAAAATTGATAAAATTACTAATTACAGTTGGTAATTGATTTTTTTTTAAAAATTTAACATCTTTAAAAATTGTGATAATGCGAACATGTCCACATGCTACTACGAACATGCCCAATATCATTTAAAAAAAATTGACACAAAATTATTTTTTTCAAATAACTTGTTTGAAAAATGTTCGTTACAGGAAAATACTATTTGGTGGATAGCGGCTACAGCAACAAGACAGGGTACCTAGCCCCATACAAGGGGTATAGGTATCACCAAAATGCCCATCGAAATCGAAGACCACAAAATGAGTTCGAATTGTTCAATAAGGCACATTTGTCATTGCGTAGTTGTATCGAGCGGACATTCAGTGCGTGGAAGTCGAGGTATGGGGCATTGCGGAATATTCAGAAGTTGAGTTTCTCTAATCAAGTGACCTTCGTATGTGCGTCGATGGTGTTACATAACTTCATACGCCGAAACAGTCAAATTGATGAGGTCACAGATTGTATTGCAGATAGCACCGAATACGTGGTCCCCGAAATGGCCGACCACGATGAATACGCACGGGTTGCCGATGTGATTGAGAAAGGGGACTCTGACCCCGCAATGACAGTTGTACGAGCGAACATTACGTACCAACTAGCCCGGCAACTGAACACGAATAATTGAAACATTAATGTTGGTTAAATTTATAATGTGTGTAACTCATATTCAAATTAGTTTATTATCATGGTTTGTTAATTTGTTTTGCTTTTCTGAATTTGTAATACTTCTCAGCAGGAACTGGATAAAGTTTTGTATCCAATTTTATGCTACATATGTCCAAAAAACACTATTGAAAACGAAATCAAAAGAATAAAAAAAAAAAAAATTGTTGAACAACTTAGAATAGCACTGGGCATGACCAACTAATAAAAAAGGAAAAGAATAAAAAAAAATTACAAAAAAACCAATAAAAAAAGAATGAAACCAAATTTGTTAAAACAAAAACAATAAAAGCAAAAGGAAAAGAATTTTTAAAAAAAATTAAAAGGAAAAGAAAAAAAATAATGAATAAAAAAGGAAAACAATCAAAAAAAATTTGCACGCAAAAAGAAAAGAATACAAAAAAATGATAAAAAAAGGAAAACAATAAATCCAAATTAATAATGTTAAAAGGAAAATAATAAAAAATAAAATAAAAATGTTAAAAGGAAAAGAAAAAAAAAAAGGAAAAGAATAAAAAAGAAATATTGACTAACAAAGGAAAAGAAAGAAAACAAAAATTATAACGAAAAGAATGGGAAAAAAAATTGAATAAAAAAAGGAAAAGAAAAAAAAATAATAATGTTAAAAGGACAAGTACTGAGTACAGGAAGAAAAAAAAATATGTTAAAAGGAAAAGAATGCAAACAAAAAAAAAAGAATAAAAAAGGAAATGAATAAAACAAATAATAATGGTAAAAGGAAAAGAATTAAAAAAATAAATTCTTTCAAAATGGAAAATAATAAAAACAAAAATGTTACAAGGAAAAGAAAAAAAAAATTGACTACAAGGAAAAAAAAATAATGATAAAAGGAAAAGAATGAAAACAAAAAATAATGAATAAAGAAAAAAAAACCACATGTTTTGACCGTTGCACAGTGTTTAGGAAATGAAAAAAAAAATTTTAATTTTGTTTACGTTGCACAGTAATTGAATTGTCACCACTCATTGACAGCCATGCTTCCCAACAACGATGACACGTACGCCTGAGCTGGTGTGCCAGTTGGGAAGGGTAAAACAGTCATTTTACCATGTGTACTAATATTATATTACACACCTTTTCATAAAAAGTCAAAAATTTATCCCAAACAACTATCTTTTTTCCCTCAATTTTTTAGTCCAAAAAGACAAAAGGTGCACTTATTTAGGACACCCCAAACAACCCCTAACTTAACATCACCAAGTAAGACTTGAGATTGTTTAAGTGCCACATGGATAGCTTGGAAACAACTAAGACCGTGACACGTGATATCAGAGCAAGTTCGAGACACATGAAAAGAAGGTAACAATGTCATTCGGTGTAGAGGAGACCGTGACGGAGCAAACCCGTGGAAGGGAACGTACGAAGGGAAGAAAGGATAAGTCACGAGATGCTGTGACCACCATGGAAACACGGCTCGCCAAGATGGAGCTTGCCGTGGGCGACTCAGGGGAGCGTCTTGGTGTGTTGGAGCAAAGCCTTGAACAGGAAGTAGAGGGTCTCAAGAGGGAGATCAAGGAACTCCACGATGGCATGCTTTCCACCATCAATTCCATGGCATATGATGCACAAGTGGCCAATGATTCCTTCCAAGCCAAGGTATTGGAGATGCTCTCATAGTTTGAAGCCCGCTTGGAGGAGGTGCACCAAGACATGGCAATGTGCAAAAAGGCCATAGCCGGTGGAGCTATGACCTTGTTGGGGACATCTAAGGTAGAGGTTCCAAAGCCAAAGCCTTTTGACAGAAAGAGGGATGCCAAGGAGGTAAACAACTACTTGTGGCACATGGAGAGGTATTTTGAAGCGATGGTGGTAATTGAAGAAGATGCCAAAGTACGAACTGCAGTCCTTTACCTCATCGACACAGCAACACTATGGTGGCGTAGGAGGCATGCTGACATTGAGAAAGGTACGTGCACCATAGCCACTTGGGATGATTTTAAGAAAGAACTTAAGAAACAATTCTATCCTGAGGATGTGACCTATCAAGCTAGAAAGAGCTTGAAGAAACTGAAGCACACATCGTCTATTCAGGACTATGTAAAAGAATTCTCTACTCTCATGCTTGAGGTCCTGAGTATGACTGATGAAAAATTACTCTTCAATTTCTTGGACAACCTATAACCATAGGCGGAGCAAGAATTGCGTCAACGTGGAGTGAAAGATCTTGCCTCGGCCATGGCAGTGGCAGAATCACTTATTGAGTACAAACGTGGGGATGGCAAGGCCAAAACACCCAAGGGTGACCCTAGAAGAAATTCTAGTAAAAATGAGAAGGACGAGGATGAAGGCATCCGACGCAAGGAAAGATACGACAAACCTCTCACTGGCAAAGAACGCAAAGACAAAGTCAGAGAGAACAGGAAGGCATTCAAACCTAAGGCCAAGTGTCTCCTATGTGACGGGCCACATTGGGCAAGAGAGTGTCCCAAGAGGCAAGCCCTCAATGCCATGATTGAAGAACAGGAAAATGTGGAGACTCCGTAGATAGGATCTCTATAGCTACTCGGTGCCATCTAATCGAAGCCTACTACATTGACCCAAGGGGATAAGGGTTTAATGTATGTCGATGCCAAGATCAATGGGAAGGTGGCCCAAGTCATGGTAGACACAAGCGCGTCGCATAACTTTATCAAGGCGGAGGAGGCCAAGAGGCTTGGCTTGAAACTTGACAAGGGTCAAGAATTGATGAAGACGGTGAACACCAAGGCAAAGCTCGTAGATGGCAAGGCTCGAGGGGTTGAGCTGCACCTTGGTGGGTGGCACGAAAAAGTCAATTTTTCAATAGCATCACTCGATGACTATGACGTGGTGTCAGGAATGGAATTCTTGCAGGAGTTTAACGTGGCACTATTAACTCGCAACAACACTATGTACATTATGGAGGGTGGGCCTTACATGGTGCCAATGGTGAGTAAACTAAATACTAAACTCCAACTTCTGTCAGCTATGTATATTAAGTTGGGGACGGACAAGAAAAAGCTAGTAGGCATTGCCAAGAAGATAACTGGCTCTACAGAAGATTGTCCGCCGATATGCACAGTTGTTAAGTTATCAATAGGGCCAGTGGACAAGGCAAATTTAAGAAGGCGCAAGTCAAAGACAAAACCTCCGACTTCGAGGAAGAAGACACGATGAGGGCGTCGCGAGCATAGGTGGGAAAGAATGTCATGTCCCGCTAAATTACCAAGACAAAATTACCTACCAAAGAAAGTCTCAAGGAAAGGAGGTTAATGGAATATTTTGATAGCTCCTGGAAGACTTGAGAAAATATGAAGACCATGCAGGATGCTGGAAGCTTCTAGAACTCCTTAGAGTTTTATAGAGAGCTGTACATACTTGTAGATATTTGTAGACCCTTCTAGACATGTACATTCTAGAGTAATTCTAGAATAGTCTATAAGATATAGTAGGAGGAAGGATCTAGAATCCTCTCCATCATTGTAGATCTAGAACATTCCTTGTAGCCTATAAAAGGGGGAGAGCCTCATTTGTCCAAACCACCCAAGTGCATCCAAGAATTGTAAAGCTTTTTCTCGAGAGTAAATGCAAGGCATTCTCTCAAACTCTCTTCTGTTCTTCTAACTTCTCTTTCCTACAAGTTTGTGAGTTAGGCTGACTTAGCATCACCAAGTAAGATTTGAGATTGTCTAAGTGCCGCTCGGATAGCTTGGAAACAACCAAGGCCATGACAACAAGCTTAAACTTCAAAAACAATTACAAAAAATAAAAAAGGAGACACAAGACACTTCCACTAGAAGCCATGTAAGTGTTAAAAAAAAACAAAAAAAAAACAAAAAAACAAAAAAAAAACAAAACCATCAATATCATTGAATTCAGCCTTCAACAATTTATCATTGATTATATATGATCCCTGTCGAGCCTTAATGCCTTGAGCTTCATGCCTTTTAGTTACATGGATAGGTAGGCTAAAATGTCCCTAAACAGTGGCAGAGTCAAGAGTTTCACGAGGTCTAATGAGATTTTATTGTATTTCTTTCAAACCTCAGGGGTGCTCAATGTTATACCCAAATTTTTTGAGTATTTATTATTTTACCCTTTTTTTTTGTGTGATTGCATGTGGAGGGTTCCATTTTAAAAATTCATCCAAGACCGCAAAAATCTCAAGGCCGCCCTGTCTATGATATAACATTGCAATTGCTCAAGAACGAATTAATTTTGTTTGAACTAAAAGGCTTGCTAGATCCTTCTACGCCACACCAAAGTTAGATTTGATTAAAACATTGACGTGTCAATTGGGAGTTCCTCGAAAAAGTTCCTTCACCTTTTTTGTTTTCCTCTTAAATGGATACGACTTAATATTATGCAATGTATTACCACTATGTCCTACTCAGTTATTATCAATGGATCTTTCACTCTATTGTTTGTGCCTTATCAGGGTTTAAAACAAGGAGATCCCTCTCACCCTACAGAAATATCCTCTTCTATCTTGATCTCAGCCCAATCTAATAACTTAGTGGAAGATATCACGGTTTCGAGATCTACTCCTATTATTTCCCACATTCTTTTTGCTTATGATAGCTTCCTTTTTTTTCATCTTCTTCTTTCGAATTACTCCCAAAGTGGATCATCAACTCAAGTAGAATCTAGATAATTATTGCTTTCTCTCTTGGGCCAAGTCGTTAATCTCCAAAAATCAAGTTTATTTGTAGATCCAAATACCCCCTGATATTTATGCTTTACATAATCTTCTAGGTTCTCTAGCCTCTAGTTTTGGGAGAGACCTTGGTAGTAGTCTTGATATTGACATTTCTAGCAGCGTGTTGATAAGCTCAAGACCAAATGGAAAGTATCGATATGTCTTTTTGCTCAACAAAGCAGGGACATCCTTATCAAGTTTCCCTTAACTTGTCCATTTATTGTTTCCTTCAATATGTGAGGAAAAATCAACTCCATCTAGGCACTTTCTTTGGTCTAGTAATCATTGTAAAAAGGTCCACACATTGGCTCAACTAGAAATCTATTTGTAAGTCAAGTGCTTGCGGAGGTCTGGTTTGAGGGACATTACCATACTCAATTACGCACTCTTAGCTAAACAAAGTTGGAAAATTTTGACCTACCCTTTCTGTTTGCAAAATTTTTCATTGCTAAATATTGTCAATCCTATTCATTCCGTTTAGTTAAAGCTGCTTCATGCAGCTTATGATGTTGAAGTTTACACTTTGGTAGGGAATCCTTGAGTGTAGGATTTAGGTGGCAAGTGGGCACAAGGAATTGCATCTCAGTATGGATTGATCATTAGCTGCCACTTGTTTGGTTCTCGCCCTAAATGCTTCTACTCATTATTCTCTCTCCACTGTTAGCAATCTTATTATCACTGACCTGCGTCAATGAAACCTTAGCCTTCTGTGCTCCCTTTTTCCTCCTCACATTGTCAATTTAATTCTGACCATCCCTATGTCAAAGTTAGGATTTCTGTGTAGTTTTATTTGGGGCCATTCTAGTTTGGGGAAATTTTTTTTTTTTTTTTCCTGCAAGTTGTGTGTACCATCTTCTTGTCACTCTTAAATTTCATAGGAGATCCTCTTCTAACAATACTGTTCTATTAGAGACAGGGACCTCTATAAATACAGACTCTTCATTAGTGTCCTATTCTTGGGATATGTTGCTTCTGCTAAAGAGAGAGGGGCCACTACAGCTATAGACTCTCCATTAGTGTCCTATTCCTGGCATATGAGTTCTCCACCTCCTAATGATATTATCCACCATTACTGGCCTGGCTTTACTTGGAGGCAAATCTAGAAACTTCCCATTCCTTTTAAGATTCAACTTTTTTTATGTGGCAAGGGTATTCAGAATTTAGATAGACTTCCTATTGGGGAGAGCTTGACTGATAGAGGTTGCTTTGTGGTCTTCCAACTTGTCTTGTTCACCACAAGCAAGTTTAAATAGCTATGCACCTCTTTTTCTTTTCTGAAGTGATTCAATTAGTGTGGTTCGGTTCTCTTTCGGGTCTTCATGTGTCCTTCGATAAAAGCAATTCATTTATCTCTTGGATGGGTTTTTGGCTCACATTTTTTAGCCCAAAGAGAAGCACCAACAATTTATCTATTTTTATTCACCTTGTTTTCATATTGTGGGCTATTTGAAGGCAGAGGAATTTGGTTGTGTTTAATTACGAGAAAGTCTATCCTTTCCAATTCTTGTCATTGCTAAGGATCTTCACTCCTCCGTTAGCAGATGAAGTCTCTATCCCATCTTTCAATATTCTCCACTTTGTTCCCTCCTCTATTGCTCTGTTAGATAGCTTGATATACATTGTTAGGCCCATTTCTCAACAGTTAAGCTTTGAAAAATTGGTGACTTAACACCCTCTAGTCCATCTTCGATGACTTCGCCCTTTCAACCTTTAGCTCCCTCATTGTGATTTTATTCCTGTTTGTGTTGATCTTTTTTGTGGTTATGTTTATAATGCGCAGTCTTCTATTGTGGAGGTGGGAATGGTTGCTTTTGGGTAGAGTTGTATGATGGTTTGTTTATTCAACAGAATAAATGTGCACAGATCTTGTGCCCCTTTTGCTATAATGTTGGCATGTAATATTTGCACTAACTCTAAGGCCAAGTTTGGGTAGTATGAAAAAAGTCAAAAAGTCAAAAAGTTACTCAAAAAGTTAAAAAGTTAACACTATTCACCAAAAGTCAACAATTACGGCTGCACAACTCCCAATTCTAATTTTTCCCTACAAACCAATTTTTACAATTTTTTTATTACACATTTTTCCATAAAAAGTCAAAAGTTAACCCAAACATCCATATTTTTTCCCTCAACTTTTTAGTCCAAAAAGAAAAAAAGTGCACTTATTTAGGACACCCCAAACAACCACAAATCTTTGTTTGACAATTGAAAGACTAATATATTGAAGTGTAGTCAACCCCAGGCATCTTTGATGCTTGTTATCTTGTGCAGTCTTTTCATTTGTGTCAAGTATCTGTATTTTGGAAATTTCTTCTTTCAAAAGCTTTTAATTTAGCTGGTTTTGTCATCACATCTCACATTCACTCTAAAGGAGCTTCTTTCTTTTTCTTTAAATATATTGATTGGCTACCCCTTGGTGACCTGGTGGTCATGGGCTCAAGTAGCGGAAATAGTCTCTCCACTTGCGAGGATAAGGCTGCTTATATCAACCCTTCCCCAGACCCTGCTTAAACAGGAGTTTCATGTACTGGGTACACCATTTTTTATATTGATTGGCTTCCCCTTGAGATTATCCATGTAATATTAGGATGATACTACATCGTTTTTTATTCTATGTATGCTAATTTTCTGATGTAAGATGCAAACCTTCAGATGTATGGCCCCGTTTGTTTTGGAGTGTAATGGATGGGAGACGATTAGGATGGAGGTGGAGTTATTTAGTGTTGTGTTTGTTTGTAGAATTGGGAAAGGGATTAGAATGGAGGAGGGGATCAAGATGGAGGTTGGAAGGGGGATTGGGATGGAGGAGGTAGAGGTGATATTAGGAAAATAGTGAGCGGATTAGAAATTTATTTATTTATTTATTTTTTATATATTGGAAATGTTTTTTAAAAATTAATGTTTAATTTTTTATATATTTTTATTTGTTTTATTATTTTATATAAAAATAATTTAATAATTTCTACACTAACAACTATCATCCAAACAAACACAATTTTACTTAATCCTCTCACTATCAATCCCCTCACTAATAATCTCCTCATTATGAATCCTCTTCATTCTACCTCTAAAAACAAACGAGACACACTCTTTTTTATGTTGATTGGCTTCCCCTTGAGATTATCCATGTAATATTAGGATGACACTACATGAGTTATGTTTCTGTGTATGGTTGTTTTTTGTTCTATGTACGCTAATTTTCTGATGTAAGATGCAAACCTTCATATGTATGTTCCTTTCACTTTGAATCAAGTTATTATGCTTTGTGAAAAGCAAACAATTTCAGGCTTGGTTTGGCATGTTGCAAATAATCTAAAAAATTAAAAAGTTACTAAAAAAATTAAAAAGTTATCACTATTCACTATAAAAAAATAATAATTTTATACAGAAATTATTGCAACACATTCTGCCATCCACAGACTTTTGAAATGAACTTTATGGAAAAATTGCACAGGATCGGTTCACAAACAACAAGGTCCTGTTCGGTCCGTGGGGGCCCATCATGGGTCCCGTTTTGATAATCTGAACCGTTCAATGTGTAGAACTCGTCGAGTACTATATATTTATGAAAAATCACGTTGATCGGATATCGCTAACTACATAATCAAA
Organism: Camellia granthamiana; assembly: GCA_036172215.1. NCBI lineage: Eukaryota > Viridiplantae > Streptophyta > Magnoliopsida > Ericales > Theaceae > Camellia > Camellia granthamiana. Next base: position 2,176,218 of record CM069905.1, on the reverse strand, counting down.
TCATTTTTGTATAAAAAAAAGGATGGTGTTATAATTAACGGTTGAAAAAAAACTAATCCGATCAGATAGCTATCGATATCCGATCAATGTGATTTTTTACAAGCATATAGTACTCGACGAGTTCTATACATTGAACGATTCAGATTATCAAAACGGGACCCGTCATGGCCTCCACTGGCCGAACAGCACCGTCCAATGCAATATCCGAAAAGTAGACAACCATTTCTTATCTCAAACTTCTCCGCCAGACAAGTCGGCTGTACTGTTACTCTCCCAAATTTCTCGTACACACTTTCTTATATAATTTTTTAATACACATTTTTTCATAAAAATTCAAAAAGTTAACCCAAATATTCATATTTTTTTTCCTTAACTTTTTAATCCAAAAAGATAAAAAATACACTTATTTAAGACACTCCAAACAAAGTTTCAATACAAAAGGGCTAGTATGTCTCATGATTTCTTAAATGGAATTGCCACATAATTTTGAGAAAAAAAAATGATATCATAATTTTCTTTAATGTAAGATTTTCTCTTATATATACCCAGTATCCCAATCCAACCGAAAAAAGGCAATGTGAATGTGGTCTGTAGCTACCGAGAGGATTCTATTGGCATAAAATTGATGCAGATGGAACACTTTTAAGGATCATATAAAAAGAAACAATTTTGACAAATTACGCTAACGATTTCTATAATTTGATCTCTGTGTCATTTTGATATTTGACTTTTCATACGTGGCATATTTAATTTTAAATTTTAAATCTTATTCCAAATAAAGATAATTAAATATACCATTGTTTAATTTCATGGGCAAAGTTGTCAATTTGATAAAATATAAACTAATTTGACAAAAATAAATGTCAAAAAAAATATTTTTAAATTTTTAAAAATTATTTCTACGCACTCAAGATAAAATTATGTAAAATTGATAAATTTTTTAGATATTTATTTATTTATTTATTTTACTAAATTAATTTTTATTATGTTTTTGGGTGATGATCATGTAATGGGCAGTTATTTTTATTTTCATTAAATTATTTTTAATTTTTTCAAAAGGCAAATATGGCTACAACTTTGATATCATTATTAAACCAATCCATTAAATTAAAAAATTCAAAACTAAAAACATTTCATATATTAAATATATCGATTACACATTAAAAACCTAACAACCACCCATTACATTATTATTATCCAAACACATAATAAAAATTAATTTAGTAAAAAAAAAATTGTCTAAAAGATTTATCAATTTTATATAATTTTATCTTTGATGTGTAGAAATTATTTTTAAAAGTTCAAAAATAATTTTTTGACATTTATTTTTGTCAAATTAGTTTATATTTTATCAAATTGACGAATTTGCCCTTAAAATTAAGCAATGATATCTTCAATTGTCTTTATTTAAAATAAGATTCAAAATTCAGAGTCAAATGTGTCACAATTAAAAAGTCAGAGATTAAACTGACACGAATTTCAAACTATAAAGACTATTAGTATAATTTGATCAAATAATTTTTACCTCAACTGTATGGCTCTCCTGCTTTGACTACTCTTCATCTAGAACAGGCATGATCTAATAATGAACCAAAAGTTAATTTAAACAACTAATCACCGTATAATAATAGACTATAGTACGTAAACTTATCAAGAAAAACAAAGAAATGACAAACAACGAAAAACGGATTAAATCATTCAAGTAGAATTATTTGTCTACATTTTCCTATCCTTTTCTAGTTCTTAATATTTTTAAAAATGTCCTAGTTTTCATTTAGTTGACAAGGCCATAGTAACTACGAAGTGTCAATTTTTTTAAAAAATAAAAATAATAATCATAATAAAATAAATAAATAAAAAATGGCCATAGGAACATCAATCTATATCCTTACATGAAAACTACAGTTTTAATTTATATATGTAATAAATGCTCGAAACGGAATATGACAGACAACCAAAAATTGCATAAAGATTCTCACATGAGTGGGTCCATAACGGGCATGGCCCACTACTTAAGGCCCATCCCGTGATTCTCAATATTCTTGAAGTCTAACGTCACACTAAGCACCAATGACATCTAAACACTTGGCAAGTAAAGAGCTAGCCACATCAGCAGACAAAGATCCTGCAAAGTTATTGCACCACACATCAGCCATTAATGAGGTTCACTACAGCATTTATAGCGATAACCCCTCCCTGTCGGAACAGAACGGGCTCACCATGAACAAGGCAAGCTAGAACATAGACTTTCGGCAAACGTGACAGGTCAAAAGGGACAAGGAAATGATTAGTAGAAGATATAAGCGAGTTTTGAAGACAAGGCAAAGGTGAATCTTCTATATCGCTAATCTATCCCTACATTCCATATCTCTCTCTTTCTAACTTGCTCGTCGAAGGGTTCGTTGGGGGACTTCCCGTTCCTTGTTAAACTCTTGTGCAGGTCTCTTCGTGGGTTGGCGTCTCGGGCATCAGTTTGGGAAGCGTAGATCAAACCGACCCGTTCCGTCGAGAACCCATTGTATCATCAGTTGGCGCCGTCTGTGGGAACCCTTTTTGCTCCATCTGGCAACTGTGTTTATTGTCGCCGGAGACCCACTCCTGATAATCCTCACCTACCACCCACCAAGGTGGATGGTTACAACCAGATCCATGACTTCTCAATACAACATTGCCGATCCCCAAGCCAACCCCCCTTGTAGCGACCCTAATTTTCTTAAGTCATTATTTTATTATTATTATGGTTATTATTATCTTATTTTATTTTTGACTTTGTTAATTGTGTGGTCACATGAGAATTTAATGTGATATTTAATGTGGCAATTAATTAATTTAATGTGTTATTTAATTATATATAATTAATATTTAAATATTTATGTTTGTTGTATAAAAAAAAGAGGTGATATACATATATATATATAGATATATATATATATATTTAATCTTATATTTATATTTATATATATTGTAATTATGTTGTATTATATAATATAATATATTATTATAGTTTATTAAGTTATTATATATTGAGATTTAGATTTATAATATAATATTATTAGGTTATACTAGCTCTTAGGTTATTATATATATAATGACATAGAAGTATTCAACTAGGTTTAGGAGATCAAAAGAAAAGAGAAGAAAGAAAACAAAAAAAGAGAGAGACCAAGCCGCGAGAGAGAGAGAGAGAGAGAGAGAGAGAGAGAGAGAAATCAAAGAAGACAAAGACAGGGACGGCGGCAAGGAAGAAAGAGGAGAGGGAAGAAAAAGAAAGATTATGGTTTTATTTTTGGTGGCTCTATTAATTTTTTAAATATTCTTTGATTTTCAATAAAATATTGTGAGTATAAAACTCACTTTCTTTGATTTATGTTTAATTCTTTGTTTTTATTTATTTATTTTTATTTATTTGATATTAGTTTGGTTTTGTATTTACATAAAGATGATAGATTGATTTTAATAATTTTGACTAGTAGTGTATGTAAAGTTTAGGGTTCTTAGATAATTGATTGATTTTAATTACTTTGATTAGTTGTGTAGGTAAAGTTTAGGATTTTTAGATGATTGATTAATTTTAATTATTTTGTTTAGTTGTGTATGTAGGGTTTAGGGTTTTTAGTTGATTGATTGATTGATTTTAATTATTTTGATTAGTTGTGTATGCCAGATTTAAGATTTTTATATGGATTTATTTTATGGTTGTAATCACCCTCATGATTATATGAAACTAAAATTAATATGGTTATATGAAATTAAAATTAATTAAGAATCTATAAATAAATTCCTTATACTCCACCATGACTCTATGGATTGTTGTTTTATTTTAGTGATGGTGAGAATGAGTGTATAAAAAAAAGTGAGAATTATGAGATTTATTTGAATGTCTTAAGCTTGGTATTGTTATGTTTATTCTCATGAGTGAGATGTTGTGTATATATATATATATTGTTGCCTCGTTCTCATAAGTAGACGAGTGCTTTGATTTACGCGCGTATGTATATGCTAACCATCCGGGGAGTGTGAGTCAAACTCGGGACGATATCTCCATGCAAGTTTGGCTTCGGAGCGGTGTTAGGTATACGGGAGGCACATGGGATATATGTGTAGGCCAGAAGTGGAGGGCCGAAGTGGTGGAGTTAAGGTATAAAGAATTTAATTATGAATTTATTATTATAGTGTAAATTGTATTGATTTGTTCATGTTGAAAAATAGTATACGACCTCGATAAATTATGAAATTTAAGTAGAGGCATGTATACGTGATTCTAGACAACTTTTGTGTTTTAGATTTTTATTAAAAAGATCGATTAGAACTTATAATCGAATGATCTTGGTTATTGCCGGTTTGATTCATTTTAGCAATGCAGGTTTTAGGGGCTGTTTTAACCCACGAAACGAGCTCATTTTTATTGGTTTCGCTGATATTGAAGTAAAATATTATTCTGCACACTTTTCGTGTTTTGAACTTTTTCGAAAAAAATCATTTTAGGGCAGTTTTTGTTCGTTTTCAGCTTCAGATTTTTCGATTGAATTCCATTTAGGTTTTTCTATCAAGCTTTTCTCTCAACCTGTTCAGTTTCTATTAAATTTTTTCATGTTGTCTTTTAGGAAATTTAATTCTGTACAACTTTTGTTCTTTAAGTTTTGGTCAATTCGAATTATTTAAGCATGAAACGGTGTATTTTTATACTTCTTCAGCAAATTACTTATAATTAAATTATACTAACTTTATTTTTTTTGTAGGATGGTGGGTCTTACTAACTTTTTTATGCAAGGCTAACCCACCATATTTTTATTTCTATTTTGTTTATTTTATAATCAATTTATATTTCGTTATGTACGGACTAGAAACTAAATGCCACCGTATCTCGGGAAACTACACATTCGTCTCGGTGCGGTTGGAACTACTTGTCTTGTCCTATAATAAGAATTAAATGTATTTTTGTTTGTGTCTGGTGGACACGTGAGTGTTACATCTTATACTCATACTAGTATACCTATATACTGACCCATTTTGTCTCTTGGCAACTCGGGTGCGTTTTATTTAAGCGCAGCCGAGCTTCCTTTGCAGGATTAGTTGGGGCTACGGTGGTGACGTGGAGTAACCATAGATTTTGGGCATATCTCTAGGATTTCTTTTGTTTTCTTGAACTTAGGGTTGATACTAATTTATGTATTTATTATTTTTTTTTATGACTTTAGTATTGGGATAATTTGGTATGGTTTGTAACCATACATTATTTAAGTTATTTTGACTTTGTATTGTTACTTTAATGTTGGAGGTATTGGTTAGTTGTGAAATTATGGTGAATGGTTTGGTTGGCGTTTAGTAGTTTTTTTTGTTTCACCCTAGGATTTGGATGATGGAATATTGATTGGGGTTTAGTCCTAATTTAATATTTAATTATCCGAATTTGGGGGCGTGACACCCCTAACCCAAACAACCCACCGCAGTACTTCACCGAGCTCACCAATAGCATTAACCGCCTAGCCGAACAAAACCAGACCCTGATCAATGCTCTACTTCAAAGAAACCTTCCTATACCTCCTCTACCACCTCAAGATATCTCACCCAACCAAGAACGAGCCCTGAGCCATCCTATCCAACAGTCCCACCCATCCAACTTGAAAGGCTTGCGACCCCCTCCCCCAGATCTAAACCCGCCACCTCGGGCCCCACATCCATCGGTCCAGGCACCCACCCCCAAGGGAGAGGCTAGCAGTGTCTAGCCTCTGCTGCATTCCGGTGGTGACAATGTTCCTCTCTGGGATGCGGAACTCCGTGCCATGAAACTCCAGCTTCAAGGAGTCATGCAGAACATACAAAATAAACCATCTACCACAGCCAACTCACCGTTCGTTGCCTCCATCAGGGACAAACCCTTACCTCCTAAGTTCAAAATGCCCTCGCTCGACTCTTTTAACATTTTCATTGTTAACATTCTTTGCATCATGGTTTTCTCACAAGTTAAACTGGCTTCCCACTTCTCAACTTTTACTACGATTTATCCACAAGTCTTATTCTCATGCCCATTCTCATTATTTTCAAATCTACAAGAAATAAAGACAACAGTATGAAAAGCAAAACTCATCATTTTATTTACAAGTTTACACATAATTCACTATAGAAATTACCCCAAAAAAACAACAAAACAACAACAAAAATTTTATTTACAAACAACAACATGCAAAACACAAAAAATTTTACATCAATGACTCATCCTCGCTAGAGGCAAGGTCCTTCTCCTCGATCCCCTCGTCCAGGGGGGTCTAGGCAACGTCGTCTTCATCAATTTTCACTTAGCTCAAATCCAAGTCTGGGAGCAGCTCTTCCACTTTGCGTTTGAAGGTCTTCCAGCCATTGTCTTAGAACTCAGCCATTTCGTGCTTGTAGAAGTCCGACCGTTGGAAACTCTGGATCACTTCCTCTTCACTCCTACTTCCAGCGGTTGTTCCCGACAGCCCAGCCCCCCCATCCTCCTCCCTCGCCACGCTCCTGGCGACTGCAGCATCGATGGCTATCTGGAAGTCAGCAGACTTCTTGAATTGTTCCAACGCTGCCTTGCACAGGTCGGGATACCCTGTCCTCTCAACCGCCAGTCTAGGCCGCTCGTTCGCCAACGCTTTCTCCAACTCAGCAATCTTCTGATCTGCTTTTTCCTTTTCCTTGATCGACTGAGCGCGTAGATCTTCATTACAGACCATGGCCTCATCCCAGCTTTCGTTGGCGACAGTGCAGGCTTTTTGGGCCTCCTCAAGCTTCTTCTGCTCGCCAGCCAACTGGAACTTGAGCGATACCACCTTGTGGCATTTCGTCTCCAGCTCTAACTTGGTCGCGAGCAGCTCAACATTAGCACGGTCTACTGAATAGCCCTGCACCATCGCCAGCACTTCCATCTTCTTGGCTTTCTGGGCATACTCCAGCCCCCTAACACACGCATTCCGCGCGGCTTTCCTCTAGCCCCCAATTTCCATCCTCAAACTTTCCAGCTGGGCCTTCACCTGCTCCAGCTTTGTCTTTAGCAGCTCTACTTCGCCTTTTGCGCGTGCCGCTTTGCTAAGCAAGGCTCCTGCTAAGGTCGTCGCCTCCATCTGGGCCGAGCAAAGCCCCCTTAGCAGCTCAGCCTCTATAAAACTTGCCATCGAATGTACGGCCGCGTCCTCACCACTCCCAAGAGCCGGTTTGCAGTAATCTTGGCTTCACCTCCTTCTCTTACCAGTCGCCCAGACACGGCTCGCGCGTGGTAGATGGCAGTCTTCAACCTGGCCTCTCCTCCTTCTCCTTGAGGCACAGGAACTCCCTTGGGTGGTTGCTCTGCCCCTTGCTCAGACCCAGCCGCCCCATTTCGCACTTGTGTTGCAGAGCCCATGGTACTCTCCAACCCCACCTCGGGGCTCGCCTCAGCCATTCCCTCATTCCTCCTCTTCAATGCCGGCTCCCCCTTCTCCTTCTCTACTCTCTTCTTCCTCTTCTTTAGTGCAGCCTCCACCTCATTTTTGCCCCTTTCCTTGAATGGGTCTGCTGGAGGTGGTAGTGGCTCAAAACCGCCCAAGTCCTTATCCCCCAGCGACTTGGGGCGCGATCAGACTCGCTCCCTCACGACCGGTTTAGGCGGACGACCTAACTTCGCCTCTTTATATTGATCAGCCTTGGCGAAGGTCGCTCTATCCTCAGCCTCTTGCATTTTCCTCCTCGCCTCCATTTCTGCCTACGCAAGATCCCCGCCGGTTGGCTGAGGCCCCAGCCCTGAGGCAAATAAGGCTGAGGGCTGAACCAGGTCGTCCCACTTGGCGCCCTCTTTCTCCCTTCATGCCTTTACCTTTTTCACCCTCTCCTCTGCCTCCGCCTCCAGCCTTGGCTCCACTGACTTGGTGGGCCCCTTCCATACTGTGCGCACTCCCACTCTTCCGTCAGCTGACACGTAAAACCACCGTGGCCTCCACCCCTTCACTAACGATGGCAACCCCGCCACCAGACATTTCCCTATCGCCACCTGTAGAGTGACCCAAGTTTCTTGCTGGCTTGAAGCCTTGTAGCATGCAAAAAACTCGTCCACCGTCACTGCAGCCCCATCATTCGCCCGCAGCCACGCAATTGAACAGGCCAACAAAATTTTCCACATGTTGGGCATCAGTTGAACCGGAGCCACCTCCAGCCGATTTAGTACGTCCACTACTATCCGGGGGAGTGGCAACCTCAATCCCCCCTTTAACGCCTCTTCGTAGACGGCAAACTCCCCCGGTCGGGCGTCGGATGGCCTCTTCTTTGATGTCAGCAATTTTAACTCTATTTCCGCGGGAATCTGATACTTCTCGCGCATATCCTCCAACTCCTCCGCGGTAAAGGTCGACTTGTCGGCCTTCATGTGCCAGTGATCTGGCTCTACCTGACTGATTGGCTTCGCAGCTGCTATCAGCGTGGGCGAGCGGGGTCGCCCCGCTAGCTCCCCCTTACTCCCTACTCGCTTCTCCATCCTGTATTGCTCCGCCAACTCCTCCACGTCGTCGTCCCCCAACGAATCCAATCTCATGGTGGGCACATCATCTCGAGCCATCTCTCCTGTATGCCTGCGTATAGCTTCAGACGCTGGTACAAGGAAGTTCGCAAAGTGTTGCAAAGGTGTATCACTCGACACAAATGAGTTTACTTATGAGACGATTTGGTTCTTTGCAATAAGATAGGTAAAGCGAACAACCCCAAACACCCAAGGCTTCCCTATATTCCAAAGTCAAGATTAAATTTGGCCAGTTTGAAAATTTTCAAAAAAATTTCCAAAACCGCCTTTTCAACGCCCTATATTAACCAATCCATTCGTTTCTTACCAATGCGTCACCTCCCCCATTAAAGGATTTTGCCACAAGTACGGCCGCGATCCACTACCCCGTTCCTCTTCCCCGTCTATTCCACTTCACTTCACCACGTGACACGCCGTACCTCGAGCCCCACGCGCCGCCACTTAACCTTCTCACTCAGCCACCTTTCACAGTCAGCCCTCCCTACGATCGGTCCATCAACTTGGCCACCCTTCGCGGTCGGCCCTCCCCACAATCGGTCCATCCACTCGGCAATCCTCACAGTTAGCCCTCCCCACAATCGGTCCATCTACTCGGCCACCCTTTGCGGTCGGCCCTCCCCACGATCAGTCCGTCCACTCGGTCACCCTTTGAGGTCGGCCCTCCCGATCGTTATCCTCTCCAACCAACATCTCACAACCTCCATCTTCTTTACTATTCGCTTCGTTGGTCTGAAGTTGCACTTGGGAATGAGGGACTACTGACATGGGTGGGCCATAACGAGCATGGCCCACCACTTAAGGCCCAGCCCGTGATTCTTAATATTCTTGAAGCCCAACGTCACACCAAGCACAAATGACATCTAAACACTTGGCAAGTAAAGAGCTAGCCACATCAGCGGACAAAGATCCTGCAAAGTTATTGCACCACACATCAGCCATTAATGAGGTTCACTGCAGCATTTATAGCGATAACCCCTCCCTGTCGGAACAAAACGGCCTCACCATGAACAAGGCAAGCTAGAACATAGACTTTCGGCAAACGTGACAGGTGGGAAGGGACAGGAAAATGATTAGTAGAAGATATAAGCGGGTTTCAAAGACAAGGCAAAAGTGAAGCTTCTCTATTGCTAATCTATCCCTATATTCCATTTCTCTCTCTTTCTAACTTGCTCGTCGGAGGGTTCGCTGGGGGACTCCCCATTCCTCGTTGAACGCTTGTGCAGGTCTCTTCATGGGCTTGGAGTCTCGAGCATCAGTTTGGGAAGCGTGGATCAAACCGACCTGTTCCGTCGGGAACCCATTGTATCATCAGATTCGATTTGTAACTTTGTTTTTAAAAATCAATTTTAATTTGATATGTAAAACTAAGTGTAGAGACATACCTCAGACAGTAAGCAATGAGAATGAGCAACATAGTGGCATTCTTCACAATAATAACTAAAAGTTTGTGGAAAAATAATTTATTTTGCAAAATAATTTTTCAAAGAAATATCACCTGATTACACAATCTATAATACCTTATCTAACCATTTGATAATGTTGGTGAAAATACCAGAAAAAATTATATTTTATTGATAAATAATGCAAAGAAAATAAGATACAAATAGATCAGGCTGAGGCACGAATATCTCATTTTCTTTAAGGAGATCAAGCCCACTGTGGTAGGAAGAATCCAAATACCGATGCAGCAGTCACAAAACTATGATTTGTCCCCTCCATGATACAACAGCCCGACCACTTGTCGTATGGTTCAGGCCAACTCTGCACAAGATGGTGAACCCAAAACTCCACCAAGAAAAACACCCTTCTTTGTTAGTAATCTCTCTTGTATAAAAAATAGTTGGTGTAGAAAAGAGTAGATGAGATGAACTATTTATAGACCACTAGGACCTTACAAATTACACCAAAAAATAATGACAATTAAATAAGAGAAAATTAAGAGACTCCAAATAATAAAGAGAAAATTGAGAGACTCCAAATAATAACTCACCACTAAGTTTATGAATTCTAATTAACCTCCATTCATGAATAAGATAAGATTCATGAATAAAACAAAAGAAGATTCATGAACAAAAATATATAAATAAATAAATAAAAGATATTAAAATGGTCCAACAATTTCCCCACTCATTTTAATATCAATAAGGATAAGAGAGATTACCAAACAAAGGTAGACTAGTATGCATCATGAAGGTATGCTCTGCATTGAACCTTCACTAGTGAAACAGCAACCTCTACTCCAGAGTCAGTAGTGGTCTCAGACTTGAACTATGACTACTTAGGGGAAATAAAGAATTACTGCTCACACATAATAATCCAGGTGTTGACACGAGCTTTAATAGCTAGCACATTACGGCCTTGTGCTAATCCCAGTTTTCATGAGCATATTTGAGAATAAGCCTTGTTCTCATAGAAAGCGGCCCCCATTTCATGCTCACATAGGTGAAATCTGTCAAGAATGTTCCTGCAATTTACACACCCCACTCAAGAAGAGCTACAGAATTTCATTAAGAGTATAAAACTCAACCCACCAACATTACAGGAAAAATGCACTTACATCATAGGGATAGATAACAAAGTATTAAAGAGTGCATTTTTTTACAACTACCATAGATTCGTTTTTCCCATTGAACCTAGTTATAGAATCTCTGGTCCCTAGGTTGGGTATTCTCATACATGGTTTATGATTTCATAGGCTTCAAACCCATCCCCCTCGACGTATTCCAGACCCTATTTCTCGCCAAGGCCTTGGTTAATGGATCTGCAAGATTATCACAAGATTTTACATAATTTACAATTGTGATGCCATTACGCAAATAGGATCTCACATTACTGTGTTTCCTTCGAATAGGTCTGGATTTACCATTATAAAAATGATTGTTCACTCTACCAATAGCAACAGTGTTATTACAACGAATTAACACAAGAAGAATTGGTTTTTCCCAAAAAGGGATTTCTTGTAACAAATCTCTCAACCAAATCGCTTCCTCACATGCTGAAGCTAACGCTATAAGCTCAGCTTCAATTGTAGAACTAGCAATTATAGTCTGTTTTTTAGACTTCCAACATATAGCACCTCCACCCAAGGTAAAAATAAAACCCGAGGTAGAGAGAGAATCACCTAACAAAGTGTTCCAATCGGCATCACTATATCCCTCAAGTACCGCAAGATACTTATTATAAAACAAACCATAATTTTTGGTCCCAGATAAATATCTCATAATTCTTCCCATGGCTAGCCAATGATCTCGACTTGTTTGCTAGTAAACCTGCTAAGCACTCCAACAACATATGCAATGTCAGGTCTAGTACAATCAGTAGCATATCTCAAACTACCAATCATGCTAGCATATTCCTTTTGATTAATCATTTCTTTTTCATTTGTTACAATAGATAAATGTATGCTTGCATCAAAAGGAGTAACAACATGTTTACAGTCTAGAAAATTATATTTTTTTAAAATTTTCTCAACATAATGCGACTGATCAAGAAAAATACCATCATTAGTCTTGGTAATTTTAATTCCCAACATAAAATTGGCTTCACCAAGGTCTTTCATAGCGAAGTGGCTATTAAGCATATTTTTAGTCTCATTTATAATATGCAAATTAGTGCCAAAGATAAGTAGATCATCCACATATAGGCTAATAATCACATGTGCATTTTCAAAAGTTTTATAATATATGCACTTATCACATACATTAGTCTTATAGCCATTCTTAAGCATGCACGAATCAAATTTCTCATGTCACTGTTTAGGAGCTTGTTTTAAACCATAAAGGGATTTAGTTAGCTTACACACCTTGCTTTCTTGGCCAGGCTCCACAAAGCCTTCGGGTTGGTCCATGTAAATCTCCTCATCTAGATCTCCATTTAAAAATGTATTTTTACATCCATTTGATGAATTTTTAAATCATGAATTGCAGCCACTGCTATTAACAGTCTAATGGATGTAACTCTAGTAACCGGAGAAAAAGTATCAAAGAAATCAAGATCAACTTGTTGCTTAAAACCTTTAGCGATAAGCCTTACTTTATATTTATCTATAGTTCCATCCAGTTTAAGTTTTTTTTACGAATGACCCATTTACACCCAATAGTTTTACAACCTGGAGGTAAATCCACTAGCTCTCATATTTTATTTCAAAGCAGTGAATATATCTCATCATTTACAGCCTCTCTCTAGAAAATAGCATTAGGTGATGATAAAGCTTCTTGCACCGTAAGAGGAATTTCTTATTGTAAAGATAATAGTCAGGGCCAAAATCTTTTTCAACTCTAACTCGTTTACTTCTTTTTGGTTGGATTTGAAAATTTTCTTGTTCATGAAAAACTTGAGAAAGAGTAGAAGAGCTATGCATGGATAAAATATTTTCAGAAATTATTTGACTCCCACTATTTCTAGATTTGAAAGGAAATTTATTTTCATGAAAAATAGCATCACCTGATTCAAAAATAATATTATTTTTCATATCAAAAAATCTATAAGTTGTACTATGCAACGCATACCCAAGAAAAACACAGGTGGTAGCTCGTTCACCCAATTTAGGTCGTTTAGGATCTGCAAGCCTCACAAAAATTAAACAACCCCAAACCCTCAAATAACCTAAATTTGGTTTATGCCCCCGCCAGAACTCATAAGGTACAATTTTAGTTTTTTTGTGTGGCACTCTATTTATCACATGGCAAGCTATCAAAATAGCCTCGCCCCAAAGACTTGAGGGAGCACCTGAATCAATAAGCATAGTATTCGTCAAGTCAATTAACATTCTATTTTTTCTTTCAGCTACGCCATTAGATAAAGGTAAATATAGTGGAGTAGTCTCATGAATAATTTCCAAAGACTAAACAAAAGAGTTGAATCCAAGAGATTCATACTCTCGGCCTCTATCACTTCTAATTCTTTTAATCTTTTTACCGAATTGATTTTCCACTTCAAGAAGGAATTCTTTAAATTTCTCAAAAGCATCACTTTTATTTTTTTAATAAATATACGTTTGTGTATTTTAAAAAATCATCAATAAAAGTGATAAAATATCGATTACCACCCCGAGTTAAAATTCCTTCAAACTCACACAAATCAGTATGAAATAATTCTAGCAATTCGGTATTTTTATCAACACTTTTATGAGGCCTCTTGGTAATTTTTGCTTTACTGCAAACTTTGCATTTCTCAAAAATTTTTTGTCACTTTTGGAATTAATCCTAAACTACTCATGATTCCCACATATTTACTGTTTATATGACACAAATGAACATGCCAAAAAATTAATAGAAGACAAAGTGTAAGTAGTGCCATAGTAATAATCATAAAATTAATCAGCAAAGAAATTTAAGAGATAAAATGACATTTATACTCATTTGTATTGTAGGAAGCCACAGTTGCTTCATGTGCCTCGTAGTCTTCATCATTCATCTCCTCGATTGGGATTTTGTTTGGGTTCTTCTCGGTAAGAACATATGCAACTTTCAAAAAGCTGAGGTAAAAATGAACTTTTCCTTTCCACCTCTTAAAATGAACTCCCTTGAACTTGAAAGACTTGTTGAGATCTCCAATTCCATCATTGGTTTTTTCTGGTACATGATCCATGTTTGATCTCCTCAACATTGTTGGTGAAAATACCAGAAAAAATTATATTTAATTGATAAATAATGCAAAGAAAATGAGATACAAATAGATCAGGCTGAGGCACGGATATCTCGTTTTCTTTAAGGAGATCAAACACACTGTAGTAAGAAGAACCCAAATACCGATGCAGCAGTCACAAAACTATGACTTGTCCCCTTCAAAATACAACAGCCCAACCACTTGTCGTATGGTTCAGGCCAACTCTGCACAAGATGGTGAACCCAAAGCTGCACCAAGAAAAACACCCTTATTTGCTAGTAATCTCTCTTGTATAGAAAATAGTTGATGTGTTGGTGTAGAAAAAAGTAGATGAGAGGAACTATTTATAGGCCACTAGGACCTTACAAATTACACCAAAAAATAATGACCATTAAATAAGAGAAAATAGAGAGACTCCAAATAACACAGAGAAAATGAAGAGACTCCAAATAATAACTCACCACTAAGTTCATGAATTCTAATTAACCTCTATTCATGAATAAGATAAGATTCATGAATAAAACAAAAGAAGATTCATGAACAAAAATATATAAATAAATAAATAAAGGATATTAAAATGGTCCAACAGATAATATCTCACCAAACGATCCAAGTGTCTTGCCTCCAAAATGATTTACCTTGCACATTCACCTTTCACCCTCTTGTGCTTTACTTTTGTGTATATTTTTCTACAGACCTTAAAAATTCTGATGGCCAATTTTTGTATCAAATACATCTGATATCTATATACAACACATGATAGAGTTTGCATGTAGGTGGGATCCTTAGGGATCTCTATCTTTTAGTTGTGGGGATAAAATAAAAGAGGTATCTTTTAGCTTAAATATACAGGATACAACCTATCCAATTTTTTCATTAATTATCTTTTAAACAGATAATATATAATGTTCATTAACACATTACAATTAAATCCCTAAAAGTAGAGAATTACAAGTGAGACCCTTTCTTACAATTAGTCACAAACTATATTCCACATGAGCTACTAGGTATGGTCAAATTTATTACTATAAAAAAGCCTAACTCATGTAACTGAATTTGAAATTTTTCCTTTTTCTAATTGGACCCCAAAAGCATTTTTCAAAAATAGTACTTTTGTAATTATATATGTATAGAAAATTTTTTATGAAAAAGTAATCGGTTGGTTTTTTTTTGGTCCAACGTTAATAGGAAAAATTACTTAAATATACTTTCTCACTTTGAAAATAGTGGATTCCATGTTAAGCACCTATATAAATCAATTATCACTCACATAACCCAACATATCCGTGTATAGCCTTTGGTTTGGCATCACCGATTGACAATATCAAAGTTAAATAAATAGTTAATTAATTTATACAAGCCTCTCAGGTCAAAAGAAAATAAGTGTATTGTAATAGAACTACCTTTTAAACTGACAGTGATCATTCCATAGGTGTTCTCAAAACCGATCATGTTCAGTGCATGTACTTATTACATAACACCCACCTATTTACTTAAGGTCAATGATGGAGTTAATTATTTTATCATATAGTAGCAAAATAGGTGTAGGCCATAGTATTGTGACGCCCAATCAACATCCATAGCTAGAACATTAATTGGGTCTATAAGGCACCGAAAAATCATAACTTCTAGCTGTAGACACCCCATTTTTGACCGACTTTAAGACTCAGACGTCATCGATTGAGCACTCGGTGATTGCGCATGTTGTGCTCGTTCTGAAGTTACGGAGTCTCGGCTGAGAGCTTTGCCTCGGTTTGCAAACCAGGTCTTGTTTTCTCTATTTTCTCTTCCTGAAGGAAGGGAGAGGTCTCGTAGACCATCTCTCAGTGGCTGTAGGCTACGTTTCATGGTCGTAGGCCACTTTTCCCGTTTGGAGACCAGTTTCCGGTTTTCGGAGCCGTCAGTCGTGTGCCTCGGTTCGGGACCGCTTAACTACCTCTGTTTGCTCTGGTTTTTGGCACACACCTTGTTTCCTCTCTTTAGAGGGACACTGTGGCCCGGGAGACCACCTTTGTGGTCGCACGCCACTTCCGGTACCTAACAGTCAGTTTTCGGCGCCCCCGGCTGCGCGTTTTAGCCCCTGAACCTTCGTTTTGCATCGGTGTGGGTTCATTTTTGGCATGGACCCTAGTTTCATTGTTAGGAAGGTGGTACAAGGGTGGGAGACCACATTTTCTTCTTGGAAACCACCTTTCCCCGGTCGGCCGATTTTTCTTGACAGGTAAGTGGTCTTCCCCACTTTTGGGCCACAATTTCTGGTCTCCCACCATACCACTAGCTTTGTTTCAATGTGGAGACCACCAATTACCCTTGGAGACCAGCTTTCTCCTTGGAGACCACTTTTCTCTCTCCTCCAGCCAGTTTTCTTGTCGGGAAACTGGTCTCCCTCACTTTTGAGCCACATTTTCTGGTCTCCCATACCACCACTGAGTTGCATTCACCTGGGAGACCACCAATATGGGCTACCGACCACCTTTTCAAGCTTGACCCTTTTGAACCTGGTCGGCCAACCAGGGGATGGTCGGCCGACCACCTGAACTGGTCGGCTAGCCATCTGCTTTTTTGTCTCTCTGAGTGTATTCCAGCTGTGCCAGCTGGGAGGCATTTGGTGCATCCTCCATACGTGTATGGAGGATATTTGGCCTAGATTTTAAGCTTCTTTGAGAAGCTTTAGACCTTCTCCTCTATAAAGGAAGAGCCCATCTTCCATTGTAAGGGTTTAGAAAGTGTTGGAGCATACATACATATATCTCCCTCTTGTATCTCTATATTGCCTCCAAAACTCCATAGTTCTTGGCCTATCACACACCAACCCTTAGCTTAACCTTTCCACCATCCATCCAAGCACCTTGGAGCTATTTCTCAGAGGTTGAAGGGTTGCTACATTGGTCCAGAAGTTGCTGGAGGTCTGCTCTACAAGGGTAACTCTCTATTTCCCTCTTTGTAGCACTATTTTGTTTCATCTTTTAGCCTAGTTTGCAAGCATATTTAGGCTTTGTCATAAACTAAAAAAAGTCTTGTTTTGAGCTTATAAACATGTTTGTTTTAGGTCTTTTTTCTGTTGGGGGTCATCTACCCCCTTTCATGCTTGTTTTCATCTTGTTTTGAGCCATGCATCTAGGCCTTTGTATTGTGCTTTGTTTGACCTTTTAGCCACTGAAATCCAGTGGATTTTCAGTGGCTAACATGCTATTTTGAGCCTCAAAATCAGAGAGGGGTGACCCTCTCACCCTTGTTTTGTTTACTAGCTTTGTTGGCCTTACAAAGGGGCCCCTATTTGCATGCTTTCAAGCCATGTTTCAGGCCACTTTTTGTGAGTTTTTTGACCTGCATAGGCTCTGTCCAGAGCCCTTTTTTCCATGTTGAATGTCTATTATGCATGTGTAGAGTAATCCTCTTCAAGGCCTTTCAAAGGGGCCTTTATTTGCATGTTCCCTAGACTCATTTCAGGCCCTTTTTAGTGAGATTTAGGGCCATCATAACCTCCTTCCAGAGGTGGTTTTGCCATTTTATATGTCTATTTTGCATGTGTAAAACAACCCCTTGCATGGCCTTCCAAAGGGACACATCATTCTTGCATGCATTGACTGAGTTTCAGGGGTTTTTTGGTCATATTTTGGCATGGCATACTTCTGTTTTTGGCTGGTTTAGTGACCTCTCATGTGCTTCATATAGTTGTAGTGCAAATCACGGTTCACTAGCTTACTTTGCATGCTATTTTGCCCCTTGATTATAGCATATTTTGGCCATGCCTTAAACTGATTTTGTGCATATTTTTGACTGCCTTAGCTCTGTTTTTGGGTCTCATGGTCGAATGACGCTTGTTTTGCATGCTTGTAGTTCAATATCCATGCTTAATTTTGAGTTTTGAGGTCCGTCGCATGCATGTACTGAGGTGTTTTCATGCTTTGGGGCCATTGCATATCATATTTCAGAGCTTATATACATGCCATATTCCCATGATTTCCACTCTTTAAGTGCATTAGAGAGTCGGGCTTGTATGCCTCATTTACCGACCATTGAATGAGCTTCATTTGAATGCATTCCGAGCCATCATGTTAGACCATTTTCTCACTATTTAGGGTCTGCATAGGGACTGTTTTGGGGTGGTTTGGTCATTTGTGCATTGCTTTGTATACCTCTAGTGTAACGCACTTCACTAGTTTCGGTATTCGGGCCATCTAGCATGCATTGTGTGAGGCATTTGCATGTTTCGGGACCATCTTGCATGCTGTGTCAGAGCTGTAATTTATGCCATTCTATGCTATATTTCATCCTTTGCCATGCTTTGTTAGAGTTGCATGTTGTGCCTTAGGATCGGTTCTTTGCATTCGTGCATGTTTGCATGTATTTTGGTTGTCTCACTTTCATCATATGGCCACTGATTTGAGTGTGGCCGAGGTCCACTCACATTGGTTTAAGTCCATCTAGCATTGTGTATGCCATGTTGCAATGTGTTGTGCATGTTATGTTCTTAGCATTGTATATGCCATGTCATTCCTCGCATTGTGTATGCTAGGTTGTTAGTCGCATTGAGTATGCCACAGTTCATGAGCATTGTGCATGCCATGTAGTGTTAGTATTGTATATGCTAGGTGTATGTTTGTATTTTCATCCCTTATATGTTTACGTCTTTCAGTGGCATTGCATCTAGGTTGCATGTTAGAATTGCATTCATGCATGTCATGCATACTGCATTGTGTTTGGGGTAGGGTTAGTCCAAACACGGGAAACGAGGGACGTTTCGTACTCAAAATGACGAAACGTGTCTCGATTCCCGGTCGCCGACACTCCGGATTACCCATGATGGAGTTTAGGCCTTGTTGTGTTTATATGTGCATTCACTTTACATCGAGTCGTGCAATTCGACTCCTCGGCCATCACGCATCGAGATGCGTGATTGGTGGCACGAGGATCAAGGCTACACTCCCTAGAGCTTATGCAATGACGGGGAGAGTGGTTGTGCACACATACATTGAAAATACTTTGCTATGCCCCTTTCTTTCTCTCTGTTGCAGCAAACCAAAAATCAGCAGCCTTCTAGAGCTTTGCACAGTATTCCGGGATCAATTGCAAACAGAGGCAAATTGGGGCATCGCAAGGAATTTTCCGACGAGGCGACTTGGACATGCATGCATCTTTCATCATTCGGAACAAAGCTGAGGCGGTCCAGTTAGCTTGCATGCTAATCTATTTGCTTTCCTAGTTAATTTGTTAATTAATTAGGGTTTTGTAATATTTAATTAGCTAGAGTAGTTGATTATTTATTCAGACTGTATTATTTATTCGGACCCTCCGAGCGAGGGCACAATTGTAATAAGTGTGCGTGTGTGTGATGTATGTCTTCCAACCCCACATCTTTCTCCCTTTTATTTACTAGCTTATGATGGTTAGTTTAGGGCATGTTTCAATTAGCATACTTATGCTCGCATGTTTGCATTCATTCATCTATTTTGCATGCACCGGGCTCGGTGCATCATACAAACTGCATTGTACTTCAATTCCAACTTGAATATGTATATCGAGTTGTTGCATTTCACATGCCATTTTTAGAATAGCCGAGCCTATCTTAGTTGCATTTTGCATGTTTTGCATTAGACATCTTAACATGAACTAGGATCATGCATATGATTACTAACTAGTTTCTGTTTTGGCTCGGAGTACTCGGTAAGTGTTTATGCTTTAGCATTCTTGCATGTGTGTGAGTGACTGCCATGATAGCATGCTTACCATGAGGCTATTTGCTTATGTGATATACCTGCCTGAATGCCTGTGGGTGAAGGTTGGATTATCTGAATTGGAATAATGCATTGACTGTGAGTTTTAAGCCCACTTGAGAGTGGCAAATCACCATGTTTTCTAAAGCCCACTTGAGGGTGGCAAATCCACATTTTAGCCTACTCGCGAGTAGCAAACCGTTTTCAAAACAAACATGAAATGTTTTGTTCCAATTCAGGCGACCCAGTCTATACTTGTATGCTGTGCGCATCACATAGTAACTCTAGGCTAATAAACCGGAA
Source organism: Camellia granthamiana (assembly GCA_036172215.1). Lineage (NCBI taxonomy): Eukaryota > Viridiplantae > Streptophyta > Magnoliopsida > Ericales > Theaceae > Camellia > Camellia granthamiana. Next base: position 2,156,079 of record CM069905.1, on the reverse strand, counting down.
TAAGAACACATATGTTTTCAAAACTCGATATCATGGTTAGTAGAGGCCGATCTTTGATCGGATGAGCGGGGGTGCTCACGAAGTGACCTTCCCCAATCATACCCAAGTTCCCGAGCCGAGACAACTTTGGTGATGACGGACACGTGACCTTAGGCACGAGTCAGGGTTTCCTAAATTCTCCAAAATAAAATATTTAGGTGGCGACTCTATATCTGGCAAAGCAGTCCATGTTTGGCACTTCTTTCAAAAAAATCTGTTTTCAAAAACGATTTACCGGATTTAGACTCTTTAATGATTCATCGGTCTTGCATTGCACTCTGCGAGATTAGATACAGGACCATGACATTGAGTCCTGAACTGCAGTAAGCCTAATAAACAAAACGGGATTTCCCTCCCGGGACGTTCGGGACGTCTACACCAGCTTTTGGTTCATTAACCATTAGTATGTTTTTCTACAATGTTACCCAAGGGACCTTATGTTCACATCATATGTAACTTTAAATATAACATTACTCATAATAATATACAAAATGCAAAATAAAATGCCAAGCAATTTTATATAATCAATTAATAAAGTCAACAAATTGGTTTTTGAGAGCACAAATACTAACATGCTCCCACTTACACTCAAAACCAATTACACATGTATTTAATACCATTCTCTTTTAAATAATTTCGAAAATCATCTAAAAGGTATTCTCCCCACGATCTGATCGAAGAGCTTTGATACTTTTTCCAAATTGCTTTTCTACTTCACTACGAAATTCTTTGAACTTTTCAAAGGATTCAGACGTATGTTTCATTAGGTACAAATAATTATACCTAGAATAATCATCGGTGAATGTAATAGTGAGAACCACCTCTTGCTATGTGATTTATTGGACCTCAAACATCTGTGAGTATTAATCCCAAAGCTTATGCGGCTCTAATTCCTTTTCTTAAAAATGGAATTTTAGTTATTTTTCCTTGCAAGTAGGGCTCACAAATTGGATAAGGCTCAATTTTCAAAAAAAAAAAAATCTAAAAGCCCATCATTGACCAATCTATTTAGACGCTCTAAATTGATATGACCAAGTGTCAAGTGCCACATGTAAATTCGATTAATATCCCTTTTTCTTTTAAGGGTAACATACCAGTGGATATATCATTCTTAACACAATTAATAGAATTATCAACATGACTAATAAAATAAAGACCATCTATTAAATGCCAGAAATCACAAGTTTATTATTGTGTTAAATAACAACTTTTGAAGAAAAGGAAAAAACAATATCCCAACAAAATTAACTTTGAAACAGAAATTAAATTTCTACGGATATTTGGCACAAATAAACAATCTTCTAAAACTAAAGACTTATGATAATTCCAAATAAAAAGTTCCTATGGAAACTGCAGCAACTGTTGCACTTGTTTCCAACTTTATTAGCATCTCCCCTTTATTAAGACTTCTGGTCTCCTTGAACCCCTGCAACATATTGCAAATATGTGAGGTCGCACCAGAGTCTACACACCAAGCATTAGGAGGACCAATCAATAAATTGGTTTTAATAACAAACAGATTTAACATACCTTCCGAAGGTTTGTCATTTTTCCATGTTGCCAAATAATGACGGCAGTTTCTCTTCCAATGGCCAAGCTTTCCGCAATGGAAACAATTTCCTTTACTTTTCTTTTTATCTATGCCCTATTTAAAAACACCTTGTGCTTTTCTAGAGAACTTAGAGCCCATAGATTCTTTATTAAAATTATTCTTGCCCTTAGGCTTGAATTTTCTAGGACCTTCATTCTCACTGATCATCACAGTGGGTTGGCTCTTTTTAATAAGATCCTCTACTGCTTGCACAATATTGAGCAGCTCTGATGGTGCAACAATCATCTTATTCATATTGTAATTCAAAATAAACTAATTATAAGAATCTAGTAAATATGAAAGTATCGCTTCAATTTTAGTTTCATCATCAATATCTGCACCCAAAGTTTCCAATATGTTAATGGCCCTGTTTGGTAGGGCTTATTTTCAGCTTTTTTTAGCTTTTAGCTTAATTTAAGCTATTTTGATGTGTTTGGTTCAGCTTAATAATACAGCTTATAGCTTTTTGTAACTCAAAAATCAACTTATTCTTTGAGTGGGGGAGGAGAAGCTTAATTTATAAGTCAAAAATCAGCGTATGTTCACAGTTATAAGCTATAAGCTGTTAGGCTATAAATTATAATCACTTTCCCACAGCTCTGCCAAACGGGACCATTGAAAGATATCATTTTCAGAACATGTTCCCGTACTGGAGTACCTTCCACCATTTTGGTGGACATCAAACCTTTCGTGGCAATTTGGCGTGCACTTCTGCTATGTTCTCCAAACATTTCGTTCAAATTAACCATCATGTCTTTTGTGGTAGGAACACCCTCATGCTGCTTTTGCAACACATTGGTCATTGAGGCCAATATGTAGCATTTTGCAACATCATCCGCCTCATGCCACTTCCAAGCGGCCTCACGCTGTTCATTAGTGGCATCTACCTCAGGAAGCGCAGGTGGATCAGTGGTTAGGACATGGTTCAGTTTTTCAGTAATGAGGACAATTGTTAAATTTCTCTTCCAATCCACATAGTTTGATCCAGTCAAATGATTATCATTAAGAATTTTGGACAAAGGATTAAAGTTGGTCATTTTTAACTGCATATGCTAAAAATTAAAACATGTGTCAGAAGAATATAAGTACTGCATTGTATATAAATCCATAGGATGTGGGATTTTAAATCTACTATGGTAATGCTCACTAGAATTATTATTCAAACAATTTATAACCCCACAAATATGACACTTATATTTAAAATATTCATAGTGAGCATTGGGAAACCAATCCTGTATGTACAAAAATTTCTTTTGAAATTAGTGAACATACCTTAAATGGGTGGGTAGCTACTACCCATCGTAATATCATCTCATGTTGTCATTTTTCTTTTTCTTTTAGAAAAATTAAATAAATTTATTTATGACTCCCAATTTTTCTTTTGGCCTCCAAATCAACTCATATAACACCTTTTGGTTACCATATAGTATTTGTCTAAGTGCAAACCATTGTTTAGATACATAGCATGAACATGTAAGATTATGCCTTCATTTTAACCGGCACTCCCACTAGTCACACTTATACTTTTCACAAAATAAATAAAACAAACTAATTAATTAAAACCCAACCGACCCTTGTTGGCATCATTTGAATCTCAATTAATCAAAATTTTTATTTACCAACAATGGAGGGCTATAGGCATTATTTTTCTTAAAATAATCCTATTTAACACTTAATTATTAAAATGGGGTACCAATAACATTTTTAACTAATTTATCCCCATAAATTAGCAAATTAATTTTCATGTTATCATAAGTAACATGAAAACCTACAATGTATATATATATATATAAACATGAATATGGTTACATGCCATCAACAGTAAAAATAATTTTCGGAAGAAAATCTATAAAGATTTTTCTCAACCGAACAACCTCCCACTAACTATGGCATGTCTAAAGCATGATAAAATATTAATTCCACATAATAACATCTCAATGTAATTCATGAAAGAAAACATGCTTGAATTAATCATCGAATTAAATTAGAATTCATCAATATAAATAAATCATGTTATTTAAAATAACAATATCCTAAAAGTTTTAATCATTTAAAAGATCTTAACATGTTGTATACAATATTTAAATAATTTCATAACATATTTCTATAATTTTTGCAATTTTCTGATATTTTCTAGAATTATAAGTGATTAATAATTACATAGAAAATCAGAAATAAATATTACAGAATCTGAAAAATACAAAAATTTTACCATTAAAATAAAATTACTTAGCATAGGCTACTGTAAAAATTTCAAGTCCAGAATCTAAGTCATGCTCCCTCAAGAGCAATTTAACGTAAAACTATTAAATTATTCACTAATGAAAAATATTTTATTTTCTATAAAATTCTGAAACTTTAACATCTTGTGAAAAAATTAATTACGAGTCCAACGGCGTAAGCCATTCTTCAATCAGAATTATAAAGAATAATATAGAAGCAATTAACATAGTTTTAAATTAAAAACCAAACAAACAGGGACTTAACAGTTCCACGCCCCCACCAGCGCGTGGTGGAACTTGATGATGTCATCACGCGTGTCAGTGACGTCAGCTCAATGGCTTTAACGTTTTCAACTCCCTAACTCCTCAACCGGAAATCGTAATTAAGCTCATAATATATGATTTCGAATGTCTCAAAATAAAGATTATAAATATATAATTTTCGTAACATGGAAAGAAAGTATGTAAAAATAGTAAGTAGTCAAAATTATGAAAAACAAATATAAATATCAATTTTTCTCAAAATTTGACCGTTTGATTTTTGCAAAACTTTGTAATTATGCTCTACATTATATGAACTACAATATATATCAAATTCATGACGATTAGTTATGGTACGAAAAACATTAATTTTTATGTACAAATCATATATAGATATATATATATATATATATTTATGTATAAATAACGCAAAAACACCCAAACGAGGGAAAAGTAATAATAAGAAGAATAATTTTCTTTAGACTAATCCAGCAACCAAAAGAAAAACAAACAGATGGGGTGCAAACTATTCAGCAATTAATCATATCAATTACAAACTGTTACTTTTTTTTTTATTATTATTATGTTATTATTATTGTTATTATTATTATTATTTTAGGGTGGTCAAACATTACGTGTGGATGTAGCAAGCGTATAGACCTTTCCTTTTTTTATTTTTTTTAATTAATATTTTTTTTAAAAAAAAGGATTAATATAGGAGAGACAGATTATATATTCACAAATTATATAACCCTCAATTATGCCGGACAACATTGAATATTCAATATTTTTATCAAAATATGAAAAACAATATATATATAGATTCATGCAATCAAAGGGGCGTAACTTTGATATCAATAAAAGTTTACGAAAAATAATTTATTTTGAAAAATAATTTTTTAAAGAAATATCATCTAATTACACAATCTATAATACCTCCTCTAAGAGTTTGATGATACCTCACTAAGCGATCCAAGTGTCTCACCTCCAAAGTGATTCATCTCGCACCCTCTTGTGCTTTATTTTTGTATATATTTTTCTACAGACCTTGAAAATTCTGATGGTCAATTTTTGTATCAAATACATCTGATATATATACACAACACATGATAGAGTTTGCATGTAGGTGGGATTCTTAGGGATCTCTATCTTTTAGTTGTGGGGATAAAATAAAAGAGGTATCTTTTATCTTAAATATATAGGATACAACTGATCCAATTTTTTCATTAATTATCTTTTAAACAGATAATATAGAACTTCCACTAATTGCAATAATGTCCATCAACACATTACAATTAAATCCCCTAAAAGTAGAGAATTACAAGTGATGACCTTTCTTACAATTAGTCACAAATTTTCTTCCACCAAACTATATTCCACATGAGCTACTAAGCATGGACAAATTTATCACTATCAAAAACCCTAACTTATGTAACCGAATTTTAAATTTTTCCTTTTTCTAATTGGACCCCAAAAACATTTTCAAAAATAGTACTTTTGTAATTATATATGTATAGAAATATTTTTATGAAAAAGTAACCGGCCGATTTTCTTTTGGTCCAACGTTAATAGGAAAATTTACTTGAATATACTTTCTCACTTTGGGAATGGTGGATTCCATGTTAAGCACCTATATAAATCAATTACCACTCACATAACCCAACATGTCCGTGTATAGCCTTTGGTTTGGCATCACCGATTGACAATATCAAAGTTAAATGGATAGTTAATTAATTTATACAAGCCTTTCAGATCAAAGGAAAATAAGTATATTGTAATAGAACTACCTTTTAAACTGACAGTGATCATTCCATGCGTGCTCTCAAAACTGATCATATTCAGTGCATGTACTTATTGCATAACACACCTATTTGCTTAAGGTCACTACCTTAATGATGGAGTTAATCATTCTATCATATAGTAGCAAAACAGGTGTAGGCCATAGTAGTGTGACGCCCAATCAACACCCATAGCCTAGAACATTAATTGGGTCTACAAGGCACCGAAAAATCATAACTCCCAGCTTTTGGTTCATTAACTATTAGTATGTTTTTTTACAATGTTACCTAAGGGACCTTATGTTCACATCATATGTAACATTAAATATAACATTACTCATAATAATATACAAAATGCAAAATAAAATGCCAAGGAATTTTATATAATAAATTAATAAAGTCAACAAATTGATTTTTGAGGGCACAAAGCTAACATTAACTTGGAGCAGTTAGTTTCCTTCTTTCTTCACAAATGTCATAGTAAAACTCTACACCATCGTCTTCATCTGGATAGTCTTTAATTAAAGATTTGGTAAGAGTGAGGGGATGGCGATGATAAGCTTTGATGGTAGGTGGTAAGGTTGAAATACAATGGACATGGATATTGAAATCGTCCTTTAAGCATCTAAAGAAAGGGGTGTAACAGTGCCAACGACAAGCGTGGCAGCTCAAATAAACATTTGAAAAGTTAAAGAAGAAGAGAGGATGGTGGTGAATTTCAAACATTATAGTGGTGGGCTTTAACAAAGCACATTGAATGTTCATAGAAAAAACCTTTAAAATTTCTGTAACATGCGTAGCATTTCAAGTAGTCGTAGTTGTAGTTGAGAATATCAAAGCGGAGGGTGAGTGGGTGCAGTGGGTGAAAGAGGTGATCATTGGTTTCTTGGGACAAATCAGCACATGATTTGTGCAGCATGACATTGCATTTAGGAAAAAAATAAATAGAATCATCATCCACCATGGGGAGATCGCACTCATTGCATGGATAAGGGAAATTATGTTTATTGGAGCACAAAATCAAGAAATGGGGGTGCCTGAGTTGTATTGTACTACTAGTTATAGTTTTAGTTGTAGTTATTGAATATTGTTTTGCTGGTAATGATCCTGCAGCAGCAACAGCAGCTGACCACAACTTTCACTGGTTTCAGGATCGGTAGGCTTCAAACAAGCACAATGAATATCCAGATTAAGCTCACACTGAGAACAGTAGTAGAAAAAACCAGACTGTTCCATCTTATAGGCACTGCACTTAAACGATATGCTACTGGAATGATAAGGTGTCCTAGGTTTAAGGATGAGAGGATGTGGAGGGTGAAAAGGGTGGTGCTCTATATTCCAAGGCAACTTGGCGCATGATCTGTGCTGCAAGGCGTTGCACTGGAGGCATACACAGATCACAGAAATAGAAGGCAGAAGCAGAAGGAGAACCATCAAAAGACAAACCACAACAAGTGCACTTGTATGAAAAATTCTTGTTGTTGTCACACAAAATTAAGGGATGGAGGTGATTGGGGGGCTGCTGAATCTTATTATATTATTAAAATTATGTTTGTTTATTTCACTATCTATTTATTATTGATATTAATTTGATTGCTTTAATCATATTAAAAAAAATTAATATAATTATAATAAAAATATAAAACTAATTATATTTTTTTCAAAACAAGTATTCTTTTTCAAAAGTGTTAGGTTTTTATTCTTGGCAATTCCGTTTGACAAAACTCCTTTGAGTTGTAATTTTAATTCGCACTTTTATTTCAGTGAGGTTATGAGTTTTTAAATACGAATCCAACCCAAATCGTTCATTGCAGAGAAGTTTGTGGTGTTTAATTCTTTCATGTTTGCCACTTCGCTGACTATGACGGGGACCGAACTGCCCGGTCAGCTCACGGGGGTCCAGGGGGTAGCGCCCCTTGGCGGGTCTGGGGCAGCACCACGGCGGGGCTGAGGGGCAGCGCCCCCAAAGCAAAATGCAAAAATACATTCAAAGTTGCATGTCCACTCGAGAGTCTATTTCCCCGCTCGAGCAGAGAATGCTTGGTTCCAGAAGTTTGACCTGTCTGCAAATATGCTGTGAGGCGTGTTATTAAGCTCGAGCGTCCATTTCCTCACTCAAGCGAACATCCTGGTTTGGAACATGCGATATAGAGTCCCCGTTCGAGCGAACCTCGCGATTTCAGATTCTATAAAAGCTCAAGTTTCTCTAAATCTAGGATTACGACTTCCAGATCTTCTTTGAGGGTTCTAGGGTTTATATCTGGAGTTTCTTTTCTAGTTTTCTTTGATATTTAATTGAGTATTCAACTCATGGTTTAAGAAGAATACATCAAAGGATTGTTTGCTTATTCAACACAAAAGAAAGAGTTGTTCTTCGGTGGATTCTGGAGAATTCGAGCCTGAAGCTTTGGTGGATTCTAGAGTGGCTTATTGTTGTGATTCGGCATCGGCGTTGTGGATTCAACGTTGGGCAAGACAATTCCGAGGTGAAGACGGGGTTGGAAGAGGCACATTGGGGTCAGTTCAATTCAGGTATGGATTCGCTAGGCAATTGAGAGAACATTTGTATAATTCCTTTATATTTTTTAGTGGATTGTTTTATGGCTTTTGCCTGTGATTTTTTTATCACAGTTGGAGGCACTCCAATTGTGATTTTTCCACGTAAAATCGTTGTGTTGATTTGTCTTGATTGTTTGATTGAGATTGATATTTACTGCTTAAAATTGATACATAATCACAAATCAATATCTAGAGGATTTCTAGATTTTTCAATTGGTATCAAAGCAGGTCGCTTTATTTATTTTTTTTTTATAAAAAAAATGATTAGAGCGAGATCTTGTTTGATTTGTGATAATGGATTCAATTCGTGAAGGAAATTCTACAGTTCGACCACCCCTACTTGACGGAACCAATTATTCTTTTTGGAAAGCTCATATGAGATCGTTTTTAAAATCTATTGATGAAAAAGTTTGACAATCTGTCATGTATGGGTGGATCGAACCAACGATTACCATTGATGGAATATCTTTCCCCAAACCAATTGATAAATGGGACACAATTGATTACCAAAATAGTAGTTGGAATAGTAAACCTATCAATTCTCTCTTTTGCGCTGTCACACCTAAAGAGTTTAGTCGTATTTGCAGATATGAAGTCGCAAGAGAGGCTTGGGATATCTTATAAACTATTCATGAAGGCACTCTTTCTGTTAAACGCTTAAAACTTCAAAGGCTCACGTCTAGTTTCGAAAACCTTTCAATGAAAGATAGTGAGATCTTTGATGAATTTTATGCGAAGTTGAGTGACATTGTAAATTCCAGCTTCAATTTAGGTGAAAAGATACCGAAATCCAAGATTGTTGGAAAAATTTTGAGGTCCTTGCCTGATCAGTTCTAACCAAAAGTTACGGCTATTGAGGAGGCTCAAGATATTGACAGCTTCAAGCTGGATCATTTAGTTAGAAATCTCCAAACTTATAAGGCACATAGGAATTTCAAAAAGAAACAAAAAGATGCTATTGCTTTTAGTAGTGCTTATAAAGTTGGAGTGGATTCTGATGAGGATTATGAGACAGATTCCAAGATTATAGATGCTTTTGTAAAACAATTTAAAAAATCTTTTTTGAAAAAGAATTCTAATTTTTTGGAATCTACTCATACTTATAAATCCAAAGGCAAAGATAAACTCAAAATTAATTCTACAGCCAAGAAAGAGAAAGAAAAGATACGAGGAAACTCTGAAAGAGTCCAATGCTATGAATGCCAAGGATTTGGCCACTTCGCTCAAGAATGGCCCACTCGTTTGAGGAAGAAGAAAGCCCTCGCTATCATTTGGGATGATGAATCAGAATCTGATAAAGATGAAAGTGACAACGAAGATCAAGGCGAAGAGGGACATAAACAATTCCTTGCTTTTATGGAAGCTTCTGAAATTGAAGGACGAACAGAGTATCCGAAGAGGCTGGCTGAAAATAACACTGATGATGAATCCTCGGGGAGTGATGATGAAGAGCTTGAGCAAGCTTATGAAAAGTTGTACAAGGAATCTCCTAACTTATTCAAATTGAATGACAAACTCACAACGAAACTCAAAGCATGTAAAAGTGAGAATGTCAAACTAACGATGCGTGGAACGTATCCCGGTGTTTCGGAATGGTGTGAGCATTGGAACGTATTCCGAACGCTTTTAACCGAAGAGGAAGAAACATAGGGACGTATCCCGGTGTTTCAGAAAGGAGAGAGAAACATAGGGACGTATCCCGGTGTTTCAGAATGGTGTGAGCATTGGAACGTATTCCGAACGCTTTTAACCGAAGAGGGAGAAACATAGGGACGTATCCCGGTGTTTCGGAAAGAAAGGAGAAACATAGGGACGTATCCTGGTGTTTCGGAAAGAGAGAGAAACGTAGGGACGTATCCCGGTGTTTCAAAAAGAAGGGTGTGCATAACAATGCGATTGAAACGTGCATAACAATGCAAGTAGAACGTGCGTGATAACGCAAGTAAAGAGTGTGCATGACAATGCAACTAGAGTGTGCATGACAATACAAGTGAGGTGCACAAAAGAAGTGCGATAAAATGCATTTTCTATGCAAGTATGGGGGCATTTTCTATGCAACATGGAAATCATATTCTATGCAATATTGAAGACATATTCTATGCATGATTGAAAGCAAAGCATATTCTATGCAGAATCGAAAAGCAAGCATATTCTATGCATGAATCATAACGATGCGTGGCACGCATGAAACAGAGGCGTATATGAAAGTGCACATTCTATGCAATAGAGGGGCATCAAACATGTACTCTGGTGCCTTCAATTTGTCTCTCGGAGGGCTTTGCAACACACTCTGAGCGAAAAGGGGACACCCTGTTTATATTGACGAGAGACAACATCTGCTTGTGAAACCCTCGGGTGCTGCTTGGACTGCCATTCTGACTTGAAGCAGGCTTACACTTGGGGTTGAGATACACTCATACTCCAGAGAAATGGTGAGGCCTGAGAAGGTGCACCTGGAATGCAGTCTCGGAATTTGAAACAAACTCAGATGCTCCGATTTTCCCTCTTTTCTTTTGCTTTGCAGTCTAGAACCCATATAGCTTCAGATAGGTCCTGGTTCTACTGTTCTGACATGACCTGGGTTGAACCCTGCGGTTTTATGAAAGAACGAATCTTGTTTTGCACAAACGTGAAGAATGGCACAACACTCTAAGCACAAAACGATTTTATTTTTGAAATTAAGAAATGAGTTCTTAACCGGGTATTGAGCCTACGACTGAACACAGTGAGAAAGACTCAACAACGAAAAACAAAAGGTAAACAACCTAAACACATTGAGACACGCTCAAAACGACTCAAAGCAAGAATCGAGACAAACAAAACAAAACACACGACACACAGACGTGTTACAAAGACGAGGGACCTCTCAGTGCACGAGGAGCCAGTTTCTCCGGGTATTATTTCCCACCCTTTCTCATTTGTGATTCTCACATCACTCTGGCACTCAATCTCTATTTTTCTGAAAAAGCCCTTTCCTCACTTTTTCTCTCATCGTACATCTCTCTATTCTTCAATCTCTCATTTTTCGTCCCTCCCCTGGGTGGTTGATGGATGAACAAGAAGTTGTGGGCTCATGCCCCCAGCATTCTGCTAGATTCTCCTTCTTCTGCTCACAACAGTGAGTTTCTCACACAGAGGGGTTGCGCTACAGCTGGGTGTGTAGCAAATCTGCAGCTAACATCAGTTGATAATGCTCTGCTGGGGAGTTTGGACGTGATCAGATCTGTCCAGATGAGGGAGTGGAATATCTTGATCCATTCCAATTCGTGCTTCGCACTTGGTTTGATACCTCGCTGCTTGGAGGGTGAGAGAGCTTTCAGCCCTTTGTTGTTGACTTCAGTTACGCCCTCTTTCGGCAGGTAGAGTGCCCTTCTTGGCAAGTATGGTGCCCTTTCTGGCAAATGCATTGACAACGAGGAAAAGACAGGAAGCCTAACTCAACTGTGCCCCTAGTTCATCATTTTGATCATTTTTTGTTTTTAGCTTTCTACTAAAACAATTTTGACCAAAATGAGAGTTAGATTAACATGCTTGTTCGATTTTTGATTTAAAATCATGCAAGTCAAGCTATGAGCACTGAAAATTTTCCTTTTTTTGGGTCTAAGAAATGGTCCAGTTTTAGAAAAAATGGAATTATTTTCGAGAAAATTAGTCAACCTCAGTAAAAATTCTCAAAAACTATTTTTGCAAATGGCCAATGCTCAACAAGCACGGAACCTACTCTTGAGATGCACGACCTCGGACCCATAGCAATGGAAAATTGCCCCTTGTCTGAAGGAGAGCTGCATGGCAACGGGAAGTTGCCTCTTGTTTGAATGGCACCGTTGCGCATTGAATGGCAACGGAAAGTTGCCCCTTGTCTGAATGGCACCGCAGCGCATTGTAATCAGTCTTTATGGTAATGATCACAACCGAACTCTCGGATACAGAGAAGGCAAGGATCATCAAAACCAATACATGGACACACTTGATTTGAAGTGTTTTACGACTGGACTTCAGAATGAAGTTGCCTACGTATCCCAAACATGGGAATCAAGCCTTACGTAGTTCGGGGTTAAGGTACACTCGTGTATTAACCTCTCCTTTTGCGCTCTAACTTTTGCCAAGGCCGCCCTTCCGGGTTTTCAACCTTGCGAGCTTTGTTCTTCTTTTTCCTTTTTTTTCTTTTCATTTTTTTTCATCTTTTCTTCTTTTTTATTTTTTCTTCTTTTTTATTTTTTCTTCTTTTTTTTTTGCTCTAACTTTTGCCTGGGTCGCCCTTCCGGGTTTTCGGCCCAGCGAGCCTCTCAAGGATAAAAGTGCAGCTTCGTCCATGTCAAATGGTTTTGATATCCCGAAGTCATCTGAATCCAGGAGAATGGCTGATGTTCGCTGACAATGCAGGAGTCCATCCAATGGAGGGCTGAATTTGCCCCTAGTGTTGTGGATCGAAACTCAGTTGTTCTTCAGCAGAAACTGTCTTCTTTCCTCCCTTCTGGGATTTGGCATTCTTGCCGACCTTCTTTGATTTGTGGAATGATCCATCTTCGGCTCTTCGAGCACATTTGAAATTCTTTGCCCCTAGTTCCAGGGGTGCTTCTGATCTAGCATTGCAAGCTTCTTTTGATGACATCTGATCTTCTTGATCTGACTTTCTTGCCTCTTGTTCGAGGGCTGCTTTGAATCTGGCCACACAGGCCTCATGTTTTAGTTGACCGTTGAACATTCTGAATTGTGGTTCAAGGTTTGAAAGCAAGGGCTCAAGTCTTGAGGCTGAGAGCGATCCTAAGCTGCACATCGCAAGAGCGATTCCACACAGGTCTTCGCAGGACCGCGCAAAATATTTTTTTTGAAAATTTTTAAGAAAGCGACAAATCGCTCGCGCTGAAGATAGTGTGGAACCAATCTGGATCAAGCCAGGGTCCTTCTCAGTACTCACGTTAACAAACATGATTTCATTCATTAAGGGCTTAGCACACCTCTCTTTCTCTCAGTTTGATCAAAGTTTTGCAAATCCCGAGAAATTCCTCCCTCTTTGTTTTCACCGCAGTGTTCAAAAAGTTTTGAAAAACTCAGGTCATTACAATGACTTCAAGGCACAGAAAAGACAGAGTTCTTAGTCAAATACTGCCGTCTCAATCAGAACTTCTGGCACAACTAGCATAAGGCAGAAGCAAACACAAGAGCGTGAAAATCACTGCTGCTCATTCAAAATCTGCTGGTGTAACTGGCTCCAAGGCAGAAACAGACTCAAAAGAAAACAAAAAGACAAACACAAAACAAGCAAGTGATGTTTGAGGTAACATCCCCGAAATCACCCGACTCTTAACAAAACAGGACTGACTCGATACAACAAGACAGACCCGACTGACTCAATATGAGAAGACTGACTCAAAACAAAGAGACAAACTCAAAACAAAACAACAGAACTGACTCAATACCCAAGCCAGAACGTACAAAACCCAGCATTCACAAATGCTCAAAATAGTGCGTGCCATACACCACATCTGAAATAAACTGAACGCCGCCCGCAGGTGGTTCATCCCCCGATCACATTGTCACATTATCCCCTACAAGTTCACTGATCAAGTGCCGATAGACTTTGCAGGACCTGGTGCAGGGATAACCTCATTGTCAATCAAATTTTGTATCTCGTGGCGAAGACGGACGCAACTGTCGATGTCATAACCGGTTTGTTGATGGAAAGCACAGTACTTAGCCGGGTCATGCTTTGGAGGGAGAGGATCGGGTAGAGGCTGTTGTTCTAACAGTTTCAAATGTCCTTTCCTGAGTAGGACCCCTAGAGCTTTAGACAGAGGCATATAAAGCGGGGTGAAAACCCTCTTGCCTCGGGGTAGATAGTCCGAAGTTCGGGGGTTTGGATTGGATGCACCAACAAAGGGGGTGGCTATTTTGGGAGTGGTGGTGACCATTCCAACTTCAGAAGATCTTGCAGCTACATCACCACTGGTGGTTGCATTCGAACTGTGGTTGAATGCCCTCCTGGGCTGCTCCTTCTCCTGGTCAATGAGGCCCTGCTTCATAGCGTCCTCGATCTGTACTCCCATCTCATGTAGATCTGAAAATGTAGGGAAGGGGAGCACGATCATTTTCTGCATCAGTTTGGGTTGGAGGTTGCGCACAACCATCCTTATCTGGTCTTTGTCGGAAAGCCTTGTAGTCATCATTGAGGCCTTTGCTCTCCATCTCGTCACGAACTCTGAGAAACCCTCCTTTGGCTCTTGGCGGGTGACTTCAAGATCACGAGTTGTGACCTCAATCTGTGTGTTGTAGGAGTATTGATCATTGAAGGCCTCAGCCATCTCTTCCCAATTCTGTTTCACAGAGTTCTCCAATTTCGCATACCAGATTGCGGCTATCCCAGACAGGGTTCGGCCGAATAGTGACAATTTCTGGGCTGTGGTCAAACCCATTGGCCTCAAGATATTAGAAAATAGTTGGAGGTGCACCATTGGGTCTTCAGAGCCATCGAATCGATCGATATGTGGCATCTTGAACCGATCCGGTAATGTCACCACTGAGTCGGTATAACCATCCTCTATATCAGGAATAGAGTGGGCCCCCTGAGACTTTTTGAACAATTTCTCAAGCTTGCTTACTTTCAATGCTGTGGGGTCCGTTTTGAACTCAAAGGGGGAGTCTGGTAGGTTGGTGGGTGTTTTAGATAGCTGGGGTAGAACCGGGGGCAGAGCTGGCCCGACTGGAATGTCCGCATCATCCTGGACGTGGGGTGCCTCCCCGAGTATGGGAACTCTTGGTGGGGGAGGAGCCTGGTGTGAAGTAGATACTCCAGTTTGCTGCTCTAGCCTGGCAATTGTCTCTGCCTGTTGGGCTATGACCACAGCCTGTTGCTTGGCGAATTCTACTTGACAGACAGCATCTTGCTGCATGGCTTTCATACTATCCTGGAGTTGGCGCACCATCTCTTCCAGACTCGACATATTGTCCTGGTCTAACTGAGCAACCGGTATATCTCCCTTGTCTCTGGTGAAGGAACACTGATTGCCCTTGAACTGAATCTCTGACCCGACAAAGTCTATTAGCACAAGTCCAATGTACCTGAGGGATAGTGGAGCTTTCTGAAGCTATAGTTCCAAGACTACCTAGCAAAAGAGAAAACAGACAGCATCTCAGCTCAATTTCACTGGAACGGATATGAACATAGCAGAACGACTGTATTCAATACTGATCACTGTTCCCCAAATATCTGTCCCAAAACTGATACCCTCAGGTAAAACTGATTCCCCAAATACTGATGCCCGCAGGCCTGATACCCAGACTTGCAAACTGATACATGCATTCCCTGTAGAGATACACTCTAAAAGCACATAGCATATAAAAGAGAGCCAAAACATCCCTATGTTGGGGTAGGGTTTCCCTGTCCTATTTTGTCAGGAGCTAGGGTTTCACTACGCACGCAGCGGTTTCAAACAACCTAACATCGGGTAAGCAACCTGTCCTAGTTTGGAATGGTCACTATAGATTTCGATATGCACTAGGTCGAATGGTCAAAAAGGGCGCCCCGGTAAAACCGGGGTTTGTGTTCCCATACTGGCAGAGCCCACAACCGGTCAGCCTTATGGCATGCTTTGACAAAGTCAAGCCTCCGGCAAACCGCTCAGGAATAGCAGATGGCCAACACGGTGTCCTAGGCGCACCAATGCACATGCAATGCAAAGAAACACATAAGTGTAGTCAAAATAAGATATCACGAGTTCGAGTCAAGTTCTCTAATTTCCCCAGCAGAGTCGCCAGAAACTGTAGACGTCCCCGAACGCCCCGGGAGGATGAACTCCCCCCGTTCCGTTCGTTTGTGGGTCTACTACAGTTCGGACTCAAATTGTCACGGTTCTAAATCTTGAACCAAAGAGTCCAAATCCGGCAAATCGTTTTGAGAAAACAGATTTTGAAAGAAGTGCCAAACATGGACTGCTTTGCCAGATACAGAGTCGCCACCTAAATATTTTTTAATGGGGAAATTTAGGAAACCCTGACTCCGTGCCAAAGGCCACGTGTCCGTCATCACCAAAGTTGCCTCGGCTCGGGAACTTGGGTACGATTGGGGAAGGTCAGCTATGAGCACCCCCGCTCGCCCGATCTGAAGATCGGCCTCTACTAACCATGATATCTTGTTTTGAAAACATTATGCGTTCTTATTCCGGTTATTAGCCTAGAATTACTATGTTATGCACACAACAAACAAGTATAGACTAAGTTGCCTAAATTGGAACAAAACATTTCATGTTTGTTTGTTTGAAAATGGTTTGATGGTGCTACCCGCAAGTAGGCTAAGACATGAATTTTGCCACCCTCAAGTGGGCTTAGAAAATATGGTTTTGCCACTATCAAGTGGGCTTAAAACTTGTATTCAATGCATTGTTCCAATTTAAGTAACCCAACCTTCACCCACAGGCATTCAGGCAGTTATATCACATAAGCACATAGCCTCATGGTGAAGCATGCTATCATGGCAACACTCATACTCATGCAAGGATGCTAAAACATAAATGCTTACCGAGTACTCCAAGCCAAAACAGAAACTAGTTAGTAATCATATGTATGATCCTAGTTCATGTTAAGATGGCTAATGCAACACATGCAAGATGCAACTATGATAGGCTCGGCTATTCTAAGATGGCATATGATGATGCTGCAACTAACACGTATTCAACTTGGAATTGAAATACAATGCAGTTAGTATGATGCGCCGAGCCTGGTGCATGCAAGACAAATGTATGGATGCACGCATGCATAGCATAAGGATGCTAAATTAAATATGTCCTAATACTAACCATCAAAAGCAGGTAAGTAAAAGGGAGAAAGAAGTGGGGGTTGGAAGACATGCACACACGCACCCACGCTTATTACAAATTCATCCTCGCTCGGAGGGACCAAAAGAATATACAATTTAATTAACCTACAAGCTAATTAAATAATTACAGTCCACTTAACTAATTAATAAATCAATTAAGCTACTGAAAGCAGTAAAGGGCCTCGGGAAGAGGGATGCACGCATGCTCAGATTGGCTTCGCCCAGAAATCCACTGCCATGCGCAAGTTGCCTCTGTTTTCCCTACTTTGCTCCTCTGAAAATTGCACAATTCCCAAGGTATGCTCCATGGACATTGGGGAACACTACCGGCCAAGAGGAATGGCCACCGGCCAAAGGAGATGATCACCGGCTACTTGTGAAGCCATCGGCCACTGATGAATGGCCGGTCGGCACTGCAGATGGCCGGCTGGCCAAATCTTCCTGCAGAATCCTGTTTTGACAGCAGCAGAGGGCAAAACAAGGCATAGCAATGCATTTCAAGCAAATGTGTGCACCACCACATCTCTTATCATGTTTATGACTCAAAGGGGCATGGTCCTTGATTCTCGGACCACCAATCGCGCATTTCAATGCGTGATGGCCCAAGAAATCAAGTATGCATTTTGATTTCAAATGAAATGCAATGCAAACAAGCACAAAGAGACCCAACCTCTATCATACTCAATTCAAGAGGCAAGGCAATGCATGCACAATGCAATGCAACCTAGGCATGTGAGCTAAGGATGCAACATGTCAATGCAAGCAAACATACAAGGCATATAACAACCTAGGCAAGCAAGCATGCAAGGCATGAAGCAATGTGACCACATTTGAACAACATGCGAAAGGTGGTCTTAGACCAATATGGACAAGCCTCGGCCATGTCTAAATAGGAAGCCAAAATGCTATGGAATGGAGGCAAATACACACACAAACAATGCATGCAAACATGGCCCAACACTTAAGCATTAAAGAGCATCTTTTAAGCACACTTAAAAGAGGATAATCATGGATGAATAGAATGCATGGAAAGCTCTGAAATCATGTCATAGATGGTGCCAAACCAAGTAAGCAAAACAAGCAAAGCATGCATAGAAGCTTGGAATTAGCCCAAGGACTTAAACCATGATCATATGACACATGAAGCAAATGATCAAAGTGAATCAAAACAGTCCCAAATCATGTCAAAGTAAGCCCCAAAACATCACTTAGATGGCATCTAAATGACCTACACATGGAAGCATACACAAATGTCTAAACATGGAGCATAAGACACAACCTCTTGAAGCATCAAAGGAGCCATGAAAAACAAGTATACAAGCATGCTACAAGGACTGAAATGGCATGGAAAGTGGTTCCAAACCACTTAAACAAAGCAAGGATGGCATGCTAGAGGGGTCAATGCTTAAGGCATACAAGGGGGGATTACATGGTAGCTATACAAAGCAAAGCATGGATGACCCAAATGACTAAAACGGTCCCTCAAGCACACTAAAACATGCATAAAAGCTTCACAAAGCTAAGCCAAAACAAGTAAGCATAGTGGTCTAAATGCTAGGCACATGTTAAGGCAATTCATGGCATTACAAGACAAGTTGCATAGCAAGCATGGTATGTCTAAACCAAGTAAAAACAGAGGTAATACATGGCAAAATACTACCAAATAACACTTAAGACATGGCCAACATGCACTTAAAAATGATGCTCACACATGAGGCTATAATGACACATATTGAAGACAATAAGGAGAGGGGATGGCCCTCTCCTTCTTAGGACCTCAAACCACCATCCTCACCACTGAAATCCCTCAAGATTTCAGTGGTGAGGAGACCCAAACAAGGTGGTCCCGGAGCTCACCAAAAATAGCACAAAAAGGGGCCAAACAAGGCCTAAGAGGGGGATAACAACCCCAAACACAAAAGTGTCCTTAATGAAGTATCTTAAACACAAAAAAACAAAACTTTTTTATGTTATATACAAAGCTCAAAACAGCAAGCAAGATAGGCTAAAAGCTTGTGCAAAAACGGAGAATAAAAGAGGGTTAAAGGCTCACCCTTGTAGACCAACGAAACCAGCAGCTTCTTGGACAAAAAACAGTCCCTTAGCCTCTGAAAATGGCCTCCAAGCTCCTTAGGTTGATAATGGAGGTGTTGTGCTAGGAGGTGTAGTTCAAATGGCCAAGAACTAGACCCTTTTGCACCTTCTAACCCACACAAATGTAGAGAGAGAGGGAGATATAGAGAGGGAGTGATATATATATGATATATATCAGATTTTTCTAACCCTTGAAAATGGTGGAGAGGCCTTCTATTTATAGAGGAGATGGAGGCTTGAAGCTTCTAAGAGAAGCTAAGCAAAAAGGGTCAAGGGGGTCAAAGGGGTCAAGCTTCTCTTAGAAGCTTGGAGCAAAAGGGCCAAGAAGGCCAAGCTTCTTGGAGAAGCTAGACAAAAGAGCCAAGCTTCTTGGAGAAGCTAGGCAAAAGGTTCAAGAGGTGCAAGCTTCTCTTGGAAGCTTAGAAGGGTTCAAGCTTCTTGGAGAAGCTAGGCAAAGGTGCAAAAGGTTCAAGCTTCTAGGAGAAGCCAAACCAAGGTGCAAAAGGTTCAAGCTTCTAGGAGAAGCCAAACCAAGGGTGCAAAAGGTTTAAGCTTCTTGGAGTAGCTAAACCAAGGGTTCAAAAGGTTCAAGCTTCCTCAAGAAGCTAAAAACCAAGGGTTCAAAAGGTTCAAGCTTCCTCAAGAAGCTAAAACCAAGGGTTCAAAAGGTTCAAGCTTCCTCAAGAAGCTAAAACAGGGGGTTCAAAAGGTTCAAGCTTCCTCAAGAAGCTAAAACCAAGGGTTCAAAAGGTTCAAGCTTCCTCAAGAAGCTAGAACCAAGGGTTCAAAAGGGTCAAGCTTCCTTAAGAAGCTAAAACAGGGGGTTCAAAAGGTTCAAACCCCCTCAAGAAAAGGTCTCGGCTAGAAAAAGTGGCTAATCGGCCAACAAAGTTGGCCGACCGACCAAACAGAGTGCCGACCGGCCAAATATATGGCCGATGGCAACAAAACACTGGCCGGTGGCCTCTAGCCATGGCCGGTGATGTGTAGGGATGTCTCATAAGCCATTCCCTGCCCCTCAAAGGCAAAACACAAGTGTTTGGTGCAAAACCAAACACAAAACAGTCGAGTCGGGAGATCCTGAGGCAAGGCGCGTAGTTGAGACCTCCGGGAACTCGAGACGAACACAAACATGGATGATCACCGGGTGTTCAAACGGTGACGTCCAAGTCTTGAGAACAGTCAAAAATGGGGTGTCTACACTCCCCGAAGGACGAGAGGAACACTTTGCAGAGCAACGGCTCGTTACCACTCTATAGTGCCATTGAGTTCAAGTATAATCCAACGTGGAAGTTAAGGTCTGACTTACCATCGTATATTTGGAACCTCAACATACTGAATCTCTTCGGCGCCTCAAATTTGTCCAACTCTACCGAGAATGGTGTTTTCGGCTTAACAGGTGAAGTTACTTCAGCATCAGCATCGGCATCGGCATCGGCATTATGTTGTTTCCTTTTGAGGTAATCTCTCATGTCTTCCTTGCTCCGTCCAGCAGCTCGGCTATCCCCCGACTTCAGTCTTTTCGACATACTGCTCTCAGCTTCGTTGTGGGCCCTTTTCGACATTTCTCCATGATTTGTGTCGAAGCACAGCTCCTGCCTTTGAACATGCCGATGTTCCTTGGGGTCTGCTTCTTTAGTTCAATGTGTCCTTCGTGACTCTTCTTTGCTCGACTCTCCTCGCCCGACCTCCCTGGAAGGCCGGTGAGAGTGTTTTTCGCTTCTGGTGTGCTGAAGGGCTATTGGGATTGGCTTCTGCCCTCTCTTCTGGGCATTGGCCACTGGAATCAGCGTGTCCTGTAGTGGGTATGGTGGCTGCATGACATTACTTTGCATCATAAAATTGACGACCGATTGCAGGTCTACCAACTTGTTTGCTATCTCTTTCACCTCTTCGTCCCTCCGCAGGCATCTATCCTTCCATGTCTGGAGGTTGTCCTCGTTATAGTATCCGCTTCGATCTGGTTTCTTTGGCACGCCGCCATCCTAGTTGACGTCTTTCTTGCCGTGATTCTGGTTTTGAGTCTCCTCATTGTGACCATCTTCTTCCACGTTTGGATCAACGTGTTTTCCACTCCCAGTAGGGATTTCTTCCCTAACCTTATCCTTCTGTCTGTCACTGGCCAACTATTCTCCTTTCTTTCCCACAGACGGTGCCAAATTGTGTGAGTGATTTTCTGACCACACTGCCAACTCAGTAATCAGCTGGAGAGCACTGGCAGAATAGATGACACCTGGCTGACCTGCAACAGAAAGAGAAGATTCCAGCGGTGGTTCGTCCACCCGGGGGCACTCCGACGATCAAGTCAGTATATCTCTCGAAGATAATCAATAGTGCTAAACTCACTGTTCATAATACAATTTGCGTACCTTAGACCCATAGGGATGCCTCTTTTTTTATAATTAACTCAATCCTTGTTCCAACAGAAGCCTAGCTTCAATGGACTCCTGCACAGTGCTTATCCTAGACTCTCCAAGAGATAAAGATAAACTCCCAAAGAGTGTTATCCTTATCTATGCTGTAATCCTTCCTCATTCTAGGACTCTTGTGTCTTATCCGCTTATCCCGGATTCTGATATCTTCGGAGATAACCTCAGCCTTGCCGAGATAACCTCGGCGTCATGAGCAGGACACGTGACACATCGGCTGACACGTCGGCGTCACCTTGGCCACGTGTTGGTACTCAGAAAATATATCCCCACACAAAACATGAACATCAACTTGGAAAAAAAATATTAGTAAAAACAGAAACAAGACAATTGTGAATGAAATTCTAGTTTATTATATAAATAAAATAATAATAAAAGAAAGTAATATCTTATAAATGGGCGCGCCGATGAACTCTGCTTCAACTGGGATGGATCTTTTAGGTATTGCAATAGAAAATGAAGGTATGCTAAAAAGGGACTAAACCTGACAAGAAAGATTACACTTGAGAAGATGCGTACATTGAAGTTTGAGAGTACACCCCTCCATTTTAGTTTAAGCTTTTATAGAGTGTGTAAAAATTCATAATGAGTTGACAACATGATTTTGGTAGTATCCTCCTGTGCCAGCTCTCTATCTGCAAAACCTTCGATCAATTAAGCCAAAAAGATCATAGAGCTAGCTTAGCTTACATGTGAATGCCACAGCTCAAGATTAGATCTTGGGTTGGATTGAGACCTAACTCAAGCTCTCTGTTTACCTTACATACTGTATATGTGTGAACCATAGCTGACATTAATACACAATTTTGTCAAACAGAATCTATTCCTAAGATAAAATACAATAAAATAATTCAACTCTTAAGAATAATTGTTAAAAAAGTACCCTCTTATGACGAATCTGCTGTGCCAAGTGCAACTTAGCAATGACACTAAAGAAAGATGAAATATTTGTAGAGAAATTTCCACGAGAATGATGTGTATACACGTATGAATTTGTCTGGTCTCTGTTATTTCTATCTACTGAAATTTTATTCGCACTACACTAAAAACCATAAGTGAAATTTCAATTTTCATCTATTTTATTTATCTTTCTGGTGCCAAGAGGGCTACAATGGACAGAAATTATAGGGCTGGCTTCTGTCATAATTAAGGAAACCAGGAAATTGAGAGATAATATTATAAATTTGTTTGCCAAAAAACCTGAGAAGTGAATTAGTCTCAATGAAGATTGCTAGAAAGATGTCTGTTTTTTAACATCAACCATTGAGACCCAAAAGCAATGAGAATTTTGTTCCTAGGACGTCAAGGCAAAGAAACTAATGATAAAGTAAAATAAAGAAAGAAATATATATTCATCAAGAAGAAAACAAAATAATTAGAGAACAATTATCAAAACTAAAGAAAATATTAAAGAAAGAATAGTAAGACAAGAATAAGAATGAAAACAAAACTTAGAAAAAAAAACAATTACCAAGTGACCAAATTAAAAAACCATACCTCATAAAAATGTCAATTAAGGAAACCGACAATTTGAGAGTTAAGATTATCAATTTGATTGCCAAGAAATATGAGAAGGAAATAAGTCTCGAGGGATGGAGATTATAAGAAAAATGTCCTTTTTTTTAACATCAAGTATTGAGACCCAAAAGCAATGAAAGTTGTTCCCAGGATTTCTTGCCGAATAAACTAATAGATGTAGTAAAATTAAGCAAGAAATAATATATATTTATCAAGAAGAAAACAAGATAAAGAGGAAAAAAATTTTTAAAAAAATTAGAAATTAAGATTATGATTTTTATTGCCAAGAAATCTGAGAGAGCAAGTAAATCTCAATGAAGATAGCGAGAAAGATCCACGTTTTAACATCATTGAAATCCAAAAGCATTGAATTTTGTTCCCAAGATAAAATAGTATATACTCATCAAAGAGAGAGAGAGAGAAAAAAAAATGAAAAAATGAAAAAAAGGAGAAACATTATCATAAATAAATAAATTAAAAATTACGATTATAATTTTGGTTGCCAAGATATCTGAGAGAGGAACTTAATCTCAATGGAAATTGTGAAACGAAGTCCGTTTTTTTTTTACCATCAAGCATTGAGACGCAAAAGCAATTAATTTTTTTCCAAGAATTTCTTGGAAACAAACTAATATATAAAGTAAAATAAAGCAATAGATAACATGTATTCATCAAGAAGAAAAACAAATAATTATAAAGAAAATATTAAAGAAAGAATTATAAGAGAAGAATAATAATGAAAAAATATATATTAAAAAATAATTACCAAGCACCTAAATTAAACAATGCCATAATTAAGGAAACCGAAAAATTGAGAGTTAAGATTATAAATTTGACTGCCAATATATCTAAAAAGGAACTTAGTCTCGATGGAGACAGCAAGAAAAATATTTGTTTATTTAACATCACGTACTGAGACCCAAAAGCAATTAATCTTGTTCTAAGTATTTCTTGGCAAACAAACTAATAGATAAAGTAAAATAAAGCAAAAAATAATACATATTCATCAAAAAGAAAACCAAATATAATTAAACAAAAATCCTGGAAAAAAAAAAAGAAAATATTAAAGGAAGAATTCAAAGACATGAATAAGAACTATGAAAACAAATCATTATATAAATAATTACCAAATAATCAAATTACAATACCATAACTCATAAAAATGTCATAACTAAGGAAACCGACAAATTGAGAGTTATGATTATAAATTTCATTGTCAAGAAATCTGAAACATAGTTTCAATGGAGACTACAAAAAAGATGTACGTGTTTTCAAGATCAGGCATTGAGACCAAAAAAGCAATGAATTTTGTTAATCGTATTTCTTGGCAAGCAAACTAATAGACAAAGTAAAATAAAGAAAGATAATATACATATATATATTCATCAAGAAGAAAACAAAAAAATGAGAAAAAAATTATCAAAAATAAAGAAATTATAAATTATAAATATGCCAATAAATAATATATATTCATCAAGTGGGAAACCAAATAAAGAGAGAAAAATTATCAAAAATAAAGAAATTAAAAAATAAGATTATAATTTTTGATTGCTAAGAAATCTGAACAAGGAAATTAGACCCAATGCAGATTGCGAGAAAGATGTCCATTTTTTTAACATCAATCATTGAGATGCAAAAGCAACCAATTTTGTGCAACAAATTTCTTGGCGAAGAAACTAGTAGATAAAGTAAAATAAAGTAATAAATAATATATATACATCAAGAAGAAAATCAAATAATTATAGTGAAATAACTAAAAATAAATGTATCGTATATGTGTGAACGATAGCTGACATTAATACATAATTTTATCAAACAGAATCTATTCCTAAGATAAAATACAATAAAATAATTCAACTCTTAAGAATAATTGTTAACAAAGTACCCTCTTATGACGAATCTGCTGTGCCAACTGCAACTTAGCAATGACACTAAAGAAAGATGAAATATTTATAGAGAAATTTCCACGAAAATGATGTGTATACGCGTATGAATTTGTCTGGTCTCTGTTATTTCTATATAGTGAAATTTTATTCACACTACACAAAAAACCAGAAGTGAAATTTCAATTTTCATCTATTTTATTTATCTTTCTGGTGCCAAGAGGGCTACAATGGACAGAAATTATAGGGCTGGCTTCTGTCATAATTAAGGAAATCAGGAAATTGAGAGATAATATTATAAATTTATTTGCCAAAAAATCTGAGAAGGGAATTAGTCTCGATGAAGATTGCTAGAAAGATGTCCATTTTTTAACATCAACCATTGAGACCCAAAAGCAATGAGAATTTTGTTCCTAGGACATCAAGGCAAAGAAATTAATGATAAAGTAAAATAAAGAAAGAAATATATATTCATCAAGAAGAAAACAAAATAATTAGAGAACAATTATCAGAACTAAAGAAAATATTAAAGAAAGAATAGTAAGACAAGAATAAGAATGAAAACAAAACTTAAAAAAAAAACAATTACCAAGTGACCAAATTAAAAAACCATACCTCATAAAAATGTCAATTAAGGAAACCGACAATTTGAGAGTTAAGATTATCAATTTGATTGCCAAGAAATATGAGAAGGAAATAAGTCTCGAGGGATGGAGATTATAAGAAAAATGTCCTTTTTTTTAACATCAAGTATTGAGACCCAAAAGCAATGAAAGTTGTTGTCCCAGGATTTCTTGCCGAATAAACTAATAGATGTAGTAAAATTAAGCAAGAAATAATATATATTTATCAAGAAGAAAACAAGATAAAGAGGAAAAAAATTTTAAAAAAAATTAGAAATTAAGATTATAATTTTATTGCCAAGAAATCTAAGAGAGCAAGTAAATCTCAATGATGATAGCGAGAAACATCCACGTTGTTTTAACATCATTGAAATCCAAAAGCATTGAATTTTGTTCCCAAGATAAAATAGTATATACTCATCAAAGAGAGAGAGAGAGAAAAAAAAATGAAAAAATGAAAAAAAGGAGAAACATTATCATAAATAAATAAATTAAAAATTAAGATTATAATTTTGGTTGCCAAGATATCTGAGAGAGGAACTTAATCTCAATGGAAATTGCGAAACGAAGTCCCTTTTTTTTACCATCAAGCATTGAGACGCAAAAGCAATTAATTTTTTTCCAAGAATTTCTTGGGAAACAAACTAATATATAAGTAAAATAAAGCAATGGATAACATGTATTCATCAAGAAGAAAAACAAATAATTATAAAGAAAATATTAAACAAAGAATTATAAGAGAAGAATAATAATGAAAAAAAATATATTAAAAAATAATTACCAAGTACCTGAATTAAACAATGCCATAATTAAGGAAACCGAAAAATTGAGAGTTAAGATTATAAATTTGACTGCCAATATATCTAAAAAGGAACTTAGTCTCGATGGAGACAGCAAGAAAAATATTTGTTTATTTAACATCACGTACTGAGACCCAAAAAGCAATTAATCTTGTTCTAAGTATTTCTTGGCAAACAAACTAATAGATAAAGTAAAATAAAGCAATAAATAATACATATTCATCAAAAAGAAAACCAAATATAATTAAACAAAATCCTGAAAAATAAAGAAAGGAAAATGTTTTTTTCCCCGAATTTTTCCGCCCCGAATGCCCCTAATGCCTAAAACGACGTCGTTTTGGGCATTAGTTTTTTTTTTTTCTTTTTTTCTGCCATTTTCGACCTCTGCAACTCAGAGGAAGAGGGGAGAGAAAGAGAAAGAGAGGGAGAGGGAGAGGGAGAGAAAGAGGTCGCCGATCCGTCACCGATCGTCGTCTCCTCTGCTCGTCGCCTCTGTCGTTTCCTCGTCGGCGTCTCCTCTGCTCGTCGCCTCTGCCATCGCCGATCACTGCGCCCCCCGCCTCGCCTCCAGCCCATTTTTTAAGCCCACTCCAGTCCTCCCTCTCCTCCCCCTCCCCCTCCCCTCCCCCCTCCTCTTCTTCGTCTTCTGCTGAGAAAAAAAAAAAAAACAAAATTTAGGGGCATTCGGGGCGTCCCGTTTTCAAGCCCCTGATCACAACTCATAAAGAAAATATTAAAGGACGAATTCAAAGACATGAACAAGAACTATAAAAACAAATCATTATATAAATAATTACCAAATAACCAAATTACAATACCATAACTCATAAAAATGTCACAACTAAGGAAACTGAGAAATTGAGAGTTATGATTATAAATTTCATTGCCAAGAAATCTCAAACATAGTTTCAATGGATACTACAAAAAGGATGTACGTGTTTTTAAGATCAGGCATTTAGACCAAAAAAAGCAATGAATTTTGTTAATCGTATTTCTTGGCAAACAAACTAATAGACAAAGTAAAATAAAGAAAGATAATATACATATATATATTCATCAAGAAGAAAACAAAAAAATGAGAAAAAAATTTATCAAAAATAAATAAATTATAAATTATAAATATGCCAATAAATAATATATATTCATCAAGTGGGAAACCAAATAAAGAGAGAAAAATTATCAAAAATAAAGAAATTAAAAAATAAGATTATAATTTTTGATTGCTAAGAAATCTGAACGAGGAAATTAGTCCCAATTCAAATTGCGAGAAAGATGTCTATTTTTTTAACATCAATCATTGAGACGCAAAAGCAACCAATTTTGTGCAACAAATTTCTTGGCGAAGAAACTAGTAGATAAAGTAAAATAAAGCAATAAATAATATATATACATCAAGAAGAAAATCAAATAATTATAGAGAAATAATTAAAAATAAAGAAAATATTAAACAAATAATTATAACAGAAGAATAATAACTATAAAAACAAAATATTATAAAATAATTACCAAATAACCAAATTAAAAAACCATTACTTATAAAAATGTCATAATTAAGAAAATTGAGAAAATCAAAGTTAAAGATTATAATTTTGATGGCCAAGAAATTTGAGAAGGAACTTAGTCTCGATGGAGATTGGGAGAATGATGTCTATT
Organism: Camellia granthamiana; assembly: GCA_036172215.1. Lineage (NCBI taxonomy): Eukaryota > Viridiplantae > Streptophyta > Magnoliopsida > Ericales > Theaceae > Camellia > Camellia granthamiana. Next base: position 2,127,817 of record CM069905.1, on the reverse strand, counting down.
TTTTTAACATCAAGCATTGAGACCCAAAAGCAATAAATTTTGTTCCAAGTATTTCTTGGCAAACAAACTAATAAATAAAGTAAAATCAATCAAAAAATAATAAATATTCACCAAGAAGAAAACCAAATAAAGAGAGAAAAATTATCAAAAATAAAGAAATTAGAAATTAAGATTATAATTTTCTTTGCCAAGAAATCTGAGAAAGTAAGGCCTCATTTGGCAAGTGTCCATTTTAGCCAAAAAAGTCAAAAAGTTACTAAAAAAATCAAAAAACCAACAACTCATACCAAAAAGTCAAAAATTTCCTTTTCTCTCTACTTTTTGCACATCTTTTCGTAAAAAACCAAAAAGTCATCCCAAACATACTAGTTTTTTTTACAACACATTTTAGCCAAAGAGTTAAAAAGTTACTAAAAAAGTATGTTCCCAAACGAGGCCTTAGTCTCAATAAAGATATTGTGAGAAAGATGTCCATTTTCTTAACAATAAGCATTGACACCTAAATAAAAGCAATCAATTTTGTTCCCACAACTTCTTGGCAAACAAACTAATATATAAAGTAAAATAAAGCAATAAATAATATATATATTCATCAATAAGAAAACCAAATAATTAGAGAAAAATAAAAAAAAATATTAAAGAACAAATTTTAAGACAAGAATAAGAACTATGAAAGCAAAATATTATATAAATAATTACCAAGTAACCAAATTAAAATACCATAGCTCCTAAAAATGCCATAATTAAGATTATAAATTTGATTGCCAAGAAATTTTAAAAGGAATTTACTTAATGGAAATTGCAAGAAAGACGTCCGTTTTTTTAACACCAACCATTGAGACCGAAAAGCAATGAATTTTATTCCTAGTATTTCTTGGCAAACAAACTGTGTGGGTGAATTTCCGACCACACTGCCAACTTGGTATTTCAACTGAAGAGCACTGGTAGAATTGGATAAGCCCGAACAACCTATCACAGAAAGATAAAAATCCGGCGATGGTTCGTCCACCCGGGGATACTCCGATAATTAAGTCAGTAATCAAATATCTCTCTAAGATAATCCTTAGAGCTTAACTCATTGTTCTGAATATAAATTGCGTCGCTTAGACCCATGGGGGTGCCTCTCTTTTATAGCCAACTCAATCCTAGTTTCTATAGAAGCCTAGCTTCAATGGACTTCTTGCTCCATACCTATCTTGGACTCTCCAGTAGATAAAGATAAACTCCCTAAGAGCTTTATCCTTATCCAGGCTGAAGTCCTTCCTCATTCTAGGACTCTTGCCCCTTATCCGCTTATCCTGGATTCTGATATCTTCGGAGATAACCTCGGCCTAGCCGAGATCACCTTGGCGTCACGACCAGAACACGTGGCACCTCGACTGACACGTCGGCGTCACCTTGGCCACGTGTTGGTACTCAAAACATATATCCCCACAACTGCCCCCTAGGTTCTATTACCTCGGCATCCTGAGGTGATGGAACCTATATCAGTTCTTCTTTCTAGAACGTCGGCTAAGCTCGCTTCTTTACTCATTGCCGAAGTAATAACTCGTTGACTCAGTATGATCAAGACCCATAGTCTGCTTTTGTCAATGCCTCAGAACCAAGTTTCAAGTTTTATTTAGCCGAGATCTTAATATCAGCCGAGATCATTGCTTCATTAAACCAAGAACTCCAAGGGTTTTATCACGCGTGTGAGCTGTTACGCAAAATACATCAATCATTTTTGTCACGTGTCTTGTCCTTATTGGATCGTACTCGATACGCGCCTGTAAGTCGTCTCGCGCCTGCGTGCGCCGTCTGACAAATTCGTCATTCTAGGCTCATCAATTCCATCTTACCGCCTTTTCGCGTTTTTGACAAAATCAGTGTCCTCTCTTTTCGTCTTTTCACTTATCATCGTCTTTGTTCAAACTCTCTCTTTCTCTCTTACTTTCTCAAATCCTCCATTGTTTCAAGCTCTCAAGCTATGCTACCATCACCATTCACCCCATCTGGCGAGGCTCTTGCTAGTTTTTTCCGCTGTTTTCGCTCGTCTGACTTCGGCGAACTCAACACCGGCTTCTTTTCTTTGGTGAGTTACTGTTTCTTCCCTATTTAACTTCTTGTTTCAGTTTCTCGTTGCTTTTCAAGAAGTTTTTCTCCATTATTTGTTGCCATTGTTGTTTTGCTCAAGTATTCGATTTATGTATCATGTACTCGAACACGTTTACCTTATATTTTGTTTCTGCCTAATTTGTGTCTTGAATACGCACACACTATTCACAAATTTTGCTCACTTTTGCCACTGTCGTTGGCCTCGCACCCATGTGCACATTTTGTCACAGTTTTCTTGATAGTTCACCACTATTCTTGATTCTGAAACACATTCTTGTTTTTCTATTTTTTGTGACTTTTCCAGATTCGTGCCTTCAATCTTCGTTTTCATAAATCTAGGTTTGGGATTTGTTTGTAGAACCCACAAATTCTTAGGAAAAACTGAAACAACTCCACACACTCTGTGTATTTTTGGGCTTTAGCTGAGATCCCTAAAACCCTCCAAAACACTCCCTTCTGAAACCCATCTCCTCCAGTTAAGCCGACATCATGGGTATGTGGAAGCATAGGGTAGACACCCCGACCAAACTAGAGTACTTTAGGCGAGAGTTTTCTATTCCTGCCGACGTCCACCTCAGGTTGGCAGGGGAGGAAGACTCTATTATGCCCGACGTAAACCTTATGCCTTTCCCAGTAGTGGCCTTTGTCGAATGTGGACTTAGGTTTCCACTTGATCCCATTTTCCAAGAAGTCCTTCACTACTACAAATTGAACCCAATGCAACTCGCCATCAACTCTTACCGAGTTATCAATGGCATAATTGTCTTAGCCAAAAAGGAAAACGCTAGGGTCCACCCTTGCTGATAGTCAGTATTGTTATACCATGTGTCGCCTGAAATCAGAAAAAGGCCATATCTACTACCTCAAGCCGAGGTCAACTGAGTACAAGCTCATTGCCTACCTCCCAGACTCAAACAAGGGTGCTGGGGACGATTACTTCATCGTCTCGGGCAACTGGGAGTTTCAGCCCAACGATGACCTCCACCTTTATCTCCTAAGCCGAACAGTTTTCGAGGAAGGAGATGGTAAGGGCCAAGTGTCATTTTTTCTTACTTTTTTTTCTAAAGTTCTCAATACTTTGTTCTAATGTCTGTGTTCTTCTTTTTGCAGTTCTTCCATAGCCATCAAAGGGCTTCCGCAAGTTTTTCTTCCCCGGTAAGGATTTGAAGAGGCTACTAGATTTGCCTATCCACAAACGGAAGGCCCCTCTGCTACTCAATTTCATTCCCACCTACAAGTCGGTTCTTCCCGACATCCCCAAGAGGAAGAAAAGCCTTTCCCCACCTTCCGCCACAACTCCTCAAGCAGCCTCCTCATCTCGGCCAGATCAGGGATCGACCTCTGATCTAGCAGAGCAACTGTCCACTTCGGCTCCATATCTGATCCCTCTATCTCAACGCCGATGACGACGGCGAACTGTTTTTCCTGCTGAGATGGGTCGCCAAAAAGCAGTCCCCAAAGACCTCCTAGCCAGCATCCCTTCCGATGTTGACGTTCAGCCAGCACAAACCCAGCCCCAACCAAAGCAAAAGCAAAAAAGAGTAAAAAAGGCTCAGCCAAAGGCAAAGGTGACTCAGATTGATACTGAGGATACCTTGCCAATTTCCAAATTGGCTGAGAGTGATAAGTCCAACTCTGCTACTGAGAAGAGGCCTGCCGAGGCCCAACCATCCGAGTCTGCCAGATCAAAGTAGCTGAGGTCATCCTCTGCAACCACCTCGGCATCTCTAAAGCATGATTCCCCCTGGGCCCCCCAAATCACTTTAGAAGACAGGCCAGTAAGGGCTGGTGATAGTGCCAACGACGTTAATGTCGGCGTCGCTCTTAGTACCGCTCTGCTTTTTCCCGGCGATTTCGATTGGAACACCGATATGAGCGAGTATGAAAACTTTGCTCTGATGCTCCAGTACTCTGTTCAAGTAAGTCTCTTTATTCGGTAATTTTTCTTTCTTTCTTTCTTTTTTTTTTTTCATACTTATAACATTTTTTAATAACTTCTGTTCTGTCTATTTTTCTTCAGGCAATCCAACACGCCCATTCCTTCTCGATGCAATCTTTTGAGACAAGGAAGGCGTTGGCTGACAAGAATAAGGAGGCTGCTAGTCTGCAGAAGACTAATAAAAACTTGCAATAAAAAATGAAGACCTTGGAGGATCAGGTCAAGGCTGCTATCAAAGCTAAGGATGACGCCGAAGAAAAAGCGGATGCCGCTAAGGCCATCAAGAAGGTTCTCGAGGCCCAAAAGAGAGAGGCCGAGGAAAGATGACCCAGGCCCAGAAAGAACTTCAAGACGCCTTGGCCACAAAAGAGGCCGAAGTCAAGGCTGCCGACGAGAAAGGATACAATGAGGGGGTGGCCGATGTCATGGCGGATTACGAGAAACAGGTAAAGCAGGCATGCAACAAGGGTTTCACCCTTGGTTGGATGACTTTACTAAAAAAGATCGAAATCCCCGATGACTTCCCCCTCAGGAACACCGACATCCTTCCTCTGTCATTCCCCCCAACTCCAAGCCAATCCGACGACGACTCTGAGTCTGAGGAGGAAGCTTTGGTGAGGAAGTCAAAAGAAATTGCTGGGGCCAAGTCCCCTGCTCAAAATGAGCAAGTCCTAGACTTGACTCAAGATGAGGAGGGTGAGGAGGTTCCCAAGGATGCCATTCCTGAGAAGGCATCATCGGATGTGCCTCTCGCCGACAAGAGCCTCGATCAAACCCTTCAAGAAATAGATGTTGAGCTCGCGGCTGAGAAGGCTGCCGAGATGTCCTCCCAATAGTCTTCTGAACTTCAAACCCAACCGTCTGGTGTTGCTGAAGAGTCTTGATTTTGTTGTCCTTGTCCTTTGTATTTTTTACTTTTGTTTTTCTTCTTTGGAACAATTGTAAGCTTTGGTCGACATGACTTCTTTTGAATGTTAATACAGCTTCCTTTCCTGAATGTTTGTATCTTTGTCTTCTCTTTACTGCTTTTGTATGATTCCATATTTAGAATATTTTGCATATCTTCAATGCGCACTTCAACTGTGTAATTTTCTCGGGGTGAAATGCCTCGGCTATATCCACCAACGGTTTACATTGGTAAGTACATAAGTACTCAGTTTAATACAACCATGGCCTCAACTTGTAAATTTTTCACAAATTTCAACAAGTGTTTGACATAATCTGTAGTTTAAATTTTAACTTGTAAATTTTTTACAAATTTCAACAAGTGTTTAAACATGATCTCGGTCTATCTCAACTTGTAAACTTTTCTCAAATTTCAACAAGTGTTAGACATAACCTTAATTTAACTTCAACTTGAAAATTTTTCACAAATTTTAACAAGTGTTAAACATGATCTCGGTCTAACTCAACTTGTAAATTTTTCACAAATTTCAATAAGTGTTAGACATAACCTTAGTTTAACTTCAACTTGTAAATTTTTCACAAATTTTAACAAGTGTTAAACATGATCTCGGTCTAACTCAACTTGTAAATTTTTCACAAATTTCAACAAGTGTTAAACATGATCTCGGTCTAACTCAACTTGTAAATTTTTCACAAATTTCAACAAGTGTTAGACATAACCTTAGTTTAATTCAACTTGTAAATTTTTCATAAATTTCAACAAGTGTTAAACTAATTTTAGTTTGTATATTCTACCTTGTCAGGAACCATTTTCCAACTTTCTGCCCCCTAATGTGAACTTAAGTTCCACTTGGGTTCTCATTATACATGTATCAACTGTTTTATTAGTCACAAGTGTGAAAAAATCAAGCTAGAATTTTATTTATTACTTCGGCTAATAACAAAGAACATGATAACCTAATGATAAAAAAAATTCAGATTGCAAGTATTCCAAGGCCTTGGCAACTCTTTGCCTTCATTATCTTCAAGCCGATATGCCCCATTGCCCAACACCGAGATGATTCTATAGGGTCCCTCCCAATTTGGGCCAAGCTTTCCCTCTCTGGGATCCTTTTTGTTACCGACGACCTTTCTCAGGACGAGGTCACCGATTTGAAACTCCCTTGGGTTGACCTTCTTATTATAGGCCCTGGTAAGCTGCTGCTGGTAAGCTGCCAGTTGAATTGCAGCTCTCTCCCTTCTTTCTTCTAGTAGATCCAGATCTCGGGCTAATAATATATCATTAGTCCCATTCTCTACTCCCTGAGTTCTGATCCCTAGGATGCCGACTTCTAGAGGAATAACTGCTTTTGTGCCATAAGCCATGGCACATGGGGATTCCCCAATTGATCTTCTCGGCGTAGTCCGATATGCCCCGAGTACACTTGGCAGTTCATCTACCCACTTTCCTTTTGCTGCCTGCAGCCTCTTTTTTATCCCATCCAAGATAACTTTGTTGGATGCTTCTGCTTGTCCATTGCTTTGAGGAAAGCTTGGGGTTGAAAAGTAATTCTTGATTTTGAACTTTGCATAGAAGCTCTTGATTAGCTTACTGTCAAACTGTGTTCTATTGTCTGCAACTATTGTTCTTGGGATCCCAAACCTAGTGATGATGCTCTTCCATATGAAGCTTTTTATATCCACGTCTTGAATTTTGGCTAAGGGCTCAGCTTCTATCCACTTGGTGAAGTAATCTGTTGCTACCAGTAGGTACTTCTTTTGCCCAGTTGCTTGGGGCAGTTGTCCAACAAGATCCATGCCCCATTGGGCAAACGGCCAGGGACTGGATACTGGGTTTAGGTCTGCTGCTGGTTGGTGTATCAATGGTGCAAACCTTTGGCACTTGTCACACTTCTTAACATAAGCTTTTGCATCTTTCTGTATCTGCCCCCAACGTGGCTTCCACATATTCCTTCATGTATTTCATATAAAAAATCTTCAATTTGCGAGGGATGTACACACCTTAAAAGGGGTCCAATGAAGGATCTTCTGTAGAGATGTCCCTCAGCTGTCAGACTGAATCTTGCCGACTTCAATCTGATCTTGTCTGCCTCTTTGTGATCATCTGGCAGTTTTCCCTCTTTCAGGAATGTTATTACTGCGTCCATCCAGCTTGGTCCCATGTCCACACACATTGCTTCACGCTCCGTGGTTAATGATTCGATGCTCGGGCCCGACAAGTAATCGACCATTATCGTCCTTGCCTTTCCAGGTTGTATTGCACTGGCCAGGTTGGCCAGGGCATCGGCGTGACTGTTATCATCTCGGCTAACCTGCTGTAGTCGGCAATTCTGAAACAAGGCCACCAATCTGCCTACTTCCTTTGCGTATGCCAGCATACGTTCATCTCGGGTTGCGAACTCGCCTGTTGCTTGGTTGACTATAAGTTGAGAGTCACAAAAAACTATCACCTCATCTGCTTCTACTGCTACTACCAGTTTCAGTCCTGCAATCAGTGCTTTATACCCTGCTTTATTGTTTGAGACCTTGAACCCCAAACGAATGGATTGCTCTAGTATCTGCCCATCTGGAGATACCAATACTACTTCTGCCCTCTCTCCTTGTCGGTTTGAACTCCCATAAAAAACAGTCGAAAGGAGTCGCCGATGTAAATGCTGCAGGGCCTTAGTTTTTCTTCTTCCCTTTGTTCTGTTGCCCTCGGCTGGGCTCCTCTTTGCTCGCTCGGACGCCGTTCATCTCGGGTTGACAGAGCCCGATGTATGGTGGCTCTTGGAGTGAACTCGGCCACAAAGTCAGCCAAGACTTGGCCTTTGATTGCCGTTTTGAGTCTGTACTCTAGGTCATACTGACCCAAGGCCACTGCCCATCTGGCTATTCTTCTTGTCAGATCTCCCTGTTGCAATAGGGACTTCAAAGGGTGTTCAATTAGCACCACAATTCTGTGGGCTTGAAAATAATAGTTCAGTTTTTTTGAAGCCATTACTAATGCCAGTGCCAACTTCTCTAGGGGTAAATACTTGGTTTCTACATCAGTCAGGGTTTTTCTTACATAGTAAACAACCCTTTGCTCCCCTTTTTCTTCTCGGACGACCATTGCGCTTACCGCGTGCTCTGAAACTACGAAGTATAGGAACAGCTCCTCTCCAGGTTCTAGGTTTGAGAGAACTGGAGTCGTGGTCAAATACTTCTTTAAGTCGGCCAGGGCGACTTCGCACTCCTCTGTCCATAAGAAGTCTGTGGCCTTCTTCACTAAGTTGAAGAAGGGTTTGCATTTGTCAAAGCTCATGCTTATGAACCTGTTCAGGGCTGCAACCCTTCCAGTCAGCATCTGCACTTGCTTTGCCAACGTCGGGCTTTTCAATTCAAGGATGGCCTTGATCTGATCTGGGCTGGCCTCAATGCCCCTTCTGGTCACCAGGTATCCCAAGAACTTACCAGATCCAACTCGAAATGCACACTTCGATGCATTGAGTCGAAGCCGATATGTTTTAAGGATGTCAAAGACTGCTTTTAGGTCGACCAGATGACCCTCAGGTTCCTTGGTCTTCACAACCATGTCGTCGATGTAAACTTCCACCGTTCTGCCAATTAGATGTTTGAACATCTTGGTTACCAATCTCTGATAAGTTGCTCTTGCATTTTTCAACCCGAAAGGCATCACTTTGTAGCAATACAGCCCTTTTGGGGTGATAAACGCAGTCTTCTCCTCATCTGGTGGGTCTATTGCTATCTGATGGTACCCCCTGTAGGCATCCTGGAAGCTCATCCTTCCATGCCCCGAAGTGGCCCACCAGTTGGTCAATCTTGGGTAGAGGAAAACTGTCTTTGGGACAGGCTTTGTTCAAGCTGGTAAAGTCCACACAGACCCTCCATTTACCATTCTTTTTCTTTACCACCACTGTATTTGATAGCCATGTTGGGTAATTTACCTCTCGAATGGCTCGTGCCTCTAGAAGTTTGTCTACTTCCTCTTCCACTGCCTCAACATGCATCAACGTCAGTCTTCTTGCCCATTGGATTACAAGTTTGGCCGACCTGTCTACGTTAAGTTTATGGCAAGTGACATCGGGGTCAATGCCTGGCATTTCGTAAGGCATCCAGGCAAACATTTTAATGTTTGTTCTCAAGAAAGCCTCCAGTTCTTTTTCCTCTTCTTCGGCTGAGCCCGAACTGAGAAGAAAGAAGCGTTCTTTATCCCCCTGCCGGACGAAGATTTTCTTTAGGGCTTCTTCACTCTTCTTGACTGGCTCCTTGCCGACATCATCTAAGACTTCCACGTCCTTGTCTTCGATCTCTGCCCATTCTGGTTCTCGTATGCTGCAGGTGGATTTCATTGCTGCCATAGAGCAGTTCTTTGCCTATAGCTGATCCCCTCTGACCTCTTCTATCCCATGCTCTGTTGGGAACAGCAGTAGTTGATACAATGTTAAGGGAACAGCCCACATTGCATGCAACCATGGCCTTTCCAAGATAATATTGTAAGGGGAGGGTGTGTCGATTACGGTGAACTCTGTCTTTATCTTCTTGGTGCCAGCCTGCACTTCCAGGCTTGTTGCGCCTAGCGGCCATGTTGACGTTCCATTGAACCCAACCATTGGGCCATTGGATTGCTCTATATCGTCAGGGTGAAGGCCCAGCTCCTTGTAGCATCTGACATACATGATGTCATAGGAGCTGCCTTGGTCAATTAGGATGCACTTCACTTGGCACTCCCCAACCTAGAGGGATACTACCAAGGTATCGTTGTGCGGATGTTATACCATCTCAAGGTCAGCTTCAGTGAAGGACACCACTGGTCCCTGGCACTCCTCGGCCCGAGGTCTTTTCTGCCGGACCTGGTACACATGTTGCAGGTGCTTTACCTTCTGGGTCTCCCCCCGTATTTCGTTTTCGTTGACCTTCAAATGAATTACATTGACTACCCGAGGTCCTCCTGCCTGCGGTTACTGTGCTGGGGGAAGTGGAGCTGCTGGTGCCTGAGGAAGTCTTGCTTGCTCCTCTCTTGTCCTGGCCTTATCTACAAGGTCCCTCAAATGGCCTTGCCTTACCAGGTCTTCTAAGTGTGACTTCAGGGCTCTGCAACCCTAAGTCAGGTGCCCATCTTCATTATGGTAAGCACAATGCTTGCCAAGGCTCCTTCCCATAAACTCTCCTGGTATCCTAGCTGGTGCTCTGAAATAGGGTTGGGTTCGGATTTTATCCAGGACTTTGTGAATTGGGATTCGAAATACAGTTGTGACTGCCTGTGTAGTTCTCAGCCCTATCTCTTGCTTGTTCGATCCGTTGTTACCTCGGCCTCGCTTCGGCGAGCCATTTGCTTTCTCTTACTTTGTCGCCTTTATCCCTACGTGTCTTCCTCGGCTCTAGCGTATTTCTCAATTCTGGCCATGAGCTCCTCCATACTCTTTGGCAATATCTTTGCCAATGACTTTCGTAGTGCACAATCATCTTTCAGGCTATTCTTGAAAGACATGACCGCCACCTCTTGGTTGCATTCGGGTATTCGGTTGAACATCTCATAATACCTCTTTGCGTAGGCCCTAAGGCCTTTATCCTCACTGATTCTTAGGGCCATTAGGGCGTCCACCCTTAATGGCTGCAGTTTGTTTGTCACGAACCTAGCCACGAACATCTCAGCCAGGCTTTCCCAGGTCTTCACACTTCCTTTCGGCAATTTGTGAAACCAGTCTGATGCAATCTCCCCAAAGGATGAGGGGAACACCTTGCAGAGCAACGGCTCGTTCTTACTGTACAATGCCATCGAGTTCAGGTATAATCCGACGTGAAAGTTGGGGTCCGACTTACCATTGTATATCTAGAACCTCGGCATACTGAATCTTTTTGGGGTCTCAACTTTGTCTAACTCTACCAAGAATGGTGTTCTCGGCTTAACTGTTGAAGTTACCTCGGCATGATCTTGCTTCCTCTTGAGGTAATCTCTCAAATCCTCTTTGGTCCATCCAGGAGCTCGGCTATCCCCTGATTTCAGTCTCTTAGGTGCACTGCTTTTAGCTTTGTTGTGAGCCCTTTTTTATCTTTCTCCATTGGTCGCATCGAAGCACAACTCCTGCCCTTGAACATGCCGATGTTCTCTGGGATCTGCCTCCTTGGTGCGATGTGTCCTTCAAGACTCTTCCCCTCTTGGCTCCCCTCGCCCGACCTCCCTTGAAGGCCGGTGAGAGTGTCTTTCGCTTCTGGCGTGCTTGGGGGCTACAGGGATTGTTTTCTGCCCTCTCTTCTGGGCATTGGCCGCTGGAATTGGCGTGTCCTGTAGCGGGAACGGTGGCTGCATGACGTTATTTTGCATCATGAAATTGACCATTGTTTGTAGGTCCGCCAATTTGTTTGCCATGGTCTTCACTTCGTCGTCCCTCTGCAGGCATCTTTCTTTCCATACCTGGAGGTCATCCTTGTTGTAGTAACCGCTTTGGTCCGTTTTCTTTTGTACATCACCCTCCTGGCCGACGTCCTTTCCTCCATGATTCTAGTCTCCATTGCAGTTGTCCTCTTCAACGTCAAGGTCTACAGGTCCCCCACTTCCAATAGGGGTGTTATCCCCAATCTTCTCTTTCTGTCCGTCGTCGTTGGCCATCTATTCTCCTTAAGTTCCTACAGACGGCGCCAAATTGTGTGGGTGAATTTCCGACCACACTGCCAACTTGGTATTTCAACTGGAGAGCACTGGCAGAATTGGATAAGCCCGAACAACCTGTCACAGAAAGATAAGAATCCGGCGGTAATTCGTCCACCCAGGGGCACTCCGATAATTAAGTCAGTAATCAAATATCTCTCTAAGATAATCCTTAGAGCTTAACTCACTGTTCTGAATATAAATTGAGTCCCTTAGACCCATGGGGGTGCCTCTCTTTTATATCCAACTCAATCCTAGTCCCTATAGAAGCCTAGCTTCAATGGACTTCTTGCTCCGTGCCTATCTTGGACTCTCCAGTAGATAAAGATAAACTCCCTAAGAGCTTTATCCTTATCCAGGCTGAAGTCCTTCCTCATTCTAGAACTCTTACCCCTTATCCGCTTATCCTGGATTCCGATATCTTCGGAGATAACATCGGCCTAGCCGAGATCACCTCGGCGTCACAACCAGAACACGTGGCACCTCGGCTGACACGTCGGCGTCACCTTGGCCACATATTGGTACTCAGAAAATATATCCCCACACAAACTAATAAACAAAGTAAAATCAAGCAAGATATAAAATATATTCATCAAGAGAAAAAAAAAAACAAAACAAAACAAAACAAATAAGAAGGGAAGAATTATAGAAAATAAATAGTTAAAAATTATAACTTTGATTGTCAAGAAATTTGAGAGATGAACTTAGTCTCAATGGAGATTGTGAGCAAAATGTCCATTTTTTTTATTTATTTTTTATTTTTTAAATCAGGCATTGAGACCCAAAAGTAATGAATTTTGTTCCTAGTATTTCTTGGCAAACAAACTTATAGACAAAGTAAAATCAAGCAAGATATAATAATACATATTCATCGAGAAGAAAACTAAATAATGAAAGAAAAAATACCAAAAATAAATAAATTAAAAATTATAGTAATTATAATTTTTATTGCCAAGAAATCTGAGAGAGGAATTTTGTCTCAATGGAGATTGCAAGAAAGATATCCGTTTTTTTAACATCAATCATTGAGATGCAGAAGCAATAAATTTTGTCTAGAGGATTTCTTAGCAAACAAACAAATAGATTAAGTAAAATAAAGCAATAACTAATATATATTCATCAAGAAGAAAGCCAAATAATTATAGAAAAATAATTAAGAATAAATAAATATATATATATTAAACAAAGAATTATAAAACAAGAATAACAACTATAAAAACAAAATATTATAAAATAATTACCAAGTAATTAAATTAAATAATCATAACTTATAAAAAAATGTCATAATTAAGGAAATGAAAATATTGAGATTAAGATAATAAATCTGAGAAGAAACTTCATCTTGATAGAACTGCGAGAAAGATGTCTATTTTTCTAACATCAAGCATAGAGACCCAAAGGCAATGAATTTCGTTCCCGGTATTTCTTGGCAAACGAACTAATAAATAAAGTAAAATCAAGCAAGATATAATAATATATATATATATATATTCATCAAGAAGAAAACCAAATAATGACAGAAAAATTCTCAAAAAATAAATAAATTAAGATTATAATTTTGATTGCCAAGAAATCTAAGAGAGTCAAGGGAGGTTGCAAGAAAGATATCCGTTTTTTTAACATCAAGCATCTGAGACACAAAAGCAATGAACAAGGTTTTAAAAAGCAGCCGCAATCGTTACTGTAACAACCCCATCACGTATAAGGATTGGTACTGATTAATTAAGAGGATTTGAGTTTAATTGCCGAGTATTATAATTTAATTGGGATTTGTGAGAATTGTGGAATCTGACTCATATATGATTCTATTAAAGATTTATTTTGGAATCAGAAATTAAGGGTCCAAATGGCTTAAGGAAGTGAAGTTAGGAAGTTGAATCAATTTAATTTTGATTACGGACCCATTTGGGAGTTTAATTAAATATTCGTTTTAGTTTAGTAAAATTGAGATTCGATAAATTAGATCCTAATTGGGGTTGATCAAGCTAATTAAATTATGAGGATTGAGGATTGTGATTATTGCGAATTAATTTTAGTTATGGGGTGTCTAATTTGAATATGTAAATTATTGACGAAGGTTTGGTGTCTGATCAAAAATTGAAGGCCTAAATGATTTGGGGAATCAAAATTGAGGATGAAAATAAGTTTAATTTAATATTTGGAACCTTTTACGAGTTCAACTAAAAATCTGATTCAGAATGATAAAATTAAATAAAATTAATTGGGCCTTAATGGAAGTCGAATTAGACTAATTAAATTATGTGAGATTTGTAATTAGTTACGATTGATTAAATTATGTGCTAATTGAAATTAGTAAGATTGTGTATTAATTATAATTAGTTAGGACAAAGTGAGATTAATTAAGTCAATGCATAAATTAGCAATTTACTTAATTTTAGAGCCTTGTAATCTTTTAATAATGGAACCATGTGCACGTGTGAGTAGTGTGAATCAGGAAGTGGGTTTAATTTTCTTTCTAGTGCCAATTTCAAGTGTTAAAGGAGGGGGCTTGCTCCTTTCTTCTTCAGAAACTTCTCTTTCCTTTTGTTGCTGAGTGCGGCTTGGTGAGGAGAGAAGAACCGAGAGAGTGAGAGAGAAGTTCAACTCTTGTGCTGGAAAATCTTTGGAGAAATGGGTTTATGGGATCTAAATGAAGATAAAGGAGAGGGCTCAAGGAATTAAAAAGAAATTCAGCCATGGGAGGTTAAAGGTAAGGATTTTAACCTTGATAGTTGTAGAATCCTTGTATCACACTTGAAATTAAAGATGGAATTGAACTCAACATCATGTAATTAATAGGAATCAGCAAGAAGATGAAGAAAGATTGATTTAAGTGTGAGATGATGGAAGTTAATTTGGAATTTGGTTCTAAACATGAAAAGGATTACATGCATGTGGAATATTATGGAAATAATTTGAAAGTTAACTAGTTTGAGTTTGATTTTACCAAATTTGAGATCCATCCTTGCATGCATGTTAGAATTTCAAAGTTTTGGGTTTAATTCATGTGTAAAAAGGACTTAAGAGATTAAATTTGGGTTTGCATGTAAAATAAAGTTAGGACCAAGAGTATGGATTATGATTTCTTAAGTTTGATAAACTGGGGTTTAATTTCACATAAATAGAAGAAATTAGCAAGATGATGAATAAATGGAATTAGATTCAAATTTATGGAAATTGATTATTTGGGTTTGATGTTGTGATTTTGCATGAAATTATGCCTAAATGTTACATGCATGGGAAAAATCTACAAGATTAATACTTTAATTAGACATGCATTATAAAATTTTAAGGTTTAGGGATTTGAATTAGGTTCAATTTTGAGAATCATTCTTTAATTTGAGAGTTGATTTTGGAATTGAAGGAAGTTTTGATTTTATAATGAAAACTAGAAATTTGTTTGATCCATGCATGTAATTGAATTGAAAAGTTTTATTCAATTTAAATACATTTTAGAACATCTATGATTATAAATTACGTTTTGGCTAGAAATTGAGTTAAGTTGAATTTCTAAGAAGTTGATTTGTGTAATTCATGATTAAGTTGATCTTGTTATTAATAATAAAATTGGACCTATTTGTATTGCATACATCATGGATTTTGAAGGATTTGGATTAATTCAATCTCATATTTTGAAAAGAAAAATGAAATGTTTTATAAACATCAAGTTTATGGAAATTTAGAATTAATCCTAATGTTAGATAAAGTGTTGATGTTATAATTAGATTTTAATCCATACTTGTAATTTGAGATTTTATTTAAATTAAACATATTTTGGGACATCTATGGTTATGAATTAAATTGAGGCTATGAATTAAGTTAAGATTAAGATTATGGAAATTAGTCGGAAAATTTATAAGAATATAAAACTAGTAATTTTGATGCCAATTTCATACATGTGAATAATTTTCTAAGGAATTTATAACTTTAATAAATGGTTCACCATGTTTGTATACTAAAGTACATGTTTTGAAGCTTTGAATATCAAATTTGAACTTTAATCGCAATTTTGGGATTTCTGAATTTTCTTTGTCCGCTCGAGCGGGGGAAGTCCCCACTCGAGCGTGAAAATCGACCTCCCAGTAGTTTTCAAATTTTACAGTCCGCCCGAGCGGCCAAAGTGGCGCTCGAGCGGAGACCCATTTTCAGTATGTGTTTGGAAAATTGCATTCGGTTCATATTTTTATTCTCATCTCTTTTCAAAGCATTTTAGACATGATTTATGGCTCAATAAAGATTAATAAGTCAGCAATCAACCTTAATTAGCTGATTAAAAGAATAAGTCATTAACTTAGTAGTACTTGATCAAGGAGCCAAGTGAGAATTAGTTTATTCAGAAAGGAATGATTTAGTAATTAAAGGGGTTTGTGAAATAAGAACCCGATTCACTTAACTAAAGAAAGAATACACGTAGTAGAATCTCAGACTACTTGGGCAGAAAAGACAGGAAAGTCAAGTTTGATCAAGGAAATAACATTGTATTTCTATGTGCATATGTTATGTGCCTGTGTAGGTCACGCGCCATTGTCTGCCTGATTTATCTGATATGTCCAGTCTGTCTGATTTGCTTCTGCAGCTATCTGTGAGTAATAACTCTGTAAAGTTATGTTTAAGTTTAAGTATTTTCTGACTGATATGATATGATCTACTTTCCGAAATGCTACGTTATGAATTATGAATGAATATCCAATTTTCTGAAAAGTATTGTGGCACCCTTAGTTCATATAGCCCTCGCCCGGGAGTAACAATACCGTGGCCGATGGCCCTCGCCCGGGGGTAACAATACCGTGGCCGATGGCCCTCGCCCGGGGGTAACAATACCGTGGCCGATGGCCCTTGCCCAGGGGTAAGAATACCGTGGCCGATGGCCCTCGCCCGGGGGTACCAATACCGTGGCCGATGGCCCTCGCCCGGGGGTAACAATACTGTGGCCGATGGCCCTCGCCCGGGGGTAACAATACCGTGGCCGATGGCCCTCGCCCGGGGGTAAGAATACCGCAGCCGATGGCCCTCGCCCGGGGGTAAGAATACCGTGGCTGATGGCCCTTGCCCGGGGGTAAGAATACCGTGGCCGATGGCCCTCGCCCGGGGGTAACAATACCGTGGCCGATGGCCCTTGCCCGGGGGTACCAATACCGTGGCCGATGGCCCTCGCCCGGGGGTAACAATACCGTGGCCGATGGCCCTTGCCCGGGGGTAAGAATACCGTGGCCGATGGCCCTCGCCCAGGGGTAACAATACCGTGGCCGATGGCCCTCGCCCGGGGGTAACAATACCGCGGCCGATGACCCTCGCCCGGGGGTAAGAATACCGTGGCTAATGGCCCTTGCTCGGGGGTAAGAATACCGTGGCCGATGGCCCTCGCCTGGGGGTAACAATACCGTGGCCGATGGCCCTTGCCCGGGGGTAACAATACCGTGGCCGATGGATCTGTTAGCTAATGGGTGTACCATGTATGATCTTATGCAAAATATGAATATGAATATGAATTTGAGCATGTATCTGAATCTATTTCTAATTTGAAATCTGAATATGCAAAAGACTCTATTTCTGACAAGATTATGTTTCCGATATAAACTCTGATTCTAACTCTGTGATGGACATCATTCATTAAAACCCCTTTACTTTGTTATTATTCACTGAGCTTTAGCTCACTCTATTATTTATATATGTAGGTGATCAGGCGCGTGACCAAGCTTAGAGGCATCTGCTTAGAATCTGTTTTTGTCAGCCAACCTATGTGCCTCCCGTGGAGGTTCCGGATATGTCAAGTGTTTATCGCTATGTGATTTAAGGTTCAAGTTTTGTTTTTGAGTTTGGTTGAACAAGTCTTGTGTATCTTATAAGTAGGGTTAAGTCCCTTTTAGTCTAATGTGTACATATATGACGATTTAGAGATAATGTCTACATATGTATATAAAAACTTTAAAATTTTTCTGTCTCATATAAATCTGCACAGCTCAATGGACGTTGTATATTGTTACTTGCTTCCGCTAGCCCCTTATATTATGTTAATCTGTTACAGAGGCCTTCGGTAATCCTAGGATTACTGGCCGGTTACGATGCTAAACTCATAGGGGCGGGTTTGGGTCGTGACAGTTACGTAATAGTTGTAGTGGTTACCACCACCCGTTACGGCCGCTTTTGCGGTGTGATTGAGATTTACAAGTGTGTCGGCCGTAGCAGCTGTTGTAGCAGTCGTAACAGTGTCGTAACGGCCATAACGGCTTGTTACACACCGTTACGTAACGGTTCCGAATTGCTTCTTTTGAAAAAAAAATAAAATTGAAAATGGGGAAAAGGAGAAGATAGAGAAGTAAGAGATAGAGAGAGAAGAGGGAAGATGAAGAATATGTAATTGATTTGTTGAAACTGTAAGACCTATGCTATTCTATTCAGCTATCATCACTCAACCATTTTGTTTGTATGTGTCTATCTATATATTGTTTGATAATAATAATAATAATAATAATAATAATAATAATAATAATAATAAGTGTGGTCATTATCTATTTGGCTTGACTAAAAAATATATATATATATATTTGTGCTCTTATTTATTCTCTTACTTTTGTTATTATTTATCTTATATATAATAGATAGTGATTGATTTTTTCTAAAATATCTAAAAAAACATAACACCTATAATTATATATTAATACATATTTTATACATGTCATTTTTTTTTATTAGTTTATTTTATTTTTATTTTTATTTATAGGTTATCCAAAAAGAGAATGAATATTCAAGTGATCCAAAAAAAAAAAAAAAATCTTTATAATTTATTTTTTAATTTTTATATGATTATATTAGCATGTATAATTTATTTTTTAAACTATTCAAGTTAAAATTTGTATATGCTTCCACAAATATAATAATTAAAATCATAATTTTATACATTTAAATCCAATAATTTTTTTTTTCCACAAGCATAATATGGATTTATGACATATAAAGTCATTAATTATTAAAATAAAATGTAAAAAACTCAATTTATAATGTTTTAAAAATATGAATATATATTGGATTATACTTAAAAATTTACAAAAATTGATTAATATTTATTTTAAAGCCCAATAAATATGATTATAGAAAAAATATGCGTATCGGTAAGTTTTTTTCAAATTGTGCGAAAAATAAAAAAATTCACGGTTCCGATTACCGCAACTGTTATACTACGACCTTTACACCCCACAACCACAACTGTGCCACCGCCACCATTACGGTGACCGCAACCGCTTTTCATAACCTTGGCAACGAATTTTGTTCCCGGGATTTCTAGCCAAACAAACTAGTAGATAAAGTATAATCAAACAAGAAATAGTACAAATTCACCGAGAGAAGCGAGAAAAAAGAAAGAAAAAAAAAAAACCAAATAATTAAGAGAAAATTATTAAAAGTAAACAAATTAAAAATTAAGAATATAATTTTGATTATCAAGAAATCTGAGAGAGGAACTCAGTCTTAATGGAGATTGCGAGAAGGATGTCCCTTTTTTTACAATCAAGCATTGAGACGTAGAAGCAATCGATCTTGTTTCAAGAATTTCTTGGCAAATAATCTAACGATATGTAGTAAAATGAAGCAACAAATAATATATTCATCATGAAGAAAACCAAATAATTGTAGAGAAATAATTAAATAAAATAGTAAATAAAGAATTATAAGTGAAGAATAATAACAATGAAAACAAAATATTATAAAATAATTACCAAGTAACCAAATTAAAAAAAAAAAACCATAACTTATGAAGATATAACAATTAAGGATATCGAGAAATTGAAAGTTAAGATTACAAATTACAAATTTGATTGCCAAGAAATCTGAGAAAGAAAGTCTCGATGGAGATTGCAAGAAAAATGGCCGTTTTTTTTTAACATCAAGCACTGAAACCCGAAAGCAATGAATTTTGTACCTAGTATTTATTGGCAATACAAACTAATAGATGAAGTAAAATCAATTAAGAAATAATATACATTCATCAAGAAGGAAACCAAATAAAGAGAGAGAAATTATCAAAAATAAAGAAATTAGAAATTAAGATTATAATTTTCTTTGCCAAGAAATCTGATAAAGGAACTTAGTCCCAATGCAGATTGTGAGAAAGATGTCCTTTTTTATGACATTAAGCATTGAGACCCAGAAGATGTCCTTTTTTATGACATTAAGCATTGAGACCCAGAAGTAATCAACTTTGTTCCTAGGATTTCTTGGCAAACAAACTAATAGATCAAGTAAAATATAGCAGTAAATAATATATATTCATCAAGAAGAAAACCAAATAATCAGAGAAAAATCATGAACATAAGGAAAATATTAAAGAACGAATTATAAGACAAGAATAAGAATTATGAAAACAAAACATCAAATGAGTAATTACCAAGGGCCTGTTTGGTAATCATTCTGTTTTTAGTTTATATTTACAAAAATTTTAAAAACTATCATAAAAATTTGTTTGATAATTTTTTTGGTTTGTAAATGGTTGTCTCAATTTATAAATTTGAAAAAAGACGTAAACTCAAAAAATAAGTTTACGTTTTCAGTTTTCAAAATTTTTTTTCAATTAATTTTTTTTTTCAACTAATTTTTTTCAATTAATTTTTTTTTCAATTAATGTTTTTTCAAATATTTTTTTCCCAATTAAATTTTTTTCCAATTAATTTTTTTCATTTTTTTTCAAATTATTTTTTTTCAATTATTTTTTTAATTATTTTTTTTCAATTATA
Source organism: Camellia granthamiana (assembly GCA_036172215.1). Taxonomy (NCBI): domain Eukaryota; kingdom Viridiplantae; phylum Streptophyta; class Magnoliopsida; order Ericales; family Theaceae; genus Camellia; species Camellia granthamiana. Next base: position 2,107,518 of record CM069905.1, on the reverse strand, counting down.
ATGTGTGTGATCCCATTGTCATAAATAAAAAAAATATAAATATAAATATTTTAGGCCTGAACAAATATATTTTTTAGTTTATGTATTTACATTTTTTTAAACATTTTGTTCAAACCAAACGCGTTTGTAATTTATGTTTTTCTAAAAATAAACAAAAACTAGTTTATAAATTTTTTACAAACAAAAACCTAAAACGTAAATGTTACCAAACGCTACCCAAGTAACCAAATTAAAATACCACAACTCATAATTAAGGAAATTGAGAGAAAAAAAAAATATAATATATATTCATCAAGAAAAAAAAAACAAATGAAAAGAGAAAAATTATCAAAAATAAATAAATTAAAAATTACGAATATAATTTTGATTACCAAAAAATCTGAGAGAGGAACTTAGTCTCATTGGAGATTGCGAAAAACATGTCCCCTTTTTTACCCATCAAGCATTGAGACGCAGAAGCAATCAATTTTGTTTCAAGAATTTCTTGACAAACAAACTAGGAGATACAATAAAATAAAGCAATAAATAAAACATATTCATCATAAAGAAAATCAAATAACCGTAGAGAAATAATTAAAAATAAAAAAAATATAAAATAAAGAATTATAAGTGAAGAATGTTAACTATGAAAACAAAATATTATAAAAAAATTACCAAATAACCAATTTAAAAAACCATAACTTATAAGAATGTCATAATTAACGATAGCAAGAAATTGAGAGTTAAGAATATAAATTTGATTGTCAAGAAATTTGAGAAAGGACTTTCTCGATGGAGATTGCAAGAAAAATGTCCGTTTTTTAACATCAAGCCTTGAGACCCAAAAACAATGAATTTTGTTCCCAGTATTTCTAGGCAAACAAACTAAAAGATTAAAATCAATCAAGAAATAATATATATTCATCAAGAAGGAAGCCAATTAAAGAGAAAAATTATCAAAAATAAAGAAATTAAAAATTAAGATTATAATTTTCTTTGTCAAGAAATTTAATAAAAGAACTTAGTCTCAATGCAGATTGCGAAAAATATGTCCATTTTTTTAACATTAAGCGCATTGAGACCCCAAAGCAATCAACTTTGTTCCCACGATTTCTTGGCAAACAAACTAATAGATTAAGTAAAATAAAGCAATAATAATATATATTTATCAAGAAGAAAACCAAATAATTAGAGAAAAAACATGAAAATAAAGAAAATATTAAAAAACGAATTATAAGACAAGAATAAGAAATATGAAAACAAAACGTTATATAAATAAATACCAAGTAACCAAATTAAAATACCATAACTCATAAAAATGTCATAATTAAGGAAATCGAGAAATTGAGAGTTAAGATTATATTGGCAAGAAATCTTTAGGAGCAGTCTCAATAAAGATTGTGAGAAAGATGTTCATTTTTTTAACATCAAACATTCAGACCCAAAAGTAATGAATTTTGTTCCCGTATTTTCTTGGTAAACAAACTAATATATAAAGTAAAATCAAGCAAGATATAATATATATTCATCAAGAAGAAAAGCAAATAATGAGAGAAATTTTCTCAAAAATAAATAAATTAAGATTATAATTTTGATTGCCAAGAAATTGAGAGAATTTGTCTCAATGGAGATTGCGAAAAAGATATCCGTTTTTTTAACATTAAGCATCGAGACCCAAAAAGCAAGGAATTTTGTTCCCGGGATTTGTTGCCAAACAAACTAGTTGCTAAAGTATTAATCAACAATATATATTCATCAAGAGAAAAAGAAAAAGAAAAAAAAAAAGATAATAAGAGAAAAATTATCAAAAATCAATAAAATAAAAATTAAGATTATAATTTTGATTACTAAGAAATATGAGAGAGGAACTTAGTGATGTATCCTTTTTTACCATTAAGCATTGAGACGAAGAAGCAATCAATTTTGTTTCAAGGCTTTCTTGGCAAACAAACTAATAGATAAAGTTAAATAAATCAACAAATAATATATATTCATCAAGAAGAAAACCAAATAATGAGAGAAAAATTCTCAAAAATAAATAATTAAGATTATAATTTTGATTGCCAAGAAATCTGAAATAGATAATCTCAATGGAGGTTACGAGAAAGATATCCGTTTTTTAACAAGCAGCATTAAGACCCAAAAAGCATGAATTTTGTTCTCGCGATTTCTTACTGAACAAACTAGTAGATAAAGCATAATCAAACAAGAAATAATATATATTCATCAAGAGGGAAAGAAAAAAAACAAATAATAAGAGAAAAATTATGAAAAATAAATAAAATAAAAATTAAGATAATAAATTTGATTACCAAGAAATCTGAGAGAGGAACTTAGTCTCAATAGAGATTGCGAGAAAGATGTCCCCTTTTTTACCCATCAAACATTGAGACACAAGCAATCAATTTCGTTTCACAGATTTCTAGGCAAACAAACTAAGAGATAAAGTAAAATAAATCAACAAATAATATATATTCATCATGAAGAAAACCAAATAATTATAGAGAAATAACTAAAAATAAAAATAAAAATATTAAATAAAGAATTATAAGTGAAGAATAATAACTATGAAAACAAAATATTATAAAATAGTTACCAAGTAACCAAATTGAAAAACCATAACTTATAAAAATATCATAATTAGTATACCAAGAAATTGAGAGTTTAGATCATAAATATGATTGTCAAGAAATCTAAGAAGAAACTTAGTCTCAATGGAGATTGCGAGAAAGATGTCCCTTTTTTTTAACATCAAGCATTGAGACCCAAAAGCAATGAATTTTGTTCCTAATATTTCTTGGCAAACAAACTAATAGATAAAATAAAATCAATCAAGAAATAATATATATTCATCAAGAAGGAAACCAAATAAAGAGAGAAAAATTATCAAAAATAAAGAAATTAAAAAATAAGATTATAATTTTTGATTGCCAAGAAATCTAAACGAGGAAATTAGTCCCAATTCAGATTGCGAGAAAGATGTCTATTTTTTTAACATCAATCATTGAGACGCAAAAGCAACCAATTTTGTTCTACAAATTTATTGGCAAACAAACTAGTAGATAAAGTAAAATAAAGCAATAAATAATATATATACATCAAGAAGAAAATCAAATAATTATAAATAAATAATTAAAAATAAAGAAAATATTAAACAATAAATTATAATAGAAGAATAATAACTATAAAAACAAAATATTATAAAATAATTACCAATTACCAAATTAAAAAACAATAACTTATAAAAATGTCACAATTAAGAAAACTGAGAAAATCAGAGTTAAAGATAATAAATTTGATGGCCAAGAAATCTGAGAAGAAACTTAGTCTTGATGAAGATTGCGAGAAAGATGTCCGTTCTTTTAACATCAATCAAAAATAATAAATATCCACCAAGAAGAAAACCAAATAAAGAGAAAAATTATCAAAAAAAAAAAGAGGGCGTGTTTGGTTAGTGATGAGATAAATTTTCAAAAAAAAATTTAGCGAGAGTTCATAATTTTTTTTGATTTGTTTGGTTGTATATTTTGAAAATAGTTTTGGAAATTTAGGATGATTTGATATTTTGTTGTAGTTGAGTAGATGTGTGTGAGAGAAAAAGTGATTGAGAATGAGAGATAAGAGAGAAAAAGTGATTAATTGATGTGTAGGAGAGAGTGATTTTGGAAAAAAAATTCAAAAAATTTGAGCCAAACAATTTTGAAAATTTTTCTCAAAAATTGTATCTTGAGATACAAACCAAACATGCCCAAAGAAATTAGAAATTATTATTATAATTTTCTTTGCCAAGAAATCTAAAGCAAGTTAGTCTCCATACAGATATTGCAAGAAAGACGTCTTTTTTTTAACAATAAGCATTGACACCTAAATAAAAGCAATCAATTTTGTTCCCACAACTTCTTGGCAAACAAACTAATATATAAAGTAAAATAAAGCAATAAATAATATATATCCATCAATAAAAAAAACCAAATAATTAGAGAAAAATCATGAAAAATAAAGAAAATATTAAAGAACAAATTTTAAGACAAGAACAAGAACTATGAAAGCAAAGCAATACATAAATAATTACCTCGTAACCAAATTAAAATACCATAACTCCTAAAAATGCCATAATTAAGATTATAAATTTGATTGACAAGAAATCGTAAAAGGTAGTCTCAATGGAAATTGCGAGAAAGACGTCCATTTTTTTAACATCAGCTATTGAGACCGTAAAGCAATGAATTTTATTCCTAATATTTCTTGGCAAACAAACTAATAAAAAAAGTAAAATCAAGCAAGATATAAAATATAGAGAAGTGATTCACCCCCCGAATGGGGGTTCCCCCGAATCCCCCGTTTTTCCCTTTCAAGTAAAAAAAAAAAAAAAAAAAAAGAAAACAGAAAACAAAAAAAAAAACAGTTTGCCATTTTTGGCAATTAGGGGGATTCGGGCTGCCATTTTTCGAGCTCCCCCGTTTTTCCCTAAAATATATTCATCAAGAGAAAAAACACAAATAAGAGAAGAATTATAAAAAATAAATAGTTAAAAATTATAACTTCTATTGTCAAGAAATCTAAAAGAGAAACTTAGGTTGCATTTGGTAGAGCTTTAGAATTATGATTTGAGAATAGTGTTGTATTTTGAATTTGTGAGTTTTGAAATTATGATTTGAGTGTAGAAAATTTGTTTGGTTATAAGTTTTGAATTGAGTTTAAATTGAGTGATGTGCCATATGATATTTGATTTAAAAATTTACAACTCATAACCAAACACACAATCCAAAATTCTATTCAAAACTCAAAAAAAATTTAAAAAATTCGCCAAAAAACAAAAACGCAAACGAAAACGCAAACGCAAACACAAACACAAACACAAACACGAACACGAACACGAACACAAACACAAACACAAACACAAACACAAACACTGTTTCGAACATCCGGGGGATATCTGGGAGGATGACTAGGTAGACGTGTTTTGAAAAGTAAATGGAATCAATTTTTGAAAATTGTAAACAAACAGAGCACTCAAATCATGTTTGGAAAGCTCCACCAAACACAGCCTTAGTCTCAATGGAGATTGCGAGAAAGACGTCCATTTTTTTAAAAAAAAATCAGGCATTGAGACCTAAAAGTAATGAATTCTGTTCCTAGTACTTCTTGGCAAACAAACTTATAGACAAAGTAAAATCAAGAAAGATATAATAATACATATTCATCAAGAAGAAAACTAAATAATGAACGTAAAACTACCAAAAATAAATAAAATAAAAATTATAGTAATTATAATTTTTATTGCCAAGAAATCTGAGAGAGGAACTTTGTCTCAATAGAAATTGCAAGAAAGATATCTGTTTTTTTAAAAACAATCATTGAGACGCAGAAGTAATAAATTTTGTCTCAAGGATTTCTTGGCAAACAAGCAAATAGATAAAGTAAAATAAAGCAATAACTAATATATAATCATCAAGAAGAAAGCCACAAAAAAAAAAAAAAAAAAAAAAAAAAAAAAAAAAAGAAGAAGAAGAAAGCCAAAAAATTATAGAAAAATAATTAAAAATAAAAATATATACATATTAAACAAAAAAATATAAAACAAGAATAACAACTATAAAAACAAAATATTATAAAATAATTACCAAGTAACTAAATTAAATAATCATAACTTATAAAAAATGTCATAATTAAGGAAACAAAGATATTGAGATTAAGATAATAAATTTGACTGCCAAGATATCTGAGAAGGAACTTCATCTCGATAGAATTGCAAGAAAGATGTCCATTTTTCTAACATCAAGCATAGAGACCCAAAAGCAATGAATTTCGTTCCCGGTATTTCTTGGCAAACAAATTAATAAATAAAGTAAAATCAAGCAAGATATAATATATATATATATTCATCAAGAAGAAAACCAAATAATGATAGAAAAATTCTCAAAAATAAATAAATTAAGATTATAATTTTGATTGCAAAGAAATCTAAGAGTCTCAAGGGAAGTCGCGAGAAAGATATCCGTTTTTTTAACATCAAGCATCTGAGACTCAAAAGCAACGAATTTTGTTCCAGGGATTTCTGGCCAAACAAACTAGTAGATAAAGTACAATCAAACAATAAATAGTACATATTCATCAAGAGAAGATAAAAAAAAAAAAAAAAAAAAACCAAATAATTAAGAGAAAATTATTAAAAATAAATAAATTAAAAATTAAGAATATAATTTTGATTAGCAAGAAATCTGCGAGAGGAAGTCTCAATTGAGATTGCGAGAAGGATGTCCACTTTTTTACAATCGAGCATTGAGATGCAGAACCAATCGATTTTGTTTCAAGAATTTCTTGGCGAACAATCTAAAGATATATAGTAAGATGAAGCAACAAATAATATATTCATCATGAAGAAAACCAAATAATTGTAGAGAAATAATTAAATTAAAGAAAATATTAAATAAAGAATTATAAGTGAAGAATAATAACTGTGAAAACAAAATATTATAAAATAATTATCAAGTAACCAAAAAAAAAAAAAACATAACTTATGAAGATGTCATAATTAAGGATACCGAGAAATTGAGAGTTAAGATTATAAATTTGATTGTCAAGAAATCTAAGAAAGAAAGTCTCGATGGAGATTGCAAGAAAAATGTCCTTTTTTTTAACATCAAGTATTGAAACCCAAAAGCAATGAATTCTGTTCCTAGTGTTTCTTGGCAAACAAACTAATAGATAAAGCTAAATCAATCAAGAAAAAATACATATTCATCAAGAAAGGAAACCAAATAAAGAGAGAAAAATTATCAAAAATAAAGAACTTAGAAATTAAGATTATAATTTTCTTTGTCAAGAAATCTGATAAAGGAACGTAGTCTCAATGCAGATTGCGAGAAAGATGCCAGTTTTTATAACATTGAGCATTGAGATCCAAAAGCAACCAACTTTGTTCCCAAGATTTCTTGGCAAACAAACTAATAGATCAAGTAAAATAAAGCAGTAAATAATATATATTCATCAAGAAAAAAACCAAATAATCAGAGAAACATCATGAAAATAAAGAAAATATTAAAGAACGAATTATAAGACAAGAATAAGAATTATGAAAACAAAACATTAAATAAATAATTACCAAGTAACCAAATTAAAATACCACAACTCATAAAAAACTCATAATCAAGGAAATTGAGAGAAAAAATATAATATATATTCATCAAGAGAAAAAAGAAAAACAAAACCAAAACCAAATGATAAGAGAAAAATTATCAAAAATAAATAAATTAAAAATAACGAATATAATTTTGATTACCAAGAAATCTGAGAGAGGAACTTAGTCTTATTGGACATTGCGAAAAAGATGTCCCCTTTTTTACCCATCAAGCATTGAGACGCAAAAGCAATCAATTTTGTTTCAAGAATTTCTTGGCAAACAAATTGTTTGGCATATACTAAAAAAGTTAAAAAGTCAAAAAGTCACTATCTTATTTAAGTCACATCATCTTATTTAAGTCACGTCACCTCTTTACAACATCACTTCAAACCCAACCCATATCCAACCCATATTTCATAAAAAGTCAAAAAGTACACTTATTTAGAACATCTCAAACCACCCAGTGAAATAAAGCAACAAATAAAATATATTCATCATAAAGAAAATCAAATAATTGTAGAGAAATAATTAAAAATAAAGAAAATATTAAATAAAGAACTATAAGTGAAGAATAATAACTATGAAAACAAAATATTATAAAAGAATTACCAAATAACCAATTTCAAAAACCATAAGAATGTCATAACTAAGGATACCAAGAAATTGGGAGTTAAGAATATAAATTTGATTGCCAAGAAATCTGATAAAGAACTTAGTCTCGATGGAGATTGCGAGAAAGACGTCTGTTTTTTAACATCAAGCATTGAGACCTAAAACCAACGAATTTTATTCCCAGTATTTCTGGGCAAACAAACTAAAAGATTAAAATCAAAGAAATAATATATATTCATCAAGAAGGAAGCCAATTAAAGAGAGCAAAATTATCAAAAATAAAGAAATTAAAAATTAATATTATAATTTTCTTTGCCAAGAAATCTAATAAAGGAACTTAGTCTCAATGCAGATTGCGAAAAATATGTCCGTCTTTTAACATTAAGCGCATTGAGACCCCAAAGCAATCAACTTTGTTCCCACAATTTGTTGGCAAACAAACTAATAAGTTAAATAAAGTAATAAATAATATATATTCATCAAGAAGAAAACCAAATAATTAGAGAAAAATCATGAACATAAAGAAAATATTAAAAAACGAATTATAAGGCAAGAACAAGAAATATGAAAACAAAACATTATATAAATAATTACCAAGTAACCAAATTAAAATACCATAACTCATAAAAATGTCATAATTAAGGAAATCGAGAAATTGATAGTTAAGATTATAAATTTGATTGCCAAAAAATCTTAGAAGGAACTTTCTTAACAGAGATTGCGAGAAAGATGTTCATTTTTATCAAACATTCAGACCCAAAAGCAATGAATTTTGTTCCCGGTGTTTCTTGGCAAACAAACTAATATATAAAGTAAAATCAAGCAAGATATAATATATATTCATCAAGAAGAAAACCAAATAATGAGAGAAAATTTCTCAAAAATAAATAAATTAAGGGTATAATTTTGATGGCCAAGAAATCTGAGAGAATGTCTCAATGGAGATTGCCAAAAAAAAATCCGTTTTTTTAACATCAAGCATCGAGACCCAAAAAGCAAGGAATTTTGCTCCCGGGATTTCTTGCCAAACAAACTAGTTGATGAAGTATAATCAAACAAGAAACAATATATACTCATCAAGAGGGGAAAAAAAACAAAAAAAACAAATAATAAGAGAAAAATTACCAAAAACAAATAAAATAAAAATTAAGATTATAATTTTGATTACTAAGAAATATGAGAGAGGAACTTAGTCTCAATGGAGATTGCGAGAAAGATGTATCCCTTTTTACCATTAAGCATTGAGACGAAGAAGCAATCAATTTTGTTTCAAGGATTTCTTGACAAACAAACTAACAGATAAAGTAAAATAAATCAACAAATAATATAATATTCATCAAGAAGAAAACCAAATAATGAGAGAAAATTCTCAAAATTAAATAAATTAAGATTATAATTTTGATTGCCAAGAAATCTGAGATAGTCTCAACGGAGGTTATGAGAAAGATATCCGTTTTTTAACATCAAGCATTAAGACCCAAACAGCATGAATTTTGTTCCCGGGATTTCTTACCGAACAAACTAGTAGATAAAGCATAATCAAACAAGAAATAATATATATTCATCAAGAGGGGGGAAAAATTAATAATAATAAGAGAAAATTATGAAAAATAAATAAAATAAAAATTAAGATAATAAATTTGATTACCAAGAAATATGAGAAAAGAACTTTGTCTCAATGGAGATTGCGAGAAAGATGTCCTTTTTTTTACCATCAAGCATTGAGACACAAAAGCAATCAATTTTGTTTCACAGATTTCTTGGCAAACAAACGAAGAGATAAAGTAAAATAAATCAACAATTAATATATATTCATCACAAAGAAAACCAAATAATTATAGAGAAATAACTAAAAATAAAGAAAATATTAAATAAAGAATAATAACTATGAAAACAAAATATTATAAAATAATTACCAAGTAACCAAATTGAAAAACCATAACTTATAAAAATATCATAATTAGTATACCAACAAATTGAGAGTTAAGATTATAAATATGATTTCCTAGAAATCTGAGAAGGAATTTTAGTCTCGATGGAGATTGCGAGAAAGATATCCAACTTTTTTAACATCAAGTATTGAGACCCAAAAGCAATGAATTTTGTTCCCAGTATTTCTTGGCAAACAAACTAATAGAGTAAAATCAATCAAGAAATAATATATATTCATCAAGAAGGAAACCAAATAAAGAGAGCAAAATTATCAAAAATAAAGAAATTAGAAATTAATATTATAATTTTCTTTGCCAAGAAATCTAATAAAGGAACTTAGTCTCAATGCAGATTGCGAGAAAGATGTCCTTTTTTTTAACATTAAGCATTGAGACCCAAAAGCAATCAACTTTGTTCCCATGATATCTTGGCAAACAAACTAATAGATTAAGTAAAATAAAGTGGTAAATAATATATATTCATCAAGAAGAAAACCAAACAATTAGAGAAAATTATCAAAAATAAAGAAAATATTAAACAACGAATTATAAGACAAGAACAAAAACAATGAAAACAAATTATTATAAAAATAATTACCAAGTAACCAAATCAAAAAACCTTAAACTCATAAAAACCAAATAATTTGAGAACCCTAATTTGAAAAATAAAACCCTAATCAGTTGTTATTCAATTCTCTAATTCTGTTTTGTCGTTAGATTTGATTGTTTTGTTTTTTGTTGGTTTGCTCTAATATTGAATTTCAATGCACCCCTAGTTCAAAACAAGGGAAATATAAAGAATGTAAATGCACCAACCAACCCATTGAATTAACCGAGAACAACAAACAGATATGTATGCTGTTATTGTACTAACAAATGAAAAGGAACTGTAAGCTCCACATAAGGTCATGAAGGAGATGGACAAAAAGTTCACACAACATTCAAATGACAGCATGTTGCACAACTATAAACTAAATAACAACAAATTTCAATTTAATAATTTTTCCATTGACCATTCACAAATCACAACAAATAGGCAATTTCTTTAATACAAATACCATAATGAAACTTTAAAAACTAATCTTGACAGTAATTTCCAGTATTCACACTTCCTTTGTTTCAGTCTGATTAGAAATTTTCCCATTTTTGGCTCTTATGGTCTCAAGTTGTGCACAACGTAACAAAAACAGAATTTCAGGAAATTACAAGACCCACTACAGATTCTTACAAGTTCAAAAACCCACAAAAATAAGATTTTAAGCCTACAAAGGCAGAAAAGTTACTCCCATCGACACATGAGCTACTATGCAAACAACACCTAAACAATATAAAGTACTAAAAAAATACACAACCCACAGAAACCAAAAGAAAGAAACACACAATTACAAACAATTATCAAAACCACTAAAGAGGTAAAAGAGTGGATAGAATAAATATTTACCTTGGATCAATTTCAATAGCCAATTCAATTAGAGGAGCAATTGAAGCCCCTTCAAACAGTGCATCCACCATCAAGAGTGAAACCCTTTTTTGTTGCTTTACCAAGAAAAGACAAAAAAAATTAAAATCAAATACCCAAAGCTTGAACGTATCACAAATAAATGACAACACATGGTGCAAAAAGGCACAAAACAAAGAGATGCCCACCTCTTCATATGGAGGGGTTGAGGGTAGCCAAACAATGCTTCCCAGATAACCTAAGGTCGTGAGGAGGCCTCCAATATTCCAGAGGATATGCAGATAAGCTCCAGCAGCCGAAGCAATCAGAGCACAACATAGTGAGTGAGCGATAAACCTGTAAATCAACAACTTATTTAAGCAAATATATAAATAAAAGGAATATTGAAATTGGAAGAATAAAGATGATCACTTCTATCTCTCAATCAGGACTTAAAAGTCTAGGTGAAAAAGATGGACACAGACAAGTAGCCAGGAAAGGTAAGAATCGTCAGTTTCACGTCCTCTTCTGTTTTCTTCAAATTCTTGCAATATGAATACAACACAATAGGCAAACCAATTCAATTGCACAATTTAAATTTCCAAAAGATTATCGATCAGAAACCCTAATATTTCTCGATTCCCGTTTGGTTGCTCGGAAAAGGCACGAATCGAAAAGAAAGCATAATTGAAAAGATCAAAATTCCAGAGATCATGAACCCAAACGCTAACGTTTCGTTCAAGGCGATTGTAACCGTTTTCACGAATGCAAACAAAAAACAACAAATTAAACCATAACGATGTTCTCTCTTTTATTTTCCTTCGTTTTCTCACAAACCAAACGCAGAGAGAGAGAGAACAAAACCTGTTTGAGATGGGTTTGGGACGATCGGAGAGATCGGACGCAAGTTCTTGAGAGAATCGTAAGTCCTGTTGCGAGAGGCCGATTGAGATTCGAACAACAACGAGAGAGAGACGGAGAAGAGGAAAGCACAGAATTGTATATTACTCTTCTATTATTTCCCTTATATAAATAAATCCTGAACCCCCAAACTCTGTTAACGTTCAAATATCCACCGACTTTCCTTCTTCTTCTTTTTCTTTTTCTTTTTCTTTTTGTTTTTCTTTTACAATCCCGTTACCTAGTTTGAATAGATTAAGGGGGTGTTTGGTACAGCTTTTTTGAGCCAGCTTATGACTTTTGGCTTTTAAAAAGTTATTTTGAACTGTTTGGTTAAATTTATTTCAAACAGCTTCTGATTCTAACAACTTATTTTAAGTCAAAAAAGCTGATTCTGAGAAGCTGCTCACCCCTTGCTTCTGATTATCAGCTTCTGCTGTGGACATGTTAATTCATGGTTATACTCTTAGATTTTTTTATTTTTTATTTTTTATTTTTTTAAAAATAGAAAAAGACCCAAATGGACTATAAAATATTATTATTATTTTTTATGAAAAATGTAGACAAATAGTGAATAATAAAAAATAAAAAATAATTGAAAAAGCTACTTCACAGCTTATTTAACAAACACTACTCAGCAACTTAAATCTATAATTCAACAGCTATACCAAACAGATTAACAGTTTCTGATTAAAATCATAATCTATAATCTGTTAAGTTATAATCTATAATCTGTTTTAACAGCTACACCAAACAGCACCTAAAGCTCAAACGTCTCAATGTGTCAAAACGACATTATTTTGGTGCTTTTTTTTTTTTTTCTTCTTCCTCTGTCTTCCTCTGTGTTCAAATCTGTTCTTCCTCTATTTTTTTTTTTTTTTTCTTTTCTTCTTCCATAACTCAAAATCAAAAAAAAAAAAAAAAAAAAGATAGAGTAGAGAGGAAAAGAAAAATATAAAAAATCAAACAAGAAAAAAAAACAGAGGAGGAAGAAAGAAACACAAAGACGAAGAGAGAAGAACAAAAAAAAAGGAGAAAATGAGAGGATGAAGAACAGATCTTTGTGTGTAAACCCACAGATCTATATATATATATACAGAGATCTAGATATATATATATATACGAGAGAGAGAACCCACCGTCGCAAGCCGCCATCACTGTCACAGTTCAAAAGGAAGAAGAAGAAGACCAAGACATAGGAGGAGAGACAGAGAAGAAAGAGAAAGAGAAAGAGAAAGAGAAAGAGAAAGAGGGATCAGGCCTTCGAGTCCCAAGTCACAAAACTTTACTCTTTTTTTATTACAAAACTTTTCTTTTTTGATTAAGAGATTTATTAGAAAATCCCTTTTTAAATACTTGTATCTTAATTAATTTATAATATATTTTTATATTTCAATAAATTTTATTATTTAGATATTTAATGGAATTTTTATTGATAAGTCCAATTTAGAAGTGTTTTAACTCAAGAAGTCCATGAAGAAATTTTTTAACTCATTTAGTCCCATGTATGTATAGTTTTATTCCATAAAGTCCATTTTCTTGATTTACACTATTTTCTTGGACACTTATGCCCTTATATTTAATTTTGATATTCTTATAAATATTTTTTGAATGATTAGCAATTTAATGATGTGAACATTCATATTTTTAAATTCACATTGGTAGGAATGTAAAATTGGCCCGTGAGCGGCCCGAAACCCGCCCGCGAGGCGGGTCAGGCCCAGCCCGTTGACAATGTGAATATTCACATTGACATGTTAACATTCACATTAATAGGAGTGTAAAATTGACCCGCGTCCCGTGGCGGCGCGAAACCCGCCCGCGGCCCATGGGCGGCCCGGTCCGGCCTGTTGACAATGTGAATATTCACATTGACATGTTAACATTCACATTGATAAGAGTATAAAATTGGCTTGCGGCCCATGGGCGGACAAAAGCCCGCCCGCGGCCTGGGGCGGGCCCGGCCCGGCCCGTTGACAATGTGAATATTCACATTGACATGTTAACATACACATTGATAGGAGTGTAAAATTAGTCCACGCCTCGTGGCTGCCCGAAACCCGCCCACGGCGGGCCTGGCCCGGCCTATTAACAATGTAAATATTCACATTGACATGTTAACATTCACATTGATAAGAGTATAAAATTGGCCAGCAGCCCAGGACGGGCCCGACCTGGCCCGACCCGTTGACAATGTGAATATTCACATTGATATGTTAATATTCACATTAATAGGAGTGTAAAATTGGCCCGCGTCCCGTGGCGGCGCGAAACCCGCCCGCGGCCCATGACAATGTGAATATTCACATTGACATGTTAACATTCACATTGATAAGAGTAGAAAATTGGCCCGGGGCTCATGGGGGGCCAAAAGCCCGCCGGTAGCCCGGGGTAGGCCCGGCCCGTTGACAATGTGAATATTCACATTGACATGTTAACATTCACATTGATAAGAGTGTAAAATTGGCCCGCAGCTCGTGGGCGGCCCGAAGCCCGACCGCAGCCCGAGGCGGGCTTGGCCCGACCCGTGACAATGTGAATATTCACATTGACATGTTAACATTCATATTGATAGGAGTGTAAAATTAGACCGCGCCCCGTGGCTGCCCGAAACCCGCCCACAGCCCGTGGGCGGCCCGGGACGGGCCCGGCTCGGCCTGTTGACAATGTGAATATTCACATTGACATGTTAACATTCACATTGATAAGAGTGTAAAATTGGCTCGTAACCCGTGGACAGCCCGAAGCCCGACCTCGGGCCGGGGAGGGCCCGGTCCGTTGGCAATGTGAATATTCACATTGATATGTTAACATTCACATTGATAGGAGTGTAAAATTGGCCCGCAGTCCGTGGGCGGCCCGAAGCCCGACCGCAGCCCGAAGCGGGCTTGGCTCGACCCGTGACAATGTGAATATTCACATTGACATGTTAACATTAACATTGATAAAAGTGTAAAATTTGTCCGCTGCCCGAAGCGCGCCCGCGGCCCGGGGTAGGCCCAGACCCAAACCCGGGCCGCCCCGAGCCGCCCATGGGATGCGAGTCAATTTTACACTCTTATCAATGTGAATGTTAACATGTCAATGTGAATATTCACATTGTCAACAGACCGGGCCGGGCCTGCCTCGGGCCGTCCACGGGGCCGTGGGTGGGTTTCGGGTAGCCACGGGGCACGGGCTAACGTTATATTCTTATCAATGTGATTGTTAGCATGTCAATGTGAATATTCACGTTGTCAACGGCCCGGGTCCGGGCTTCGGGCTGCCCACGAGTCACGGGCCAATTTTATACTCTTATCAATGTTAATGTTAATATGTCAATGTGAATATTCACATTGTCAATGGCCCGGGCTGGGCCGGGCCGGGCCTGCCCTGGGCAGTGGGCGAGCTTCGGTCGCCCACGGGCCACGGGCCAATTTTACACTCCTATCAATATGAATGTTAATATATCAATGTGAATATTCACATTGTCAACGGCCCGGGCCGGGCTCGGCCCGGACCGCCCACGGGCTTCAGGCCGCCCATGGGACGCAAGTCAATTTTACACTCTTATCAATGTGAATGCTAACATGTCAATGTGAATATTCACATTGTCAACAGGCCGGGCCGGGCCCGCCACGGGCCGTGGACTGGTTTGGGATAGCCACGGGCGCGGACTAATTTTATACTCTTATCAATGTGAATGTTAACATGTCAATGTGAATATTCACATTATCAACGGGTCGGGCCGAGCCCGCCCAGGGCAGCCTACGAGCCGCGAGTGGGTTTCGGGCCGGCCACAGGCCGCGGGCTAATTTTACACTCCTATCAATGTGAATGTTAACATGTTAATGTGAATATTCACATTGTCAACGGGCTGGGCCGGGCCCGGGGCTTCGGGCTTCCCACCGAGTCATGGGCCAATTTTACACTCTTATCAATGTTAATGTTAATATGTTAATGTGAATATTCACATTGTGAACGGGCCGGCCCGGGCCCGCCCCGGCGGCGGGCTGGCTTCGGGCCGCCCACGGGCCGCAGGCCAATTTTACACTCCTATCAATGTGAATGTTAATTTGTCAAAGTGAATATTCACATTATCAACGGCTCGGGCCGGGCCTATTTTTTTGGCCTGTGGGCCGGCCCGGCCCGGCCCGACTCGAATTTTTCCAGGCACCCATGAGGATCGACATGGGCCGGGCCCCTACACATTGACGATATGAACATTCACATTGACGGTGTGAACATTCACATTAGGGGTATTTTGGTAATTATGTCACCCATAGGACTTATTGAAACATAAGAAAATAATGTGAACTAAATAGAACATAAGTAGATGAAAAGGGTATTTTGGTCTTCTTATCTCAAATTGGACCTAATGGAATAGTCAAAAAGAATATGGGTTGGATGGAATAAAGCTCTTAGAAAATGAATTTATCAAAAAAGCTCCCATATTTAATTCACTAAATTTTAATTCTTATATTTAAAGTATTTTATGAATAATTTTTTCTTTACAAATATTTTTAAATAATTAGTAACTTAGTGATGTGAATATTCATATTTTACAATGTGAACATTCACATTGACAAACATTTACAATGTCAATGTGAATATTATTATTATGATTATTTTGGTAAATATGTCACCCATAAGACTTATTGAAACATAATAAAATAATTTGAAATAAGTGAAATATAAATAATAAAAAAAAAGGGATTTAAGAATAAATACTCTTTTTTGATTAACCACCATTTAGGTTTTGACTTTCTATTTTCTTTTTATAGAGAAATTTTAATTTTTTTTAAAAAAAAACAAATTTCTTATTTGGCCTATAATACTAATATAATTATTGTGTTTTGGCACAAACTTAAATAAATAATTAAAATTTAATTTTTAATTAAATAATAATAAAATTATTTTTTTAATGTAAAAGAAAATACTTAAGAATTAAATAAATTATAACAATATTCATCCTTTATTTTGATTTAGGTAGAATTTTATAGGGAGAAAAGAAAAGGTAGAATATTAAAAATAAATATAACCTAAATTTAATGAAAAATACTTATAGTAACAAACTCATTTTCTCATTTTTAAATACAAAGTAAGGGGATCGACATTGATAAATGCTCATAGACTCCACTTGTGTGAGAAAATAAAAATAAGAAATAAAAAAATTAAATGACCTCATAATATAAAAAATATTTATAGTGCTCCCAGCTAAGGAGAAATCACAACCCATATGAAGTGAGTCATCCATTTTTTCACAATTATCTAATAAAGATGAATTATCATGTTTCACTCATAAAATTTTTATTATACCATTTGTTCGGATTACCATATAAATGGAATTGGTTTTGCTATTGTCGGCCTAGCCTAACAGCACTTGTAGGTCCTATCTTAAGCCCTATGTCAATGTTCCGAGTCATTGGGTTTGGAAGGTTTATTGAGTAGATCATTTTTTCGATAATCTATTTTTTCAAGATAGACGTAATTTAAATTGAAGACTATTGATATCCGACCAAGTTAATTTTTTCATAAGAATGATCTATTCAATGAAGCAAACGGCTCAAATCATTGACGTGGCACTCGGGTTGCCCATAAAAAGCATTCAATTGATGTAGTACTTTCTTGACCCCACCCAACGGCCATAACTATTACATAAGACCCTACTTTTTATGGGGAAAAAAACTATGAGGTCCATAAAAAATATAAGTTGCTCCATAAATCATTGACGTGGCACTCGAGGATGGGGTCAACCAAAAAAAAAAAGTGATACTTTGTATGAATATTATTTTGTAATTTTTGTATTTGAAATTTATTTTCTCAATTTTGCTATGTATTGGTAATGAATTTACTATTATTTTTTAAACCATAGAGAGAGAGGAATAGGATTTTTTGGTGAAAACTCCCTTATTGGGCCTTTTTTTAGTGTGAATGATAGCCCAATTTTATTTTATTTTTTGCATAAACCCTCTATGAAGGAAGCGCATGACTAAGCAAGGACACACCAAAATTTTTCTTTTTTCTCTAGACAATATTGTCCTTGCAGATATATATATCACATATTTGAAAATTTGTAACGAAGTCAACGATCTCCAAATCTCTATCAAATGTTCTCCAAGTTGCAAGAACCCCAGCACAAACTCGTTGTTGATCTTCAAATCTGTATCACATGGTTTCTGGCAATCTTCAAGTCTATATCAACGAAGTCGTTGCTTCCCAAAAAGAGCTTACGTTTCAACGAAGGAATCAAATCAAATTTTGAGAGTTTCATCGATCTTGAAAGTGTTGATTGAGTTTCAGAGGTTTTGCTTCGATTACAAGTTTAATTATTGTTCAAGTTCAATTAGGTATGTTAATTTGTTGATTAAATTTTTTTATTTTATTATTTATTGCATATAATTCGTAAACATGTGCTTTGCTTTTGTTTAATAGAATGCGAGTAAAATTTTACTCTAGTATTATATGCTTTGTTTTTAGGATAAACTACCAATAGCTCCTAACAGTTGGACTTAATTCCCATCAAGTTCTATTAAAAATAAGTTTTGATAAAATTGTCGCTAAAAATAATTTTTTTGTGACAATTTTTTATATATGCCGCTAAAAATTGACAATTAGTGACTTTTTCTGTCATGATTTTTATAAATTGTCGCTAAAACTTACAATTAGTGACTTTTTATGACAAATTTTTTCCATAGGACCTATTAGACAATAAGTCCACTTATTAGGACCTACACGTAAGTACCCATTGTTTTTATTTGATAGAATGAGAGTAAAATTTATATGCTCTATTTTTGTTTGACAGAATGAGAGAAAAATTTTACTTTGATCGTTAGTAAAGTTTACTTTGGTTGTTCATAAAATTAATAGTAAAATTTTACTATCGATTGATTGTAGAATTATAATCTATTTATTTGTAGTTGTTTATTAATAGTAAAATTTTACTGTTATATATCATGCAGATTTGAAAAATGGTTCCACCTCTTCTATTCAAGGGTTCAGACATTGTTGTCCTCTATTGTTTATTGATGGTAATTCTTGAAGAGCAAATATAAGGGCACATTATTATCAACTACAATGAAAGATGGAGATCAAGGTAGATATTACTATTAGTGTCTTACAAAGTAAATTTTACTTAATTTTAGAGTAACATTTTACTGTACTTATTTTCAGAGTAAACTTTTACTTTTAATTATAGTAACATTTTACTGTTACTTTTTTGGCCTTTTGTGTGTTGTACTTACTAATTGTAAAATGTTATCTCTTTTCAGATTTTTTTTTCCTCTTGCAATGGGTATTATCGATACAATGACTACAAATAGTTGTGGATGACCTTGTTGTCCTTCATTCGATTTGTAAGAAGCCATCCAATAGGTCAAGAAAGAATAGGATTTCATCTAGGGGTGAGAAGATTAGACGAGTACAGTGTAATAGATACAAGAAGTATAATCATAACAAGAAGACTTATAAGGAGATATTGTCATGAAAGACATTATTGTTTTGCAATGAAAGTATGAAAATAATGTACTACTTTTGCAATAATAGTCCATTTTTACTGTGTTGTTGAATGGTTGTCTATCCAATTTACTAAATTGCTTTGTAATTCAATTTGACACTTTAATATATTTTTTTAATATTCTTGATTAGTTTCATATAAAAGAATTTATAATGAGTTTGTTTAGTAGAAGTGAAGGTTTTGAGTAAAATTTTACTCTGAAAAACAGTAAAATGTGTTACACCCAGCGGTGTGTGTGTAAATTAAATGTATAATTAAAATAAACAACAAAATAAAATAATTCAGGAAATAATTATATAAATTAAATTTGGAATTAAATGCTTATAGAAATTAAAGTCGAGGCTTGTGTTGGAACAACCTCCTTAAAGTAGATTTCGTCCTCGCTCCGGTGCTTCGAGTTTTAACGGCATCTACTTCTCAGGATGCAACGACTACTACTTGATTTGCAGCACTCAAAAATCAAGTCTTGTGAATCAAATTATGTTGTAACTCTTTCTCTTTCTTTTTCTAAAAATAAATGCAGAAACAGATGTTGAAGCGCAGGAGGACGAACTGAAGAAAAAATTGAAGAAGTTTAGAAATTTTTCGATGGAAATGATGCTGGAATGACAAGGCATATATAGGAAAATTGGTAGCTATTCGAACAGGTACCAACAGATAGGCAATTGTTCGGACAGATTCAAAACAGGAAAAAAAAATGTTTGGACAGATATAGATCTGTCCGGTTCAATGAACTTGTTTTGAACCCTTTGAACCTGTTCGGGTGGGTCTGAACCTATTAGGGATGTATTTGGGTGAAGGAAAAATCTAGACCAATTTATTTTGAATTTTGAAACCAAAATTAAAAATAAATAAATAAATTACAAATGTTTTTGGCCGAAAAAGATAAGTATTGGGCCGGACAAGTCCAACCCAACCTCACACCACGCACTTGAGCCCAGGCCCAAGCTTAGCCCAGCCCAGCCCAGCCCGTCCGATCAACCGGACAAACGGCAGCAGTGACGCGCGCGTATGGTTTTTGTTTTGGGTTCAATGGGTCTAGTCCACTTTACCCATAACCTCACCCTTCCACAAACTTGGGTACCCTTTGGGGCCCATCCCAAGTATCCCAAGCTAGAGTATATAAACCCACACAAATCCAAAAGTCTTTCCAATGTGGGACAATCATATTTCACAAATGTGTAGGAAACCCACCTAAAGTCATTTCCACAAACCCAAAAACACACGTTGAATTCTCATTCATCCGGAAATGGTTTTGAGCAACCAAATACACAGTTTTATTCACTACACGGCATTAACACATGAACCTAATGAAAAATGTTAAAAATAACGCATGGGTCCAACCTTAATTAATGCTCAAAGTTAGCAAAAAATAAGAATTTTTCGAAACCATTTTTCAATAATCCCCTACATGAATGGAATTCACGATAACGGACATGCAACAAGATGCAGACAAAGAAAGAGTACATTAAGAAGATACACCACATCGAGATAGGTAGCTTTTGGCTTTAAACCTCCTCTAGTGAAAGTCTATCGGACTTACTGGCTAACTAGTGAACGCGATGCCTTAAATTGTTCAGCTGTTTGTGTAAGCCAAGACAATAGACTACACATAGTGTATCCGCAGACAGAGTTTGGTTCTTACGGTTGTGTTCATTTTGGCTCTAAACAACACTTGGTAATTCATGAGTGCTCTAGAGAATTTAGTCTTCTCAATTCTCACAGAACCGACCCAGTTTACGCTCATATATGTGATTTCTTATTAAGAGTATCCTACTATACCCCACTTGGATGTCCAAGCTATAAGAATCATTAAAAGCAAAGCTTATCCTATTAATGTTGCAGGTATCACTCTTTTTATCATAGAAATGGATATGAGTAAACCTCCTTAGTGATACATGAAGTCATCCATAATTCGGTTGTCCCTTTGAACCTAGATCTTAGGATGTCCAGTCAATTAGGTTGGGTTGCCATTATGGCGACTTTTAAGTAATAGGCTTCAATCTCATTCCCCTCGATAAATAGTACACTTGCTCTCTGGCTAGCCCTTTAGTCAATAGATCTGCAATATTCTCTTTTGACTTTACATATTCTAAAGAAATTATTCCATGTGAGAGCAAATGCCTAACAATATTATGTCTTCAACGAATATTTCGAGACTTACCGTTATACATATGATTCTGTGCCCATTCTATTGCTGCTTCACTATCACAGTGAATGCATATAACTGGCATAGGTTAATGCCACATTGGAATGTCTTCTAAGAAATTTCAAAGCCATTCTGCTTCTTCTTCTATTTTATCTAATGCAATAAACTCAGATTCCATTGTCAACCTTGTTATGCATATCTGCTTGGAGGATTTCCAAGAGACTGCAACACCTCCCAGGGTAAAGACGTATCTATTAGTGGATTTTGAGTCTTTAGTATCCGATATCCAATTTACATTGTCGTACCACTTGAGTACTACTGGATATTTGGTACAATGTAAGCCATAATGTTGGGTATGTCTTAGATACCTAAGTACCCTAATTATCAATTTCTAATGATCGAACCTTGGATTACTTGTGTACCTACTCAAGTTGCTAACAACATAGGCTATATCTGGCCTAGTGCAATTCTTTAAGTACATCAGGTTTTTGATTATCCGAGAGTACTCTAATTGTGATATGCCTGCACCTGTATTTTTTGACAAATGAAGACTAATGTCAACAGGTGTTTTAGTAGGACTGTCATCATGCCTTCCAAATTTCTCCAGAATCTTCTTAACATAGTGAGACTAACTATAGCGATTTCAATTTTGACCTATTACTTGTTGTATTCCGAACTAGGGTTTGTGGGGTTTTGAATGGTTATTCACATCTTATTTCCCTTGTCTTCCCTCTTATTTTGGTTATTTAGTTGTAATTGTGCGTTTAGAACAGGTTGGTTACTTGTCTTTCCAAAATCTTGTTGCCCAGATTTTTGCTTCTCTGCTCAAGCGGCCATTCTTGCGCTCGAGTGGGCTATGTAAATTTTGGTCCTCCGCTCAAGAGGCCTTTCTTGCACTCGAGCGGGATTTGCAAACTCACAGTACTTGCACGTCTGCAAAATACTGGAAGTGTGTTCTTTACGCTCGAGCGACTTTTCTTGGGCTCAAACGGTTTGTCTGTTCTGCAAAAGTCCTGGAGGTGTGTGTTATGCGCTCGAGTGGAACAACATTTTGTGTCTGACGCTCGAGTGTCAACTTCTCCGCTCGAGCGGACTGCACATATATTATATTGCGAAGATAACTTTTTACATCACTTTTTCATATCTTTTCATCCTAAACCCTAAAATTGAGAGCCTCTCTCTAAAACTCACATTTTCTCTACTTTTTCACCTAGATCTAGTGATCTATCCACCCTACTTCCTTTGATAAAAAGGTTGAGCTTCTTAAGATCTTCATTTTGATCCGAACAAACTTGAATTTCGGTGTCTTTGGAGTTTCAACCTTGCTTTACTTGGTCTTCTTTTCTTGAGGTCGGGATTTTCTACACTTTATTATGATTTTTAACTTAGTTATTTGTGGTTGTGTAACAATGGTGGGTTTTGGGAGCATTTTGAACAAACCTAGGGTTTGTATGTAAATGGAAAATAGGGTTTTTGGTGGAAATGAAATAAAGGAACATGGGGTTTGAAAATGAAGTCATGTTGTGTCAAAATGGTTGATTTCGGTACCTGGATTGATATTTCGAAAAGGGGGATTTTTGCCCTAAAATGATTATCATATTTATTTGATATAAATAATTGAGATTGGTGTTGTAATCATGGAATTAAGTGAATGTTGAAATAGATGGTGGAATTGAGTATGTAATACTTCATACCTTTGGACATTTTGAATAAATTATCTGTCTCGAGATTGTATATCTGTTTAGAAATATCTGTATTGGACTATCGGTGGAGTATAGCCTTGATTGTTGTAGAAATTGCATGCAGATTAGGTGAATTACAACTAATCTTTTGCTGGTTGTCATTGAATATGACTATGTTTGTAACAACCCAGATTTTTAATTATTCTGTAAAATTTATACTAATATTATTTAATCACAGTTGGAAAAATATACGATTTATTTATGTAATTTTGTAAAATAATATAATTATTAAGAATTTAGGGGTCAAAGTATAAATAAAAAAACTAAGTTAAGTTTATCCATTGATTATAGATAAGGTTAAATTAATAGGATATTGTGGAATGTGACGCGTGGCAGCCCGTGGCTTGGTGCCCACGACTGCCTTTCTATATAAGGGGAGAATGTGCTCAGAAGGTAGGAAAGAAAGGAAAGAAAGAAAGAAATGAGAGAAAAAGAGAGAAGGAATGAAGAAAATAATGGAAGTTGAGAGGGTCTTTAATAGTGAAAAGAAAGAGTGAGGTATTAAAGTTAAGGTGAGTTATATTATACCTTGAGTCACCATGATATATTTTACGTATGTTTTGACTTACCATAATTTATTTTATACAAGTTATGTTTTTATAAATTATATTAAGTTATATTAATATTTTAGTTACGTGGATTATTTTCTGAACCCTATTTACTTAAAATGAAACCCATGGATATGTTTGTTTATATTTTAAAGAATATTTGACTATGACCTTATAAACAATTATGTTTTGTAAGTACCACCACGGGAGTCCCACACCTTGGGGGACTTAAATAACCATTGGCCTCTGTTTGACCACTTTGTGGTTCTTTGTTTGTCATGGATCCATTGATCTTTGTTCTGTGCAGAGCAAAGTGTTGTACGGAGATAAGTGCTACACTATTGTGGGAGCCACCTCTATAATCCGTACGAGCCACCTCTTGAATTCGTACCCCTGTTCTGATTGTCACTTCTGTGACATCTGTTCTGTTCTATTCTGTACCGTGGTTATGGTTATATATTTACATAATTTCTGTATTTCAATTTCTGCCACTTAAATGATTTATTCATCAAACTGAGTTATGTAAATGTTTTGGCTTAACTAACTATCCATGGTTATTTCGTGTCCCTTATACTTTTGGTATAATATTTCTCACTCTGCCATGTGCTTATAGCTGTTTACCAATTTTCAAGAAATAATGCAATTCATAAATAGCTTTTGAAAAGTCTTAGATGCGGGGCTGCGGAATAGACACACAACACTTTTATGATATTTTTTTATTTGTAAATATCGGCCTTTTTAGTCGATACATTTTGTAATAAAAATAGAAGCTTCAATGATTATTTTTGTACCCTCATTTAAATATTACTTTCGCTCGCGTTTATTGATTTGTTTAAGAATTGGCCGGAGGTAACCTTAATTACTGGCCATCACGATGCTTAACTCTTAGATACGGGGAGCGGGTTGTGACAATGTTTATATACATTACATATGTATGATTATTTGGGAGGAGAAAAGGGATATACTCCATGTGTGATTATGAGTTTATATGCACTGTATATGTATGATTGTTTGGGAAGAGAAAGGGGATGGATTCCATTATAATTAAGTTGGCCGGAGTGTCCTGAGTGAAAGTCCCGAAATTTATATATGGGAGCCAATCCCGCGGACGAAATATCCGTAAAATTACAATTGGAAGTGTTTGTGTGTTGATTGTGAAATTGTTAAACCATTGAGTTGTAGTCTCATTTGGGTTATAGGAAAACAATGAAATCGGCTCATGTATTGAAACGAATTGAAGGGAAATGAAATGAAATGAAATGAAATATGACTTGGTGTTCTATAACTATATAAAATGCGATCATTTTATTTCCAGCATTATAAATGCACATTGCACTTATACCTTTGTTAAACCTCATATACTGTGTTAGATTATTCCTGCTGGGCTGTGGCTCACCCTATTTGGGAAAAACATTTTCAAGTAATGATTTCTTGCCTCCACCACGACAATAGCATTGAAGGGACTTTTGGGAAGCAAGAGCTTCATGTTTTGTTTCACTTTTTTGTATAGCCTAGGGCTAAAATTGTGTAAGCTAGTCTCACTTTTGTTGTAACCAAGCCAAGACTTGGAAAGGTGTAAGCCTAAAAAGCATCTATTCACGTTAAACTCTTTGTACTATTAATGTTATGTAATGAAAGAACAATATATTCCGATTCATGCTGTTATTTTTATATGCTTTTGGATTATATTCATTGTATAATTTTCGAGGCGTGACACTGAGATAAAGCATATCCTTCAGATGTTCTAGTAATTTTTATTCCTAGAATTACATCTGCTACTCCCAAATCTTTCATCTCAAACTTTTTGTTCAACATTTTCTTTGTGGATTTAATCATGTCATTATTGCTTCCAATAATGAGCATGTCATCCACATAAAGACAAACTATGACATAGCATTTGTCTGTGCTTATGACATAGACGCATTTGTCATATTCGTTTATCTTAAAACCATCCGAAAGCATAGCGTGATCAAATTTTTCATGCCATTGTTTCGGAGCTTGTTTTAATCCATAAAGGGATTTGACAAGTTTACAAACTTTTTTCTCTTGGCCAAGAACTTGAAACCCTTTCGGTTATTCCATATAGATTTCCTCATCTAACTCGCCATTCAAAAAAACTGTTTTAACATCCATTTGATGTATCTTCAGATTAATACAAAGTTACAATCGCAATTAACATGCGAATAGATGTTATTCTTGTCACTGGTGAATAGGTATCAAAATAATCAAGGTCTTCCTTTTGTCTATATCCTTTAACCACAAGCCTAGCCTTATATTTATCAATTGAACTATCTGCTTTCATTTTTCTCTTGAATATCCACTTATATCCAAGAGGTTTACACCCTGGTGAAAGATCCACCAGTTCCAAAGTATGATTTTGCAGAATTGATTCAATTTCACTATTCACAGCCTCTCTCCACAATAGAGCTTCAGGACTTGACATTGCTTCCTCGAAATTTTGAGGCTCAATTTCTAACAGGTATATCAGAAAATCTAGACCAAATGATTTAGAGATCCTAGCCCTCTTGCTACGTCTAAGTTCATCTGCTTCATTATCATTGCGGTCTTCACTGCTACCCATAGTGGTATCAAAAGTTCTTTTATTTGAACTTTTCTCTTTAGTTTCCTTGCAAGGAAAAATGTGTTTGAAAAACAACGCATTTCTTGACTCAATAATAGTGTTTATATGCATATCAGGATTTTCAGATCTATAAAATAAAAATCTGTATGCACTACTATTATTTACATAACCAATGAACATGCAATCAACGATTTTTGGTCCTATCTTAGTCGTTTTGGGACTAGGGACTACCACCTTGGCCAAATACCCCCACACTTTGAGGTAATTATAGGTAGGTCGTCGACTCTTTCATACTTCATAAGGTGTTTGATTGATTTTCTTATGGGGTACCCTGTTAAGGATAAAATTAGCAGACAAAATTGCCTTACCCCACAAGTTCTAAGGTAACCTTGAACTAATTAACATGGCATTCATCATCTCTTTAAGAGTTCGATTCTTTCTCTCAGCAACTTCATTTGCTAAGGAGAATAGGGTGTAGTGGTTTGGTGAATATACCATGTTCAGAACAAAATTCCTCAAATGGTGCATCATACTCACTACCTCTGTCACTCCTCATTCTCTTAATAGTTTTGCCAAGTTGATTTTTAACCTCAAGTTTATATTGCTTAAAAGCTTCTAAGGCTTCATCTTTACTTCTCAATAAGTAAACATAGCAATATCGAGTGCAATCATCAATAAAAGTAATAAAGTATTACCTCCTCTAGTTTGAACAAATTTTAAATCACAAATATTTGTGTGAATTAAACTTAGAGGTACAATACTTCTTTCTACTTTATTAAATGATGCTTTAGTGAATTTTGCCTCAACACAAATCTCACATTTATGATTAGAACCAAACTCTAAGTTTGGTAAACATTTTAAAACAACAAGTCTACGCAAAGAATTAAAATTTACATGTCTTAATCTACTATGCCATAAAAAAGAAGACTCAGCAATATACACAGAAGATTTGTTCTTATTATTAATAGCCAAATTAGGTACAATAGTATTTACATTGAGCTTAGAAAGCCCATCACTCATATAACCTCACCCCATAGACATTCCACTCTTGGAGAGTACAACCTTTTTAGATTCAAAGACTAGAAATCAAATTCTTGCGAATCTCTGGCACATGGAGTACATTGTTGAGTGTGAGTTCTTTCCCCGAAGTCATTTTCAGCACAATTTTTCCTTGTCCTTTCACAGTTGAAGTGGAGGAGTTTTCCATAAAAAGTTGTTCTCCACTTTCCACCACTTTGTAGGTTGTGAACATCTTCTTATCTGCACAGATATGGCTGATTGCTCCAGTATCGACCCACCACTCCTTAGGATTGCCCACCAAATTTGTTTTAGAGACTACTGTAATAAGATTGATGTCTGCCACTGCATCGGAAAGATAAAAATCCTCGATTATGTTGGCTTGTGCTGGCTTTTTTCTTGAATTCCCTCCGTCCTTGCGAACATGACAATCCTTAGCAATGTCCATCTTTGCCGCACATAAAGCACTTGTCTTTGATCTTTTGTTGAACCCATTGTTGATCCCTTTGTTGATCTTACTAGTGGATCCTTGTTGGGGACCATTGCCATCATGCTTCTGCTTCTTATTGTTGAACTTTGACCTTTGTCCATGTTCTACAACATTTGCTTTAGGCTACATGACATGATTTCCTGACTTCTTATCGGAACCACGGTTGTCCTCCTCAATTCTGAGTTGCACTATCAGTTCCTCTAATTTCATCTCCTTGCGTTTATGCTTCAGATAATTCTTGAATTCTTTATAGGATTGTGATAATTTTTCAGTAATTGCCGATACTTGGAAAGATTCACTAAGAACTATCCCTTCTGCATTTATGTCATGGAGAATTAATTGGAGATCTTGAACCTGGCTAATAATCGTTTTAGAATCCATCATTTTAAAATCCAGAAAACGACCGACAACAAATTTCTTTGTATCGGCATCCTCTGTCTTATATTTATAATCTAGAGATTCCCACAGTTCTTTAGTAGTGCTTTTGACACTATATACATTACACGGTGTATTGTCCAACCCATTGAGGATATAATTTCGACACAGAAAATCACCATGTTTCCATGCATCGACTGCGGCAACCACTTGCCGGTCAGTTTCTATCTCGTTCAATGCCGAAGCTTTTTCATGAGTGAAGCGAGCCAAATTCAATGTTGTAAGATAAAACATTATCTTTTGTTGCCACCTTTTAAAATCATTTCCATTGAATTTTTCTAGCTTCTCCCCATGATTTACCAGTACTGCCAGAGTCATCACTGGCACAACAGGTGTGGGTGTAGGAGTAATAACAGTCTCAGTACTATTTATTTCAGTTGTCATAATTCTAACGAAATAATAACACATCAATCACAAATTTATACAAAAAAGAATTTACATACAAAAATATACAAAATAATATTTTGTAACAAAATTTCAATGATAAACAATATATTACTACTATGTTATCAAAGCAATCATTAAACAGTATATTACTACTATTTAAGAAATTAAACAGTATATGACTACTATTTAATTTTCCAAAACAAAATATTCATCTACCTAACACAGAAATAAATAAAAACGGAATTCTACTTTAAGATTGTTACACCCAGCGATGTGTGTGTATAAATTAAATGTATAATTAAAATAAACAACAAAATAAAATAATTTAGGAAATAATTATACAAATTAAATTTTGAATTAAACGCTTACAGAATTTAAAGTCGATGCTTGTGTTGGATATAATCTCCTTAAAGTAGATTTCGCCCTCGCTCTGGTGCTTCGAGTTTTAACAGCGTCTACTTCCCAGGATGCAATGACTACTACTTGATTTGTAGCATTGCAAAATCAAGTCTTGCGAACCAAATTATGTGGTAACTCTTTCTCTTTCTTTTCCTAAAAATAAATGCAGAAACATATGCTGGAGTGCAGCAGGACGAACTGAAGAAGAAATGGAAGAATTTTGGAAATTTTTCGATGCAAATGAATGTTGGAAAGGCAAGATATATATAGGAAAATTGGTGGCTATTCGAACAGGTGCCAACAGATAGGCAACTATTCGGACAGATTCAAAATAGAAAAGAAACCTGTTTGGATAGATACAAATCTGTTTAGTTCGAATGAACCTGTTTTGAACCCTTTGAACCTGTTCGGGTGAAGGAAAAATCTGGACCAATTTATTTTGAATTTTGAAACCAAAATTAAAAATCTAAATAATAAATCAGGATGGTTTTTGAATTTGTCCTACACACATTTGTCCTACTAGGACATTTGGATGGCTTAGATCTATTCAAATTATAAAACAACAGCTGAAATATATTTTCTAAAAAATATTCTACATGTACATTTTCTATTTTCCCGCTTCTTTCTTTTACTTTTTCTTTTTCTTACCCATCCTTCTATGATCCCACGATCCCACCTTCCTCTCTCTTTTCTATTTATTTTTTTTAATTTTCTCTCATTTTTATTTTTCTCTCTATTTTTTTTTCTTCTCCTTTTTATTCACTTATTTTTATTCATATTATATGGAAAAGTCTACGATCCTAGAATTAGGAGCCAGATTTTACTTTGTGTAGTGGGGATTAAATTAATGAATTTTATAGTCCACAAATTAAATGAATTTGAACAATTAATTATTATTTTTTAAACATATTGAATTTAGACCATAAATGACTCTTCAACATATTTTAATAAAGCATGACGGTTTTTGAATCTTCAACATATTTTTGTCTTATTAGGACATTTGGATGGCTCAGATCTGTTCAAATTATAAAATAATGGCTGAGATATATTTTTCTTAAAAATATCCTACATATACATTTTATATTTTCCCGCTTTCTCTCTCTCTTACTTTTTCCTTTTCTTACCCATATTTCCATGATCCCATGATGTCACATTTGTAGCACTTGTGCCTTTTAAGGCTTTTGGTAAATGTATTTGGACCCTTCATTCTATTTTGGGAACCTTTGGTGTGTTTGTTGGAAGTCCCACATCGGTTACAAGATACATTTTTAGGTGGACAAACTTCTATATGTTTGTTGGAAGTCCCACATCGGTTACAAGACACATTTTAAGGTGGACAAACTCCTATATATAGGTGCAAGTGCATAGGGTTAGCTTACCAACTTCTATGGTTCTTTCTTGGTTTAAATAGCCATTACGAACCGAGCTTGAGTTATAAATTTTAGTTGTGCTGAGCTGGATTTTGGCCATAGTTCCATTGGGATTTTGGCCATAGTTCCTTCGCCAAAGTTGTGTTAATTCTCGAGGGCTTTGTGGTGTGTGGTGGAGATCGAGTTTCGACTCTTTTCATCTTCTCCGTTTGAGCGCCGAATTTGAGGTAGGGATAACCTACTCTTCTTTATGAGCTTTGTCTTTAAATTTTAGCATTTTGATATGTTGGGAGTTGTTGGGTAATTTTGAGAAAGTTTAGGGGCTTTTGTGCAATTTTACAAAAGTTGGGGTTTTATTTATAATAAACCTATATGCATGTTAAGCATAGAGAAATGTTAGAAATGGGAATATATGGGATTAAAGGGTGTAGTTGAATTATTTATCGCTCACCTAGTCGAAATGTTGATTTTATATTCGTTTTGTGCATTTATTTTTCTGTTTAGAAATAACTGCTTTGGGCTATCGGTGGAGGATAGTCTTAATTGTTGTAGACAGTGCATGATGATTAGGCAAACTAAAACTAATCACTAGAATGTGTCATTGAGTATGACGATTGAAAGAATACATTAACTTTATGTATTGATTGATGATGCGTATAATAATTGTTTATATGCATTGTGTTGTGTTGGAGTAGCGAGGAGATGTGCTCCACGGTTTAGGGGTAGAGAGGGGATGGACCTCCAAACCGGGTGTTGTGTGGGCGAAGAGAGGGGATGGACTCCGTAGATACAGCTTGTATGCTTGTCTATTGAAGTGTTGATATAGCTCATATGCTCATCTTTGGAAGTGTGATATAGTTCTTATACTTATCAGTGGGAATGTTGACATAGCTAGTATACTTATCTATTGTGAAATGAGGAAATGTTTAATATGAGTTATTGTCTCATATCGGTTATTTGGTCAGGTTCTGAACCATAGTTATGAATTGAAAATTAAAAAGGAATGGAAAATGAAACTGTAATGTGATATGAAAGAATGTAAAAGTGTTAACCATCTATCAAACTGTTAAACTTTTAGTCATTGTTCATAGCTGGTTTAGTGTATTTCTACTGGGCTGTTAGCTCACCCTATACGGGAATATCATTTTCAGGTACAGGTATCATGCCACCTCCAAGGACATAGCTTGGGAGGCTAGAGGCGGACAGACTTTTGTTGTCTTTCCTTGTTTTGATGTATTACATGTAGATTCAAGCCAAGGGCTTAATGTGTAATTGAGTTAGTACTCTCTTTTTGTAACCAAGTGATAACTTGGAAAACTATAAGCCCTTAGGGCATTTGCTATGTTGTTAACATGTAATACTTTTTGTAATGAATTACTCTGATGAATAGAAAAATGAAGGTCTTTTATATATCAATGCATGTTAAAAGTGTTGGGTTTTATGTATTATTTTGAGGGCGTTACAACATTTCTCTCTCTTTTCTTTTTATTTTCTCCCATTTTTATTTTTCTCTCTATTTGTTTATTTGTTATTTTTTTATTTTCTCCTTTTTATTTAATATATTTTATACATATTTCCATAGAATGTATGTATGCCCATAATACACTAGGACATTATGGGCATACATACAATTTTCATATAATTATATAAGCAAAAACAATATTATATGTATGCCCGTGGAAATTGTATGTATGCTAAGCACATTTATCTATCTAGTTATATCTATATAAGCAAAAGCAAGTTTTCATGAAGAGTTTTGTGAGAACTCCAAAATTTTATAATAAATTTGTGATTTTATCAAATTAAAAAATAAATTTAAATAGTGTTGGGATTACAATTATATTCTAATCTTAACATTATTTACACCGTGGCACGGGCATACACTAGTAAATAAATAAATTACAAATATTTTTGGCCCAAAAAGATAGATATTGAGCCAAATAAGCCCAACACAACCTCACACCACGCACCCAAGCCAAGGCCCAGCCCAACCCGCTGGCCTGTCTGCCTGACCGGATGGACAAACGGCGGCGCGTGTAGTTTTTGTTTTGGGTCCATTGGGTCTAGCCCACTTTACCTATAACCTCACCCTTCTACAAACTTGTGTACTCCTTGGGGCCCATCTCAAGCATCTCAAGCTAGAGTATATAAACCCACACAAATCTATAAGCCTTTCCAATATGGGATAAGCACATTTCACAAATGTGTAAGAAACCCATTTAAAGCCATTTCCACGAACCCAAAAACACACGTTGAATTCTCATTCATCCGGAAATGATTTTGAGTAACAAAATACACGGTTTTATTCACTATGCGGGATTAAATATGAATCTAATGAAAAACGTTAAAAATAACGCTCGGGACTCACCTTAATTAATGCTCAAAATTAGCAAAAAATAAAGATTTTTCAAAACCATTTTCCAACAAAATGTTACTGTTGGACACAATATAGGTTTAGTATGAGTTCTATTGGAAAACATATCCAACATGTACCAACATATGTGCGCTTTTTATTTTTAAACTTTAAAATTATGTAACTTTTGATTTAGATGTCGGTTTTTAATAAAATTAATATTTTTAAAATCCTATCATCAAAATCTATCAAACAAGATTTAGGTTAACTATGAAATTCTTAAAAAAAATAAAACAAAATACCATCAAAATTGACATAGACAGTAAAATTTTATTGTCATTACCAGAGTAAGGCAAATTGTAGCGTCATTCAGGGTAAAATTTTACTCTGAAGTAGTGTAAATTTTACTATGATTCTAAGTAAAATTTTACTATCGTTAAGCAAATCGACAATCAAACTTTATTTTCGTTCACCAAAGTAAAATTTTATTGTTACGAAAAATAGAGTACATAGTAGATAAAAGGAATTAGAGTTGAATTTTACTTTAGATCTATGAACAAACAAACAAGAAACTCTCAATTTTTCATTGCAATCTCTAAATTTATCATTTTTTTGACATATCTGAGGTCATTTATCTCATATATGAAGTCACTGACCTCGAACATGAGTTCATAGGCATCAAATCTGATATGGTGATAGTTGACAATAAAAATGGTGGTCGTCGGCCGACAGCGAGGATGAGTGACGCCAACCAATGATGGAGATGGTGGAGGTGATAAACAACCATCAGCAGTGGAGTTGGCACAAAGAGAGAGAGAGAGAGCTTCTTTGACTTGTGATGGTTGATTCAAAAGAAATGACCGGTAGAAGATGATGAAATCGTTCAATAATTTCAAAACATTCGACAATGGTACTTGAAAATCTCTCATTATGTTTCAATTTTTGTTCAATTGATAGTTTTCGAAGAAGGGTTTTTGAACTTCAATAGTTTTCAAACGAAGAAACAAAGTAAGAGAGACAAACAACTTAATTACTTACTATTGCCCATATATATGCAAAGTTATTCCTGTCTTTTCATCTTATTTTTCAATTCTAAGGGGTTACAGTATTAGTTTATTTCATATCTTTTACACAAAAAGGCCCAATAAGAGAGGGTTCTCACCAAAAAACCTGACATAATGATAAGGCCCGTATGGGGCATTTGTCTATATATATATATGGTGACAGAGATTTTCCTTTTCTTTTCTTTTCTTTTCTTTTCTTTTTTTTCTTTCGGTAATGATACATCCCACTAAAAGTGATGCTCTAAAGCAGCACTAATGAGTTGGCAAGCACTTAAATAAAAAAAAAAAAAAAAAAAAAAAAAAAACAAGACACAAGTAGTGGGTCCCGTTCATTGCCACATCACTAGTGGTACTTTTAGAGCACCACTTTTAGTGGTCTCAAGCATTATTGTTTTTCTTTTTTCCTTTTTTTTCTGAGTTTAATTGTTTTTATGAAAGACGTTGCTTTTGTGTCTGTCTC
The DNA here is from genome assembly GCA_036172215.1 of Camellia granthamiana. NCBI lineage: Eukaryota > Viridiplantae > Streptophyta > Magnoliopsida > Ericales > Theaceae > Camellia > Camellia granthamiana. The sequence goes on along the minus strand of CM069905.1, from coordinate 2,073,045 downwards.
TTTTTGTTTTGAATGAAATAGAGAGCAAGATATAATGAGGATGGATAAGAGAAGTTTTGTTTTCACATGTATGAAATGCAAGTATGAGAGGTCATTCTACCTATTTTGTTTGTTCACAATTTTATTTTGAGAGCTGTTTTTATTAAAAAATGAGTCCTTTTGGTGGGGTCATAGGTGAGCAATTAAGTTGAGCGACGCTCTGGATTTTTATGGGGAGAGAGAGAGAGAGAGAACTTCATTCCACCTAATTCATCATCTGTGTATCCTTAATTTGAGACAGCACAAATTGCAGGACAAAGAAAGAAAATTGTCTTTGCTTCCAAGGTATAGTCATGATCCCCTCACTAACACTTCTCTTGTGGAACACAACAATACTGTTCCCAACATAGCCGGAAAAGAACTTAGATCTCCATATATGTATGTTCTGTTCAAGAAAATAAAGAAAAATTGAATTGTGGCTGTTGATGATCACTCAAAAACTATGGACACCCATGACCAAAACTTCAGATTTAAAAAAGCTTTTTTGGTCGCAGTTGCTGTGCTTTTCACCCAAAATTTGAGCTACACTGTTTCTGGGGTCTACGGAGATCAAAATCTGGAATTAATGGTGGAGACTTCAGACCATGGGTAGTACTCTTCAGAAACTTCAGTTCCATTAGAATTGTTGTACTTTCTTGGTATTCATATATGTACATATTCTGATTGATGTAGTTTATGGAGCAGCTTATATCTATATTTTTTAAAGCGGTAAAGATATGTGGACCATACATTAAATATTCTCGGTATTTTTCTAGATACGAATTTTGTGAGCATACCATTTCCTTTTTGAGAATTTGTGCCAGAATACTTGGTATAGTTACAACATACGAGACAAAATAGTTTAAATCAGCTGGAAAAACTGATTATTGAGAAGTTGAAGGAGAGATGTTTTTTAACTTTTGCTCAATGATTACAAATTTGACACATACTTCTTTAACATTGATATGTATTTGTTTATTGATGTGTGTAGGATATGTGGATTTGGCAAAACGGAAGATAATGATGATGATTCGTGGGGTATGGTAGAGAAGAAGGGGAACCAGTTTGTCGTAAATGAGAAACAATTCTATGTGAATGGATTCAACACATACTGGTTGATGGTATTTGGTGCAGATCAATCAACAAGAGGAAAAGTGAGTGAGGTGTTTCAGCAAGCATCTTCTGTGGGTCTAACAGTTTGTCGTACTTGGGCTTTCAACGATGGCCAATGGCGAGCTCTTCAAATTTCACCCTCTGTCTATGATGAAAATGTTTTTAAGGTCATTCTTTTTCTCAATGACTGTAAATGTAGGCAATTAAGTAAGCATTTACTATGGAGTGAGTATATAAATTCCTTCTTCTTTTCTTTTCTTTTATTTTTTCTCAATGAATTACAGGCCTTGGATTTTGTAGTCAGTGAAGCAAGGAAGTACAAGATCAGACTCATATTATCATTAACCAACAACTGGGATGCATATGGTGGCAAAGCACAATACGTGAAATGGGGTAAAGCTGCTGGCTTGAATTTGACTTCAGATGATGACTTCTTCACTCATCCAACTCTCAAAACCTACTACAAGGCCCATGTCAAGGCATGTTCCTTAATTACTACTTTTAGAATAAATCTAAGTTTGCACATCAAGATTTCATAGAATGAGATACATATCTAAAACAAAGGTTCTTTGAATTTTGTGTGTTCATAGCACAGTTGCTGCTTTTATAACCATCCTTCAGTTTTTAATGTCAAATAAATTGCCTTGAAATTTAAGCTTGTCGTAGACATGTTCAGTGAACAACTTTGCAATAGTGAGGTCACCTTTGTGTTTTCAGTGTGAAGTCTAATTTTGCTCCCTCTCTCCCTCCCAATATTTTGACTTGTAGATAGTGCTGAATAGAGTGAATACAATCCGCAACATTACTTACAAGGATGATTCGACAATTTTCGCCTGGGAACTAATGAATGAACCGCGGTGTGTCTCAGATCCTTCTGGGAATAAACTGCAGGTTTGTTTCCTTCACCAGTTAGGATTTTGCATAAAAGTTTCAGGTATCTGCAAGTAACAGAATCACAAAGATTGGTTAAACTTGTATGCAAGAAAATCACACTTTAACATGAAATGGAAATATGTCTTGTGCTTATACTCGGTAATTGAACTATAATGTTTAGGAAATTAATATATTAGACGTCACTGTTTTGCAGGAATGGATAGAAGAAATGGCAGTGTATGTGAAGAGCATTGATCCAAACCACTTAGTTGGGATTGGGTTGGAAGGATTTTATGGTCCCTCAACACCTAACAAGGTTCAATTCAACCCAAATACATTTGCTCAAGAAGTTGGAACTGACTTTATCAGGAACCATCAAGTTCTTGGTGTTGATTTTGCTTCTGTTCATATTTATCCAGACTCTTGGTAAGTGTTACTTCTTCACTGGAAATTCCTCGTTTCGAAATGTAACATTACAAAATTTTAATTTGGAAGAATATGGATCACTTTATTTTGGCTGCAACTTATAAGTTGTGTATTTTTTAGGCTTATTTATGTCTTTAATGAAACAAAAATAAGCCAGCTAAAAAATTGAGCCAAAGGACTAGAATATGCAAACAAGCATGTTCTCACCCCCCCCCAACATGGGAGAGGCTGCTTCTGATTAGAATATGAAATGTGTCATGAAGGATTTCAGAATCGATTTCGAATGCTCATATCCCATTTGTCGAGTCATGGATGCAAGCCCACATTGAAGATGCTGAGAATTTCCTCAGAATGCCAGTGCTGTTTGCCGAGTTTGGTGTATCTGCAAATGACCCTGGCTACAATTCGTCATTCCGGAACACCCTTGTCAGTACAGTGTACAAAATATTATTGGATTCTGCTAAGAAAGGAGGGAGTGGAGGTGGAAGCCTTCTGTGGCAGCTGTTTCCTGATGGAACAGACTACATGGATGATGGGTATGCAATTGTTCTTTCAAAGTCTCTTTCAACAGCAACCATGATATCTATTCAGTCCAAGAGGCTAGAGGCCTTGAACTCCTTTTGTACTTGGAAATGTCATTGGGGTTGCAAGAAGAAACATCCTTTGGAGACTGTCCTCTACCATGATGAGCTTTAAAAATGTATAGAATTATAAAAAGAAACGACTTCCACTTAATATATATATATATGTCAATGTGTGTGTTTTAAAATAAAGCTATTGAGCAATGAAAGAAGGAAGTTATTGTTGCTGCTTAAATTGAGACTTGTCTTTTATGTAGGCAACTCATTTATTTTCTTGCCCACTTTACCAAACAGACTGTTACTGTTTTCGGCAGCATTTTAGCAACAAATATCAACTAGTTCATCTTAGAAAGCACTTTCTTAAATCAGAAGACAACAGAAATATAGGTTGTAGGTTATAGAGTTCTAACAATATCCTGCTGCCTTTGGCACCAACACTGCTAATAAGACTCATCTAGGAACTTTGTACAAGAGATGGAGAAAGGTATAGCAGATAAGGGAAAAACTAATTTCAATGCTTAGAAATTGAAGAAATAGCTTTTCCTATTTGGAAATAGCTCTAAATCCACCAAAAGAAATCAGAATCAGGAATCAGCATATTCTTATAGATGATTACTTTTATACTATATATTGTATTCTTTTGGCCAATTTGGTCTGAATTCATTCACCAGTAACAAATATAACTATTTGAGAAAAAATATTTCTCTCAAAATGAACAAAAATCAAAGAACTAAGGAAGGAAAAAGATTTGCTACTCACATTACCAAGCACCTCATTACTTGGTTAAGCTAAGCTTTGAGATAACTGAGGCTGCTTGGTCACCGCCCAAGAAGAAATACGGATGCCTCAAAGCGGCTGCAGCTGATAAGCGGCCCCTTCGCAGGAAACCTCTCTCTGAAATAAGCTTTGTGACCAAATCCCACCCCTTGCCCGAATCAAGGTCAAGAATACTTAAGTCAGGCCTTGACCGAGTTCTCTCTTTCCATTTGTTCAAGTCATATCCAACTGTCTTTATTTCTAAATTGAAATTCTTTAACCCTGAAGTGGACCTCAATGTAGGTATTGCCATTTGCAGGAGCACAATCCCAGCAGAATACATATCAAACAGATCAGGACTGTTCAGCTGAAAGAACAATGAAAAATATTATAGTTTATACTTCAATCAACATTATGTTACTGTGTTTGGAAAAGACAATCAAATGTAATACCTGCCATAGAATTGGAGAAAGAAAGGCAGCGATTGGCTCAGGTGGCGGCTTAGGTGTTTCCTCAGGGAGTACATACAATTCAGGGGGACAATAATCAGGGTCAAGAAGGCCAAGTTTGGGTACAAAGTTTTTGCCAATACGGAGGTCTGCGGCTGCCCCGAAATCTATGAGCTTAATCCGTCCCTTCTTTGTTACCACTAAGTTGGCTGGCTTTATGTCCCGGTGAACAATCCCATTGTCGTGGATTTTCTTGAGTGAAGTAACAATCTGACGCATAATTTGCTTGATAATTAATGCATTTCGTTCAATAGAGTCCATGCCTTGCAAAACACGCCCAAACATGACCGACTCCAAGTTTAAAGGGAAGTTGCGATCTTTCATGTAGTCAGCAAGGTCTAGATCACCCTGTCACAAAGGATTTCACTTGATTAATGGCTATGCATTTCATAGAACAAGTCAAATTGAAAGAGTACATTAAAAGTAAAATACACATGATTATATGTATCCATAACAAGTCCACAACTTCATAATTGTGCATGTCCTTCATAATTCAATGTCATGAAAATCATTTTTGAACTAGTAATGTACTTGTGCTGGTTGATTTTAAGAAGTTGAATGTCAGAGAGAGGCTTTATGGGAGATTTAGAAGGGCTGAGTAAAACCAATTATCAAATATGTGGTAACTACTCTGGTGGAGTGAATTGATGACAGTTGGGCAGCATTTACAAAGTGTGATATTATGAGGTCCAGGCAAGAAGGGACTAAAAGTAAAAAATAACAGAACACACACAAGATTGAAGAAATAGATTGACTACCTCAAATTTCCAGACAAGCCATTTACCACCCTTTGTAAACTGTGAATCTGTTTTGTCGGCAATAAAACTTCCGAGGAACTTGGCACATGTTTCAGGAGCAGCTCTTGACAGCCTATAATTGAACCACTCCTCAAAATCACCACACTCTTCAGCACCTTGAACTCCAATCTTCACCTGTTAACGTTCATACATAAGCAATCTAAATAATCCAATCAAACGTCAGGAGAAGAAGGGGCAGGAGGGTTTGTGTTGAAAGAAAATCAAGAAGAACAACAAATAATGACAATAATAATAAAAGAAAGTGAAGCCAAATAAAAGGATTGCTCAATTGGATTCCAATTTCATTATGCTCTTCTTTTAATAAAAGACCCTGTCTTGCAGTGCAATGAAATACCTATGGCTTATCAGTATATAAAATAAATAAATAAAAATTTAACTCCACATTCAAAAGCAATAACACAAAAATAAGAGAGAATAGAAAATTAAAACAAACGGGGCAGAATTTGAAATGTAAATCGTGAATATATTGCTTCCAACAACTATAAATTAAAATTGTTTTCTAGCAGGCTATGAGACATCTAAAAATAAAACGACTTCCAAAACATTCTTAAGAACCTAAAATAAATTGGACAAAAAATAAGAAAAATAAATGTTGTGTATAAACTATAGTGTAATGGATGGGCATATAGCAGCTGTATCCAACTAATGGACTATCAGATATCTTCAAGAATGCAACATTGGAGCAGCCAAAGGGAATAGAAAAAACTAAGTGCATATACGAACCGAAGAAATCGTCTTGATTATTTAGTGGATTTAGGTAATTGTCAAAAGTAGGAGAAAAAATGTTGATATACTAGGCAGTTTTCACATATTACTGAATCAAATAACCTAATTAACAAGGAATACAACCAGTCTACAAAGTGTAAATGGAAGAAATTACATTTTTTTAAGTTATGACCAAAATGAAACTAGGAGGTATATGATCAATCACATTCTTAAAGTGTGACCAAAATAGGAACAATTCAGGAGTTAACATTCAATCACCGAGTTTACCTTTTTGAGAATAACCTTCTGCTTGAACTGCCCATCCATCATTGAGGCATTTCGTCGACCATTCTTCTGTACTCTCTCTTCTGCATTCATATTCTTCGGCACAATCACACCAGAATAAACAACACCAAATGTGCCCTCTCCCAATCTATTCCCAACCAGAAAATCAGACATCTTCAAGCTCCTCCTCCCCGTCAAACTGTCAAAACCAAATTGCAGAGGAGCAAGAAAATATGTATCAATGGCACCAATCAGAACACCTGGCCTAGCAGTCAAGTAAAGCCAAGTAAACCCTGCAAAAACCAGAATCCCCAACTTCTCCATCTCTGGTAATTCAGCCGTAGCACTCTGAAACTGGTCATACCCGGATCGGAAAACGGGGAATAGAGACAGTGATTGGTCCAGTTCAAGAGTGTTCTTGAAGAGATTTTCTGATATGTTATCGAGAGATGCATTGCACTTCACTGGGTTTCTCTTGAAACAGGTAGTGAACGAGCAGAGTTGGTTGTGGGAGGTGAATCTCGTGGGAGAGAAGAAAGTGGTGGTGGGTTTATGATTCTGTTGTTGGAGAGAAGTGGCAGCTGAGGATAGCACAGAAGAAGCCATGGATACTCATCAAGAGGAAGGTTATGGCACGAGTGAGGTGGGTTTTTCTCAAAGTTTTAAGTGTCAGCAAAGGTGGGTTTTTTCCCACGCGTCAATCCTGGGTTTATCCATTGAGATGGGCATGTGTGGAGACTGAGAAAACAGCAAGTCAGCAAGCAACAGAGGCCTGTATTGCTGTTTTATGAAAAATGAAAAAGACATTGTTACCCTTTCTAATTGCCAACCAAAGGAGCAAAACCCAACTCTAAAGAAGGGAATCCATGAGAGTTTCCTTTTTTTTTTTTTAATTATCTGTTATGTTTGGATTTAAGTTTTAAGGCTGCAGAATATAAATTTTATTCTATAATTTCTCTCATAGCAATTGTTAAAAAAAAAATAATAATAAAATCCAGAAAGAAATAAATAAGATAGCTTCTATTATCCAAAATTTAAAAATCAAAGTATTTATATCATTACTTTCCCAACATGTCCTCCAACGTAATTCAGAACTTCCCCAAATCAGCAGGAAAAGCCATGTTGTCTCACTAATCAACAAAAAATTTAACTACTAGGAATAGACGAAAGATTTGACAACCCATGTTAATGTAAACCATGTACAGAACAAGGTTATATCACATACAATCATAAGGTCCCACAACAATCATAAGGTCCCACAACAACTCAAGGAATTTTCATATTCCAAGTGTCCATCTCTCTTTTTTTCCTTCTTTGCTCCTGCTTTTAGTAAGAGTACAGCAAGCCATTCCAATAACCAAGCATTCAGACATCCCACATGAACATTGAGGGGGCAAAAGAACTTCAATTGCTTCCCAAAGAATTTTGTGTTGTCTCTTACCTTTTCCTTTCTTCCACAAATTTCTACACAAACCCAAGATTCAAACTTACAAATTTGCAAAAGCAAACCTTGTCATCAAGTCAAATATTGAAATTTTGTTTGAAAAAACAAAAAGTATTTTGATAATAAGATTAATACATCAGAGCATGGTTGTTGGCCAAACACACAGTTTACCTTCTCTGGTAACACTTCCTAAGTAAAGTTTAATATTATACCCAACATGGGGATCCTAAATAAACCATCACATGGCACTAAAAAAAGGAAAAGCAATGCTTCCTAGAAAGTGCAGCTCATAGAAGCCATACTAGCACGCCGAACTGTTCCTCTGAAGAAAGGAAGCTGCAGGCCTCACATAAGTAAAGCCCTGGAAGAGGTTGCCATTGGCGGTTGGACTGGATACCGGAGAATCCTGAAGTGGCAAGTCAGTCCAACACTTATCAAAGTTGGCAATGCAGTGTTGTCCAGCAACTTCAGGGTGGAAACTTGGCTGGATCTCCCTAGCGTCCAATTTCTTCCAGTTGATTGGCTTGAACCATTTATGGCGCTTTACTTCTTCGCTCCCCTTGGGTCCACTGCCTAGGCGCTTGCTCGGGTCTTTTTGTAGAAGCTAAAATACAAGAAACAATTCATCTCAATCCTATGATTCATGAGATAATCAAAATTTGGAAAGAAACTACAGGCTGAGGATGGTTTTTTAAATGCATGCATACCCCTTTCAATAGAGAATGTGCATCACTTGACAAAAATGCTGGCAGCTTGATTTTATCCTTTATTATTTTTTGTTGAACTTTCTCGCGATTCCCACCAATAAATGGAGGCTGCACCAAAAGAAAGCAAAACGATAAACAGCGACATGACGAAAATGACAAAGGCAATAAAAAAATAATGCTGGCTAACCATCTTTTATGGTTTGAGTGGTTTGAAGGTTTATTCACTTCCATTCAAGAAAAAGGAGAATGAAAAATACTAGTATGAATTTAAAATGCAACGATAAAATATACAACCACCTCTGCAGAAGAGGCTTGGCAACTGCAGAATGAAAATTTTGTGTATGATATGATCCACATATCATTGTTGAAAAATTAATATAAGATGCTAACCTTCCCTGTGAGCATCTCAAACAATAAGATTCCAATGCTCCACCAGTCTGCAGCCTTATCATGGCCCTTCCCAAGAACAATTTCAGGTGACATATATTCTACAGTTCCACACAAGGAGTTTGATCTTGTATTCTCATCAAATTGCTTCGCCAAGCCAAAGTCAGTCAACATGGCCTAAAATAACAATAAATAAAATCAGAATTTAAAATTACAATTTTGCAGAGAGAGAGAGAGAGAGAGAGAGAGAGAGATAGAGAGTACGTGGCCATCTGCATCCAGTAGGATATTTTCAGGTTTAAGATCCCTATGCATTATGCCATTAGAATGAAGGTGACACACTGCCGAAACAATCTCTGCCGCATATATACGTGCCAGATCCTCTCTGAAACATAGAGTAAGAATTAATCAAATTTACATCTCCAGAATTTCAAAGAAATATACAAAGCAGAATGACAGAAGATACCTGAAAAGTCCTTGGTGGAAGAGCTGAAAAAATAGGTGTCCTCCATTCACAAAATCCAGCACAAGATAAAGTCTATATTTGGTCTGCAGGTCATGAAGAACTCAGAATTAATGTCAACAAATTAACAAAAGCTGCAAATATGCATATCAAATTCATATCTCATGTCCAAGAGCTTCAGTTTAAGTAGACCATTTTCACATTTGCAAAAAATACGGTGGAGGCTTGAAGCATGCCAATAGGAAGCTACAAGATTTTACTACTGTTGAGGTGAAAATTACTTGGAATGAGTATCTTAGCTGGACAACAAAGGGATGTTGTGTCTTGGTCAAAATATCCCTCTCCGCTCTCATGTATTCAGCATGATTCTTCTCCATTATCTTATCCTTCCTCATAACCTTCATTGCATATATTTCTGATGTGCCCCTCTTCCTCACCTGAAATACTTTTCCAAATGCACCCTGACCAACAACCTTTATAAACTCAAAATCTTCAAGGCCTACACTCTGGACCTTAATGGAATTATCATCAGCACATTCCAGAGATTCCTTAACAATACAATCATTAACCAAAAGTTCCTGAACTTCTTTGACTGTCTCATGACTGATGCTCTCAACAAATTCCATTCCGTCTTCTGTCTCATGAATGGTGAGCATGCTCAGTTTCAAAGATTGACTGACACAAGTAGAGGGGCCAACCAAAGAATGTGATCGGCTGTAAATGACCACAGGGTCATCATAGATAAGATCAGTCACATCTGCCGTAGGCACTGAATTTTCAGGCTCCCCATTACTAATTTCAATTGAGGCCTGAGCTGGTAAAGGACCAAACACATCAGAGAAGTCTAACTCAACATTATCTGAGGAAACGACATCAGGAATGTTCACTGGGAAAAATAGCTGACTTTGGAATGATTTGGAAATGTCAGTTTTGGTAAGAGCAGGTAACTGAGAGGAAACCATGCTGCCAAGTATCAACCAGGGATGCAGATAGGAAATAATGACGTGGGATGCAGATGGCCAAATATCAATTGCTCCTATGGATGAAGCTCTTCAAAGGACTCCAAGTTGCATACAGCCAAAGGAGTCTTATCAATGTCCTTAATCAAAAGGAAGTTCTCGTACACAGTTGGAGTCTTGAAGAACTTTGACAGTAAGCAGACCAAAATCCAGCAAAAGAAGTCGTTCTGGTTTCCCGATTTACAGGAAACGACAGATACCACAGTGGTTGTTGAATTCATTAAGATCCAGTTATCAATCTGTTAGTCAAGGAGACCAGAATGCAAGGATGAAAAAGTTAGGACTCTAGAGAAAAAATACATCACTACTAACTGTATTAGTTCATAACAAGTTATTTTCCACATACTAAACGACCAAGCTTGTGTTACAAGGGAAAAGAATACAGTCCTTATTTATGCATTAAGAAGACAGATTCTTATTTATGCTGTGATTATTAACCTGAAAGGATTACATTTGATTACAAATCATGGACAAATAGTCCCCAACTACCATGTCCATGTCTTAATTTTTAGAAATTGCATTATGAGGGAGTTCGACATCCCATGTTCATACCCATGCTTGTAGCTTGAATGGTTAAAAATCAAATATTGATAATTGTATCATTGCTTAAAAAAATACTTTGCTTCCAATCCATGCTTTAATTGAGAGTTTAGAGACGTATGGTAAAAGATTTAAGTCTAATTATAATGTGGAGCTGACCAGTATCAAAGCGCCTTAATTTATCTTTAAGTTGAAATAAATATAAAGTGCATACTAAATGAAACATTCTTAAAATCTCCGTAACTAAAGAAGAAGGTTAAGATGGATGCTTAGCGAGATGAATAATGGATGCTAAGGGACATGAGTAAGAACAAAATAAGGAATGAATGCTGACAAGGTTGTGAGAAAAGACAAACTACAATTTACAATAGATATGTACCCATATAAAGCAAATTTACATAATCCAACACAAGTAATGGGAAATGTCTCCCACAGATATTTGCATTGCAAGTAAAACACACATATATATATATATATTAAAAATATTAAAAAGGGGGCAGGATTAAAAGCAGCCCACCTTAGATAACTCTTTATTATTGGAATTTCATAACTTAGTATAGTTGCAGGTAATTCCTCACTATTAGAAACCAAAAAATGGAGCAAGAAAAAAAAATGATAAAAACTCACTTTAATTTAGTTTTTGAAGATATTTTTACAATCACCCCCCCGATGAACTCATGAAACCCAAAAGTGAGAATAAATTACAAGATTGCATTTTTTTTTTTTAATAAAAGAAAAAGGAAAAGAAAAGGAATAATCAACAAAGAGTACACAATAAACAGATGCCATAAGTCAAAATCCGTTTTTTACGTAACAAATTCCAACAAGAGCATAAAATTGTTAAATGTCAGCAAAATCACCTGAGTTTGTAGACAAATTCAACAATACTACAAATATGTAACTTTTATTCTGTCTAAACAGATCCGGGAGAGATTCAAATCAAACCCTAAAAGAGAAAATCGTGAAGTCCCATCAGCCTCGAAGGCCAATTTTGAACATGGAAAATCAAAAAATTGAAACGAACAGATCAAGACACCAGATTCGTTTCAGCTCAATGTAGAAATCCCTAACATAAATAATACAAAAACAAAACTACGGATACGTTCAACATAAAATTGGATCTCTTTTCGCAAATCACTCCAAAAAAATCGAATAAACAAGGACAATAAAAAAGAGAATGCTTGATTGCCCATAAAATAAAAAACCTCTCAACCCATCAAAAATAACACAAAAAAAACGAACTTATTCACTTTGTTTGTCATAAGATTTTGGGTTTTCTTTCCTTTCTTGGGTAAAACTAACGATTAAGCGTTCAAACACAGAAAAAAGATTAGACTTGAAAAGGAACAACATAAAAGAAGAAGAAGAAAGAGATCACAAAAAGGAAAAGAGTTTGGTTTGAATGCATATTACCTTAGGAGGATCAGAAGAAGAAAGCGAAGCGGAGGACGATTGTTGACAGAGGCGTGTTTTGACGAATCCTCAAAGGAAAATACGATGATCTCGGGTCGCCACTTATATATATGTATTTCCCATAAAAGCATAAATGCATGATTTTTTTTTTTAAGATGCTGAAAATTGACTAATTCGGATCCTCGGTCGCCTTCTCCTGTAGTCCTTTCTGCAGCGCCCTAAAACGACGTCGTTTTGGGGTCAAATTTCAATTAAAAAAAAAGAAAACCAGAGACAGAAGAGGAGAAGAAGGAAGGCCTAGTAAGAGAGGAGGAGGAAGAAGAAGAAGAAGAGGAGAGGAGAAGGATCGTAGGAGGATCGCAACCAAAAAAAAAAATCTTCACACCCCTCCATTGCCGGCCACTTCTCCACCAGCTTCGGCAAGCCCCTAGCCCCTCCCTCCTCTCCGGCAACCCTCCCCCAGTTTCTCCCTCCCTACGGCGACCCTCCTTCAGCCGTACCACCCATCACCACACCATCTCTCAATTTCTTTCTTTTCCATCCAAAACCCACTAAACCCATCTCCCTTTTCTCTCAGATGTATTCTCCTCTCCCTCTCCTTCTCCCTCTGTGTTTTTTTTTTTTTCCTAGATCTAGAAGAAGAAAGAAAAGAGGAAGAAGAAAAGCAAGGAGGGGGTGATGTGGTTGGGGGAGGGTCGCCGGAGGGGGAGGAGGGTTAGGGGGGTCGTTGGAGCTGTTAGGGAAGATGAAGCATGAATTGTAAACAACAGTTCTGTGTTTTTTTTTTTTTTTAATTGAAATTTGGCCCCAAAACGATGTTGTTTTGGGGCACCGCAGAGAGGACTGCAGGGGAAGGCGACCGAGGATCCGAATTCGAAAATTGACACCTACCACGTAGTGAAACTGATTGGTGGTTAAGTTTAATAGTGGTAGAGTCCTAACAAAATTGGGATTTTGTTTTTGCAGTTGGGACCATGAGACCAAACTTGAATATGCCTTATACCATCGAGGAATTTTGAATTGGGGATAGAATTGCAAGTTGGGTTGGCACCCCATGCTAAGTTAAAGACGTGTAAAATATGTTGAAAAATTTGAATTAAAATTTATTCTATTGGTTGTGTCTTCTTGAGATGAAAGAGTGTGCCCTTTTAAAGGATCACAACCTTTCTGAAGAATCACATAGAAATCTATATATTCCATCTCCTTCACTTCATTTTGAATGATGAATTGCAATTCTTCTTCACTTTGCATTTATTCTTCATATTTCCTGAGTTTAATTTTCCTATAAAGAGAGTACATGCACAGCAAAGTTCGCTAGGCTTGCAATAGTAGTATTGCTAGTGCAAGATATTGATCGTTGTATCTTGGGAGATAGATGTCCATTGAATCTTAAGCACCGGTGGAAGGACTTAAGGAAAGAGTGTCACACACTCGACTCGATCAAGTTTTATCTATTTATGTGCTGTAAGTTTGGTTACATTATTTTGTCAACTTCTTTTAGTTTTGGTTTTGCCCAAAAGCCATTTACATATTTATAAATTATATGTTTACATATAGTTTGGTACTATTTTTTCTAACAATCTTAAGACAGATTCTTGTGCCTGTTTATGGTTTTTGGGAAAATATAATTGATTGATTTTGTCCAAATTGTGTTTTAGTAAATGAATATGTTGTTTCTGTATCTTTTCCAAAACATGTTACTAAATATGGACCTTTTGGGAATATGTCTGGGACTTCAATTTTCATTCCAATGGAAAGTGCTATAGTCATTGGATTTCACAAGAAGGAAAAAAAAAAAATTCTTCCGATGTTCGATAGATAGTTTGGTATTGAATTTCCTATTTTGTTTAGGAAATTGGATTCAGTTTTTTTCTGTTTAATTGTGGATAAATTAATTAGAATAATATAACAAATTTTATATGCATGTTGTTTGATTCTGATCTGAATCGTTATCGTTTTTTCAGATTTTTGAAATGATTAGTTTGATATGCCTTAAGCACACTATAAACACTCTCTGTGTCGATCAGATCTAAATGAAATTCTTCTTCTGCTTTGAAGATCTGAGAAGAAGGTTTTCGGATTGATTTTCGGCATTTGAATCGATGAGTGTAATGTACCAAGGGATGGTTTAAATTACAAGACTTTCGTAGAATGGTTTCCCTTTTCCCAAAAAGTTCTTTCCACTAACAAAGATGGGAAACCTATTTCCAGATATATATACTAGAAGTGGCTCCGGGAAGAGTTTGCTTGGTCTTCATGGCTACTGGAAGTAGCAAATCATTTTTGTAAAAAGTTACTGTTTTCTTATATTATGCTTCAAATTTGTTCTTGAAGATCTCTGTTATTTGGTGGATAAACAAGTTTGTTATTAAACCCTTTTGTTTGAATCATGTAATTAAAGTAGAGTGTGAATTAAAAAAAAATTAAAAATTAAAAAAAGTGCAGATAAATTTTTTAACTAAGAAATATTTTGAATTTACTATAGTTGATAATATATTTGTTTTGGATCAAGTTCTTGAGTTGCAAGTTTTGGTTACTAATCTTAAAGATCTTAAAATTGAAGTTTAAGAAACATAGTGAGGGTTATGCTCTATGTTATTTTTGTGACAACCCTCACCTCTGAATAGTGCTAATCTGTGATTTAGCATGATAAGTAATTGATTAAGCTGAAATTCTGAACTGATTGCATGAGTGTATTGCATTAGTTGCATTTCTATCTGTTTGTCATTAAATGATCTGTACATGTTTTTAATTTCGAACTGCGAATTGAAGGTCTTATCGGCGACCGAATCCGAAATTGATTAGTGTTATATGCTAATTAGAATTTATGTGATTTTATGGTAGGTTTAATGAAAATTTGATTTGGAGTGATTAAATTAGATTAGATAATGTTAAATCACATTAGTTCAAGTAAATTACCTAATTGCCACTTAGTGGATCTATTCAAGGCCCATTCCTTCTCACACATTACACTTGTTGACACACCACTATTCTTCATATCATCTTTTCTATTTGGAGACCAAACCGTATGAGAGAGGAGAGTAGGAGAACAAGGTTGAATTCACCTAGATTTTTGCTTGAACTTAGAATATTTGAAGGAGAATTGCACATTTGAGCTATCATACCTAGAATTCAAGGCCTAAGGTAGGAAAATCATCTTCTTAATTGTGAATTCAAGTTATTCCTTGCATGGTTCATGGGAATTTGGAGTTTATAGTCAAGAATTAATGTAAAGAGTTGCATTAAGAGTTCATTCATGCATGCATGTGCACATTCTTGAATTTTGAGGTTGTTTTCATGGGAATTCCCTCATGCATGTTCATGTTTTGGTTGTAGTCCATGGATTCACCATGTTTTCCTACCAAATTATCTTTTTAATCTTGGTTTGAAGTGTTGGAATCCAAGGAAGATCTTGCATGTTGTGTTTAAGTTTTATTCTTGGAGTTTCTTTGAATTTTGTGTTCAATTGGTTTACCTTTGGGCTTGATTTTACAAATTGATCTTTGAAACATGTTATATTATGGGTTTTTAAGTATTTTCCAGAAAATTAGCCCAAAAGAATCGAATTTGAGGCTTAGATGCTTGAGTTTTGTGCTTCGGGATCAATCTGGAAATTCTAGATTTTGGATCCACGCTCGAGCGGAGGAATTTACGCTCGAGCGTACACTCTGAGTACATGCACTTCCGCTCGAGCGTAGGAAGTCACGCTCGAGCGTGAAATGCATATGCCCAAAAGTTCATGTTTTTGCAGTCCGCTAGAGCGAGGGACTTCACGCTCGAGCGAGGGTCTGAGTCTCACGCTCAAGCGTGGGTCGAGCGTTTATCGAGCGTGAATATTGTGCATCCAGTACTTTTCATGAGTTTGCAGCTCGAGCGGGGAAAGCCACGCTTGAGCGGAGATTTATTGTCTGTAAGACCTCTCGAGCGTCTAAAGCCCCGCTCGAGCGTGGACCTCTGTTTCAGCAAATTTTGAAAAGTGTTTTAAAGTGTATCTTTGCATCCTCATTCCATCCTAGGCATTCCTAGGCCTAGTTTAAGGCATCTTATGAGGATAATGCTATAGAACCACACCGAGTCAAGATAGGGACTAAGTTATTGTTTCCCAAGCGTGCAACTTAGTGTGTGTTCATTCTGTAACTGTGTAGGGTTGGCACCCGAGGACGCTCATCAGCCTATCTATAGCCCAGTGCTTTGTGAGTAACAATGTTGTAAAGATACGTTCAATTATGATTATTTCTGAACGATTGACTGTACCGTCTCTGAAATGATATTTTCTACTGAATGAATGTTTGTCCTATATTCTGAACTGTATTTGTGGCATCCTTAGCAATTTACTGTTACTGTACTGTTACTGTTACTGTTACAGAGATCTCTGTCGGTTCCAATGTTTGGAACCACTACTGTTTACTGATATGATGGCCATCAACTGACTGTTCGGTCTATTAAGACCTGCTGTACTATTTTGCTATTGGATGTACCACATATGACTATTATGGTTTCTAAATGACTGATATGGCATGAAATACGAGCCACTGACTGAATAACTGATTTACTGATGTAAATGACTGTTTTAAATACTGAAAGGACATTCATTCTTAACCTCTTTACGCATATGTTCTTCACTGGGCTTTAGCTCACTGTTTATATTTATATATAGGTGTCCAGGCACCGGATCAGAGTTAGAAGCGTCGGGTTAGCTCCCTTTTTGTCAAGCCAACCATCGTGCCTCACTTCGAGGTTCTATGTCAGTCCAAGCCAGGGCATTTTGGGGTGTCCCAGTTCACCCTTTTGCTTCTGTTCTGTAATACTGTTTAAGACTTGTACTGTACAGTTATGATGAAGGGACTTGATCCCTAACCTGGATGTTATGTGCACCTGTTACGTAAATATGTTTTGGTTTTGAATGTGATTATGTTTCAGAAAAGTCTTTTTGCATACAGACTGTCACAGCTCATTGGACATCTCTTTTTATTACTGTATGACTTCCGCCAGCCCATCTACTCTGTATTACTGTTCTTACTATTAAGCAGGCCTTCGTTAATCACGGATTACTGGCCGGTTACGGTACTAAACCCATAGGGGCGGGTTTGGGTCGTGACAATTTTAAAGTTTGACATTTTCAGAATTTGCAAATTTTGAAAATATGTCTTTCAACTTGAAATGGTGCCTTTATAATTTGTAATTATCCGTTATATTTTTCCATGAGAAAAGAGATTAAGTCTTTATTTTGTGTCATAATCATGAATTCATTTTTGTGGGTGTGAATTAATTTAACTGTACTGTATCTTTATATTGATTAGTGGATATTTTGAGAAAGTCAATCACCATTCATAGAGATATCAAACATATATAGTACTTTGATGTCAATTTATTATTTAATTATGACGACTTATGGACATCATGTAGTCATGAAATTATTATGGAAAATGGTGAATTGCCCAAATATTTTTGAATGAGTTATTATTTGTGACAGTGACACTTGTCTGGAAATGAATCATGTTGTTTGTGCTAATTTATGTATTATCACAAATGTGGGGAAGAGAGATTAATTGGAAAATTATGATTATGATTAATTTGTTAATCTTGTCCATGTCTACATATGTTGTAGAGTTGACAATATATGATGTCATTAATATCAATTTGGTATGTGGTGTATTATAAATGAATGTCAATTATTTATCAAAGTATTGATAAAAATGTGAACTTATGTGTTTTGACATAAAAGGAATTCTAATTATTCTTTGAAATAATGACTAAAATTAGTGTGGTGACTGATAACTCCGTAATGAAATATTATATAAGTTAAAATATTTCATGGTGAAAGATACTTTGATAATTGTTGACATAGTCACCAATACTGGATAAGACAAATAAGATGTAAATGTATTTATACAGTGATATTTATATTCCATGTGGAGATTGGAATTAAGGGTTGCAGTAAACAAAAAGAAATTAATCATGGCTAAAGAAATGTTATTTGACAAAGTGTTGTGGCTACAACCGGTTTTAGTCATTTCTTTTTTGTACTGCAAAAGCAAGTTATGAAGTCTAATTGTTTTTAGACAAATTAGTATTGTGATTATATTCACAAAGCAATTTACATCCTGTTATTTAGTTCAAGTACGCCAATTAATGATATATTCTGATTTATCTCAGAATTGTGGGGGTGTATTAATATTTTTTGTAATTATACATCAACAAGAGAAATTAAGTTTTCTTGGAATGCTTAAAATGTGGGGGTGCTTGGTGTATTTTACCAAAGTAACTGTTCCGATTGTAGGTCCACAAAGAATCTCAATTCTTTCTATAGGACAAAGTTGGAGTAGAAGTAAAAATGGTTTCATTAACTCCTAAGGAACAACTCTATATTTATTATGTTAAATTTGAAAATGGGAGTGACATAAAGTAACGGTAAGTCTCGATGTAATCAAAGACTTAATACTGTAAGACATTTGCTTTCAGTTGTGAATATTGTCTAAGGATAATATAATGGATCCACTAATGATATATAATTGAGAAGGTCAAACGAAAAATAGTGGCCGCTAAACAAAAAGTTTGACCAGAGAGCAAATGAGGGAAAGTTCATCGAGGGGAATGTGATTAAAGCCTATTACACCAGAGTCATCATAATGGTAACCCTACTTAGATGACTGGAGATCCCAAGAACTAAGTTCAAAGGGACAACTAAGTTATGTGTGGCTCATCAGAAATCACTAAAGGAGTCTATCTCCTATCCATTTCTATGATGAGAGTGATATCTACAATATGTGTTGTATGTAGGGGATTTAGGGTAAGCTATGCTTTTAATGATTACTTATATCTTGAAAAACCTAGAGGGGCATCTTTCAAAAGGAGTATTTAAGAGACTCGAAATAAGGATCACCTATATGAGTGTGAAGGGGCCGCTTCTATGAGAATTGCCATGGCTAAATTTTCTAAAGCACTCATGAAACACCAACACTTGCCCAGGGCCAAAATGGGCACAATCGTGAGAACTAAACTGTGTCTGGAGATATGCTGTATGAATTCTATTGTCTTGGCTTACACGAACGGCTGAACAATTCAAGGCATCACGTCCATTGATTAGCTTGTAAGTCCGATAGACTTTCACTAGGGAAGATTCAAAGTCGAAAGCTACCTATCCCGACGCAAGATATTTCCTTAAATGTACTCTCTCTTTGTCTGCATGTTGTTGCATGTCCTTTTCGTAAATTTCATTCATGTGGGGGATTGTTGGAAAATTTGAATTAAAATTTACTCTAATGGTTGTGCCTCTTGAGATGAAATGGTGTGTCATTTTAAAGGATCACAACCTTTCTGAAGAATCACATAGAAGTCTATATATTCCATCGCCCTCACTTCATTTTGGATGGTGAATTGCCATTCTTCTTCACTTTGCATTTATTCTTCATATTTATTGAGTCTAATTTTCCTATAAAGAGAGTACATACACAGCAAAGTTCGCTAGGCTTGCAATAGTAGTGCTACTAGTGCAAGACATTGATCGTTGTATCCTAGGAGATAGACATCCATTGAATCCTAAGCACCGGTGGGAGGACGAATCTGTCTTAAGGAAAGAGTGTTACACACTCGACTCGATCAGGTTTTATCTATTTATGTGCTGTAAGTTTGGTTACATTATTTTGTCAACTTATTTCAGCTTTGGTTTCGCCCAAAAACCATTTACATATTTATAAATTATATGTTTACATATAGTTTGGTACTATTTTTTCCTAACAAAATATTGTCTAATCTACATGATTTATCTATTAATTTCAGGTTGATTTTAAAATTTATAATTTGTTTGTCTTTAAAATTTATCTTGCCATGTTGTAGTTATGTGTGTATATATATATATATATATATTTATAATAAAATATTAAAGTAAAAATTTATGTAAAAGAGATTTAAGATGTGAAATTTAATACAAATTAATGTTATATATATGAAAAATTTGTGTAAAATTAATTAATGTTATATATGAAAAATATTATTGAAATTGGTATTATATATAATACAAATATTTGATAATTGTTTAGGTTTATTTTCAATCTATTAATACACTCAAATTACGATTTGATTACGGATAAAAAATTTATTAATTTGCCATCTATGGTTTAATTTTAATTTTATTCTCAAACCACACCGAATTACACCACGTATACCCCTAAATTTTTAAGTGATTAAAATTAATTTTTTTTCCTTGACAGTTTTAACAAAATAAATTTTTTTATACAATAAATTACCTTTTAAGTCATTATCAAATAATGGTCTCCCTCCAAATAAATTAATTTTTTTAGTAGAATTTCCCTTGTTTTTTTTTTTTGGTAATAATTAGGCCGAAGCCAAAGAAAGAAAGACTACAACCTAAGAACACTGGAGGAACTAACCCCTTGCTTATCACTCTCAATAACTGTTGCCAACATAGGCGAGGCATCTACCATAATTTTCATGTAGGCCTTGCAAATTAAGAGCATCTTTCGCAATGATATCAGCACAGACATTTACTGCACGCTAAATTTGCTGCAACTCACACTGCAAATTTTTCCCCAACAACTCCCTAACTCCTAACCAAGATTGAAATTTGGGTGGGCAATGTTGATATATTGAATAGCATGGATTGTTTCGGCAGAATTCGATTCAATGATAACATGGCGGTGTCCTTGAGACCAAACCATATGTAAACATTGCCAAATAGCCCATAGCTCAGCAATGAAAGTAGTCAAACAACCCACATAATGCATTAATCCCCTAATCCAGTCCCCTCGATCAGACCTAATCAAATCTCCACAAGCAGCTTGCCCATTCTGCGTGAGAAATAGCCCCTTCAACATTAACCTTCACCCAACCAATTGGGGAAAAGTCCAAGCAATGGTGATGGTAAAAGGGTTCTTGGCATGCAGAAGTTTATCTCGATTCAAATAAAATTCTCTCACTACTCCTTTAATATATTCAACAAGTAAAAAAGTCTTCTTAAAGTCAGGATCATGCAGCTGATGGTTACACCAATACCAAACAGATGATATGGCAGCCATAAAAAGCAATCCCCAATCACAAGAACTTACATGGCCCAAGGAGACTTGTCCAAATTAAAGTCAATCCACTATGTCACAGGTAAAGTAGGAGTGCTCGCGGTTCGGTTTTGGACGATTCGGTTTGCGGTTTTGACCTACTCGTATATGTGTGGTTTGGGAAAAATTGAACCCGCAACCGCCCGCAAAGCGGATTGCTGTCACAACCCAAACCCGCACCTATAGATTCAGCGTCGTAACCGGCTAGTAATCCTCGGATTACCGAAGGCCTCCGACTTGATTAGCAAATTATAAGAGGCTAGCGGAAGCAAATATAGAAACATACATAGTCCATTGAGTTGTGTAGACATATATAGGACAAAAATTTCAAAACTTTATATACATATACGTGACGTCATAAATATAGTAGTCTTACATCACATTCATTACAGATATAACCAAAAAGGGACTTAGCCCAATATATAGATAAACAGAAAACTTGTACGTATTCCAGAATAAAAACAAAGTCTTATATATGTTCACAAAACATGACCACTTGACATTTGGAACCTCCTCGGGAGGCGCAAAGGCTAGCTGACAACCAAAACTTCAGGTTATCAACTTTGAGCCTGGTCACGCGTCTGGTCACCTATATACATAAATAATAGAGCGAGCGGAAGCCCAGTGAATAATAATAGAGTAAAGATTTTAATGAATGATGTTCAGTTTTATATCATATCATATCATATCAATCAGAGAGATAAGTGTAGACACCCTATTTTTGACCGCTCTTAAGACTTGGACGCGACTGATGGTTTACATAGTGGAGAAAGGTGTGTAGGGCAAAGGTTCAATTTCTTCGGTAAGAGGAGAGTCAAAACCCAACCTTACACCCCATTTTGGACCAAAGCTATTTTGAATGGTTTTTAGACCTTAAAACCCTCTCTTTCAAAACATTTTTAAAATAAAGTTCCTACGATGTTTCGACGCTCGCATTTTGTTAAATGTCGCGTTTTTCGGTAAATCGAGCAAGGACAAAGTGGAAATGAATGAAAGAGAGATGAAATCTTTGAAAAATCTTTCAAAACACCTTGTTTAGGGATTTGGAGTTGAAGAAAAGAGGAGAAGAGAGAAGAAAACTAGTTTAGGAGAAGTTCGGCATGAATCCGGGAGGACCGAATCTGCGCGGCTTCACCAAAACAGGCATAACTTTTTGCACAGTTGGAATTTTGATGCAAGGTTGGCGCCATTGCAAAGATAACTTCTAGGGCTTCAATGTGGCCACATGTCCGAGCAGAAAATCAAATGGAAGACCACTTAGGTGGTCACAAGTGGTTCGGCATGAATCCGGGTAGGAGAGAGAGGAGCAGCCCTCGCTGAATCGGGCTTATTCATTTGCATACTTGGATTTAAGATGTAAGGCCATTACCATTGGAAAGAATACTTCTGGGGCTTTATTTCACACTCAAGAATCTCCTAAAACCAAGTTTGGGTGGGGGAGATATGGTTGGTTGAAGTAGGGCATCAATCCGGTTGGACCGAATCTGCGTGGCTTCACCAAAACTGGCATAACTTTTTGCACAGGAGAAATTTTAATGCAAGGTTTACGCCATTGGAAAGCTAACTTCTGGGGCTTCATCATAGGGATGGCCGACCACCTTGAACGCTTTGACCTGGTCGGCCAACCAGGTCAACTGGTCGGCCGACCACTTGAACTGGTCGGCCAACTCCCACCTTGTTTGTCTCAGTGAGTGTGTTCCAGCTGTGCCAGCTGGAAGGCATTTGCTACATCCTCCATACACATATGGAGGATGTTTAACCTAGCTTTAAAGCTTCTTGGAGAAGCTTTAGACCCTCTCCTCTATAAAGGAAGAGCTTGTCTTCCATTGCAAGGGTTCTGAAATCCCAGAGGCTTATACATACACTCTCCTCCATATCTCTCTATTTCAAGCTTCAAAACTCCATAGTTCTTGACCCTTTGCCTACCAACTCACAACCACACCTCTCCATCATCCATCTAAGCATCTTGGAGCTTGTTTTCAGAGGCTAAGGAGTCACATTGTTGGTCTAGAGTTGCTGGAGTTCTTGGCTACAAGGGTAACACACTAGTTCCCCTTTTTTGGTCCTTATTTTGCTTCATTGTTTTGCCATACTTGCAAGCATATTTAGGCTTTGTCATAAACTGATTTTTTTTTTTTTATTTTGAGCTTATAAACATGTTTTTTTAGGGTCATTTCTCTGTTGGAGGTCATCTACCCCCTTGCATGCTTCATTTCCTCATGTTTTGAGCTATGCATTAGAGCATTTGTGTTGGCCTTGGTTTGGCCTTTTAGCCACTGAAATCCAGTGAATTTTCAGTGGCTAACATGTATTTTTGAGCCTCAAAATTAGAGAGGGGTGACCCTTTCACCCCTTGTTTTGTTTACTAGCTTTATTGGCCTTACAAAGGAGCTCCATTTTGCATGTTTTGAAGCCATGTTTCAGGCCATTATTTGTGAGTTTTATGACCTGCATAAGCTCTGTCCAGAGCCCTTTTGGCCATTTTGAATGTCTATTATGCATGTGTAGAGCAATCCTATTCAAGGCCTTTCAAAGGGGCTTTTACTTGCATGCTTCCTAGCCTCATTTTAGGCCATTTTTGATGAGTTTTAGGGCCCTCATAACCTCTGTCCAGAGGTGGTTTTGCCATTTTGCATGTCTATCTTGCATGTGTAGAACAACCCTCTTATTGGCCTCTCAAAGAAGCACCTCATTCTAACATGTGTTGACTGAGTTTCCATGGGTTTTTGGGCATATTTTAGCATGGCATACTCCTGTTTTTGGCTGGTTTGGTGACCTCTCATGTGCTTCATATAGTCGTAGTGCAAATCATGGTTTACTAGCTTACTTTGCATGCTTTGTTGACCCTTGATTTTAGCACTTTTTGGCCATGCCTTAAACTGATCTTGTGCATATTTTGGATTGCCTTAGCTCTGTTTTTGGGTCTCATGGTTGAATGATGCTTGTTTTGCATGCTTGTAGTTCAATGTCCATGCCTAGTTTTGAGTTTTGAGGTCTGAGGTCTATTGCATGCATGTACTGAGGTGTTTTCATGCTTTGGGGTCATTTTGCATCATATTTCAGAGCCTATGTGAATGCCATATACTCATGTTTTCTACTCTTTAAGTGTGCTTGAGAGTTGTGCATGAATGCCTTGTTTTCGGACCATTGAATGAGCTCCATTTCCTTGCATGTTGAGCCATCATTTTAGGCCATTTTCCCACTGTTTCAGACCTGCCTAGGGTCTATTTGGGGTTGGTTTTTCCACTGGTGCATTGCTTTATGTACCTCTAGTGTAACGCACTTTACTAGTTTCGGTATTCAAGCCATCTAGCTTGCATTGTGTGACATATTTGCATGATTCGGGACCATTGTTTATCATATTTCAGAGCTGTATCATGTTCCATCCTATGCCATAGTTCATTCCTTGCCATGCCTTGTTAGAGTTGCATGTTGTGCCTTAGGATCGATCCTTTGCATTCGTGCATGTTTGCATGTATTTTGGTTGTCTCATTTTCATTGTATGGCCACTGATGTGAGTGCGGCTGAGGTCCACTCATATTGGTATAAGTCCATCTTGCATTGGATATGCCATTTTAGTCCATAGCATTGCGTATGCTAGGTTACGTGTTAGTCGCATTATGTATGCCATGTTATGTCACGTACATTGTGTATGCCATTTTAGTCCATAGCATTGCGTATATTAGGTTGCATGTTAGTCGCATTGTGTATGCCATCTCATTGCATTGTGTTTGGAGTAGGGTTAATCCAAACACGGGAAACGATGGACGTTTCGTACTCAAAGTGACGAAACGTGCCTCAATTCCCGGTCGCCGACACTTTGGATTACCCATGATGGAGTTTAGGCCTTGTTGTGTTTATATGTGTATTCATTTCACATCGAGTCGTGCAATTCGACTCCTCGGCCATCGTGCATCGAGATGCGTGATTGGTGGCATGAGGATCGAGGTGTGCATACATATGTGAAAATACTTTGCCATGCCCCTTTCTTGCTCTTTGTTGCAGCAAACCAGAAATCAGCAGCCTTCTAGAGCGTTGCACAGCATTATGGGATTAATTGCAAATAGAGGCAAATTGGGCATCGCGAGGAATTTTCCGACGAGGCGACGTGAGCATGCATGCATCTTTCATCATTCGGAATAGAGCTGAGGCGGTCCATGGATTTGCATACTAGTTTATTTTGCTTTCCTAGTTAATTTGTTAATTAATTAGGGTTTTGTGATATTTAATTATTTATTCAGACTGTAATTATTTATTCAGACTGTATTATTTATTCGGACCCTCCGAGGGAGGGCAATGTTGTAATAAGTGTGCGTGTGTGTGATGTATGTCTTCCAACCTCACGTCTTTCTCCCTTTTATTTATCAGCTTATGATGGTTAGATTAGGGCATGTTTCAATTAGCATACTTATGCCTGCATGTTTGCATTCATTCATCTGTCTTGCATGCACCGGGCTCGGCACATCATACTAACTGCATTGTATTTCAATTCCAAGTTGAATAAGTGTATCAGTTGTTGCATTTCATATGCCATTTTAGAATAGCCGAGCCTATCTTAGTTGCATTTTTGAATGTGTTGCATTAGGCATTTCAGCATAGTTAGGATTCATGCATGATTTCTAATTAGCTTCTTTCTTTGGCTCGGAGTACTCGGTAAGTATTTATGCTTTAGCATCCTCGCATGTGTGTGAGTGACTGCCATGATAGCATGCTTACCATGAGGCT
Organism: Camellia granthamiana; assembly: GCA_036172215.1. NCBI lineage: Eukaryota > Viridiplantae > Streptophyta > Magnoliopsida > Ericales > Theaceae > Camellia > Camellia granthamiana. The sequence goes on along the minus strand of CM069905.1, from coordinate 2,047,192 downwards.
ATGTGCTTATGTGATATACCTGCTTGAATGCCTGTGGGTGAAGGTTGGATTATCTGAATTGGAAAAATGCATTGACTGTGAGTCTTAAGCCCACTAGATAGTGGCAAAACCATGTTTTCTAAGCCCACCTGAGGGTGGCAAAATCTGCATTTTAAGCCTACTTGCAAGTAGCAAACCATTTTCAAATAAACGAACATGAAATGTTTCGTTCCAATTCAGGTGACCCAGTTTATACTTGTATGCTGTGCGCATCACATAGTAAATCTAGGCTAATAACCGGAATAAGAATGCATAATGTTTTCAAAACTCAATATCATGGTTAGTAGAGGTCGATCTTTGATTAGGCGAGCGGGGGTGCTCACGAAGTGACCTTCCCCAATTGTACACAAGTTCCCGAGCCGAGGCAACTTTGGTGATGATGGACACGTGGCCTTAGGCACGAGTCAGGGTTTCCTAAATTTTCCAAAATAAAATATTTAGGTGGCGACTCTATATCTGGCAAAGTAGTCCATGTTTGGCACTTCTTTCAAAAAAATCTGTTTTCAAAAATGATTTGCCGGATTTGGACTCGTTGAGGATTCATCGGTCTTGCATTGCACTCTGTGAGATTAGATACAGGACCGCGACATTGAGTCCTGAACTGTAGTGAGCCCAAATGAACAAAACTGGGGGGGGGGGGGATTCCCTCCCGGGACGTTCGGGGACGTCTACAATAAGCATGGTCGTATCAAAAATAAAGTCATGTTCATAATCGTATTCAAATCATGTGTGGTACTTCCATTAGCATTAACATATCACTTTGGTCAAGCATATCAAGTTCCATAATGGAACCTCCAGTGTCGGGTAACATATCTCATACATGGGCCACTGTATTGTTTTCCCTGGGCGAAGGCCTAGCCACGGTATTCTTTTTCCTAGGCAAGGGCCTCATGACCATAAGCCACAGTATTATGTCCTCTGGGTGAGGGCCTCTGCTAAGGATACCACAAATATATGTCAAAGCTATGGATCATCATTCATGGAATCACAAAATAGCCTTTTGTATCATTTAGAAACAGTTCATATCATATCATAATGTCCATAAAGTACATCATATCAAACATAACTTTACTAAGTTATTACTCATTGATAGTTGCACAGATAGCTTGATAGCAACCAATGGATTAATAGCTCATGGCGTGTGACCAACACAAACATAACAGATATACATACCGAAACACACGCTCGGATCGTACTTAACTTATTTCATTTCATTTTTTTGTGTGTTTCTAGTCTTATCCTCATTATTATGTCTTAATCTTGGCCTAAGAATGCCTAGGATGCAATGAGGATGCTAAAATGCACTTGAAAACACTTAGTCAAATATGTTGAAAACAGGGACCTCGCTTGAGCGTAATTTTGGTCGCTCGAGCGGTCTGTAAACTTTGCAAAAGTACTGGTTGCTTGATTTTTTCGCTCGATGGTCACTCGAGCGTGAGACTGAGGTCTTCGCTCAAGCGCAACTCTTGTCGCTCGAGTGGTCTGCAAAACATGAAAACTTCTGGGAGCATGCAATTTATGCTCGAGCCAACTTTTTGTTGCTCAAGCGGAGGTGCAAAAATAAATGTGGTCGCTCAAGAGCAGGATTTATCACTCGAGCGGAGGAGCAGAATTCTGAAATTTTCAAATTGCACTCCGAAGCTCAAAATTCGAATTTAACACATCAAAACTCATCCTCTTGGGCCAAAACTTAAGAAAGCATTTGGAAATTTATAGAATATCATGAATTGAAGATCATTTTGCAAAAATCAAGGCCCAAAAGCATGTCAATTGTGTGAAATCAAACTTGATGTTTCATGAACATAACATGTGCGAAGGTTCTTAGCTTCAAAGCTTCAAAACTTGTTCAAATGAGGTGTTAAGCACAAAAACATGTTAAATTCTTAAAACAAAAGCAAGAGAAGTACATGCATGTGAGAATTCTTTGAAATCAAACTCAAATTGTGGTGAAATGAACATGCATGCATGATATGATCTTCCTACCAACTTATTAACTCAATTCTTGTATTACACAACTTAATTCTCTAGAATTCATGTCCTAAACATTATAATGTACAATCTAAGGGTTGAATTCTTACCTAGGCTTTTCAAAGTGAGAACTAGAGGCTTAATTCTTGAGTCTCTAAGTCCAATGCCTTCACTTCCTAGCAATTCCCTTAACTTGAGCTTAATTGCTTTCCAAAATGACTCTAAGCTCACTCTTCTTACTCACCCTCACGTTTGGAGCTCAAACAGGATGAAATGAAGGCGCAACATGAACTCATGGAGTCAAATTAGCCTTATATAGGCTCAATTAATGAAACTTAATAATTGGAATTAGTTTATTCTAATTATTTGGTTTCGAATCGAATTTCAATTCAACCTACCATAAAATTCTAAATATTCCAAATAACATATAAATCAAGTCAATTTCATGATCGGATGCCGATAAGGCTTTCAATTCACAAAACCAAACAGAGACAGAAACAGATACTTTTACGATAAACAGATATAAATGCAATTAATATATAATTCATGCATTTAACACATGATTTTCTCTTAATTACGTATAATCATGGATTAATAGTTAATCACAGATTAATAGTTAATCAAGGGTCGGGGTTGTTATAGTTGTGGTTTGTGCAGATAAAGTTCGTGGATATGCGGACAGTTTGCGGATTGGACATTTTTCTTTAAAAATTTATTTTTTGTCACGACCCAAACCCATCCCAATAGGTTTAGCGTCGTAACCGGTCAATAATCCGTGATTACTAAGGTTTGTTTAACAATAATGACAATAATACAATATAAAGGAGCTGGTGGAAGCCAATCAATAATAAGATAATGTCCAATGAGCTGTAAGGACCTAAATGGAAATAAACTTTCATATACATAGCCATATCCATAACCATTTATGGCCATAAACACATATACACAAGACTAAATACAAGTTAGAGAATTAATCCCATCATCAAAAACAATATTAACAATAGTCTTAAAACATTCTTTTCACGTAAGAAACTAAAAAATGATGAATTTGGACCACCCAAAAAGCCTTGACACATGCTAGTTCGGAACCTTGCAAGGAGGCACAATAGTTGGCTTGACAAAAGAAGGGTTCGGGTTGACGCTATAGACACCCCATTTTTGACCGTCCTCAAGACTTGGACGTCATCGTTTGAACACTCGATGATTATCTATGCTCGTGTTTGTTTTGAGTTTCTGAAGGTCTCGGCTGCGCACCTTGCCTTAGAACCTCTCAACTTGTCTGTTTTGTGCTTGGTTGTGGACCAAGAGCTTGTGGTTTTGTTTATGAGGAAAGGGGGGTGGCTTGTTGGCCTCCCTACAAGCCATCGGCCAAGTCTTGTGCTTATCGGCCATGTTTTCTCTTCATCGGCCATCAGTGTTGGCCGGTTGGCACCTTTTTTGGTTGATCGGCCATTTTTTTGGCAGAGACCCCTTTTTCTGCTTTTGCAGATATTTTTCTTCTAGCTGGTGCCAGCTGTTGGTCACTTGGTGTATCCTCCATATACGTGTATAGATGGATTTGAACCAAGCTTTAGCTTGCTAAGGAAGCTTGGGACTTCATTTTCTATAAGAAGGGAGGCCCCTCTCCCTTTCCAGAGGTTCTGAAAATTGATATACAAGATATATATCTTTCTCTCTCTATATTTCTTCCTCTCTCTCTATATTTGTGTGAGTTTGTGCTTTAAAGTGTGTTTTGTCTTCACTTTTGCACTACAACACCTAGTAGAGCACCTTTGCTTTGTTACTGAGGTACTAGAGGACCTTGTTTGGACTCTCAAAGCTTGTTTCTTTGGCTCAGAAGTTGCTGTTCTAAAGAGGTTCTTCAAGGGTGAGTTCCTTACCTCTTTAAAGCTCTATTTTCATAGCTTATTTAGCCAACTTTGCATACTTCTTTTGGCTTAGTTTTCAACTAAAAAAAGTCTTGTTTTGAGGTACTTAACATGTTTGTTTAAGGCCTCTTTGGTGTTGGGGGTGGTCTATCCCCCCTTTGTGCCTTGTTTGGCCTTGTTTTGAGCCACCTCTTTAGGCCTTCAAGATCATCTCTTTTTGGCCTTCTAGACACTGAAATCTAGTGGATTTTCAGTGGTAGAAAGTGTGTTTTGAAGCCTCAAATAGGAGGGGGTTGTCCCCCATCTTCTTCTCTTGAGTGCTTGTGTTGATGGCTCACCAAGTTGGCATGTTTTTCTACCCCTTTGTGGCTCCATTTTAGCATGTCTTAGGCCTTGTTTTGCCATGATATAACACTGTTTTGGCTTGGTTTGATCATATCATGCATACTCCTTGCACTTGTAGTGCAAATCCATTCACTAGCCTAACATGCATCATGCTTTTGACCATCATTCTAGCATGTTTTTGGCTCAACTCCAGCAAGCTTTTACTCATGTTTTAGCATGCTTAAGCTCTGTTTGATGTTGTTTTGGTCATGCATGCCTTGCTTTGTATAGCCATAGTGCATTCTAGCTCTATAGCTTTGAGTTTCTAAGTCACTAGTATGCATTGCTTGGGTCATTTGCATGCTTTGGTCTCATTTCTACCATGATTTCAGTATGTATAGTGTGGCCATACTCTCTCATGCTTGACTATTTCAATACTTTTGGTGAGTCATGCTTTATGCTTTAAGTATGAGTCTATATGTATGCCTTATTGCCTAAACTTTTGGGCTGCCATATCAGTGCATTTTTGGTGTTATTTTGACATGTCATAACTCTGATTTTAGTGAGTGAAGTCATCTCATGCTTAGTTTTGGTGGGTGTAGTGTAATCCTCTTTGTTGGCCTAGTATGCTCCATGCTTCATGCCTTTAATTCTAGCTTGTGTTGGCTATGTTCAAGCATGTTTTTGGTACTGTTTTGACCTGCCTTGGGACTGTTTTGAGTCACCTTGGACTTTGGGGCTTGCTTGATATGGCCATGGTGTAAGTCCCTTGGCTAGCTTTAAGCTTTGAGCCCACTAGCATGCTTTGTTTGTCATATGTGCATGATTTAGCATCCTTTGGAATGTGATTTTAGAACCTATTTCATTACCACACTCTCACATTTTTCACTCCTTCAATGTGCTTGAGAGTTGATGCCTTCATGTCTTGCTTATGAACTAATTGGCATGCATGCTTGCATATACTTTCGGACTTCATTTACAGCATGTTCTGGCCATTGTATTGGCATGCATGAGGCTTGTTTGAGTTTGGTTTAGTCCATTAGGTGTTGCATTACATAGCCCTTATCATTGCATTGTTGTTTGCATGTTGTTGCATGACATTGTTGTTTGCATGTTGTTGCATGCTCATGTTGTTTGCATGTTGCATGTCCCATTATGTTTGCATGTTGTTGCATGACATTGTTATTTGCATGTTGTTGCATGCTCATGTTGTTTGCATGTTGCATGTCCCATTATGTTTGCATGTTTGTTGCATTGCATTGTGTTTGGAATCAGATGTTGATCCAAACACGGGGAACGAGGGGCGTTTCATACTTGAAGTGATGAAACGCGCCTCATTCCTTAGGTCACCAACACCTTTGATCATGTATGATAAGGTGAAGGTTCATCGAGTCTTATGTGATATTTGTGTGCATTCATTAACATTGATTTGTGCAACTTGGCCTCTTTGGCCATCATGCATTGAGATGCGTGATTGGTGGCTTGAGAGCCGAGCACTACACTCCTTTGAGCTTAAGACATGATAAGAAGTGTGGTTGCACACACATTTTCTTGCAAATACACTGCCATGCCTCTGTTAGTGCTCTGTTACAGCAAAATGGAGAATTTGCAGGAAGCAGTGGCCGATCGACCACTTAGTCTGTCGATCGGCTATCAAAATTGGTCGATAGCCATAAACCCTGGCCGATGGCCACTCCTTTTGGCTGATCACCTCTCAACATGTCCATGAGATGGATCAGAAGTATTTTGGAGGTTGGCACAATTTTTAGAAGTCTAAAACAGTGCAAACAGAGGCATCACAAGGCACGGTGGTGGATTTTCGGGAGGAAGCTGTAGACGTACCCGAACGTCCCAGGAGGGAATCCCCCCCATTTTGTTCATTGGGCTTACTACAGTTCAGGACTCAATGTCACGGTCCTGTATCTAATCTCGCAGAGTGCAATGTAAGACCGATGAATCATCAAAGAGTCCAAATCCGGCAAATCGTTTCGGAAAACTGATTTTTAGAAAAAAGTGCCAAACATGGACTGCTTTGCCAGATATAGAGTCGCCACCTAAATATTTTATTTTGGGGGAATTTAGGAAACCCTGACTCGTTGCCTAAGGCCACGTGTCTGTCATCACCAAAGTTGCCTCGGTTCGGGAACTTGGGTACAATTGGGGAAGGTCACTTCGTGAGCACCCCCGCTCGCCCAATCAAAGATCGGCCTCTACTAACCATGATATTGGGTTTTGAAAACATTATGCGTTCTTATTTCGGTTATTAGCCTAGATTTACTATGTGATGCGCACAACATACAAGTATAGACTGAGTCACTTGAATTGGAACAAAACATTTCATGTTTGTTTTTTTGAAAGCGGTTTGCTACTCGCAAGTAGGCTTAAAATGCAGGTTTTGCCACCCTCGGGTGGGCTTAGAAAACATAGTTTTGCCACTATCTAGTGGGCCTAAAACTCACAGTCAATGCATTGTTCCAATTCAAATAACCCAACCTCCACCCACAGGCATTTAGGCAGGTATATCACGTAAGCAGTTAGCCTCATGGTAAGCATGCTATCATGGCAGTCACTCACACGCATGCAAGGATGCTAAAGCATAAGTACTTACCGAGTACTCTAAGCCAAAACAAAAACTATGTTAGAAATCCATGCATGATCCTAACTATACAGAAATGCCTAATGCAACACATGCAAAATGCAACTAAGATAGGCTCGGCTATTCTAAACATGGCATATGAAATGTTACAACTAACATGTATTCAACTCGGAATTGAAATACAAATGCAGTTAGTATGATGCGCCGAGCCCGGTGCATGCAAAACAGATGAATTAATGCAAACATGCTATCATACTGTATGCTAATTGAAACATGCCCTAATCTAACCATCATAAGCTGGTAAATAAAAGGGAGAAAGACGTGGGGTTGGAAGATATACATCACACACACGCACACTTATTACAATTGTGACCTCACTCGGAGGGTCTGAATAAATAGTACAGTCCGAATGAATACAAAACCCTAATTAATTAACAAATTAACTAAGAAAGCGAAATAAACTAAATGAATGCGACTGCCTCGGCTCTGTTTTGGGTGCTGGATGCATGCATGCTCAAATTGCTTTGTCGGGAAATTCCATCGCGATGCCTCATCTCGCCATTGTTTGCAATTGATTTCCGAAAATTGTACAAGACTCTAGAAGGCTGAAACTCCACCTTGGGAAGGCTGCCGACCAGCTCTTGGCTTGGGAAACACCTGCCGACCACCCTTTATGGTGAAAACCAAAAAAGGTGGTCGGCCTACCAGAAAACCTGGTCGGCCGACCACTTTCTGCCTCCTGGATTCTGGTTTTTCTGCAGCAAAGGCAAGAATGAGAGAAAGCAAGGTGTTTTCAACATGTGGGTGCGCGACCACTGCCCCCCGTCCTTGCACAAGCTCTAGGGAGTGTGGTCCTCAGTCCTCGGGCCATCAATCACGCATCTCAATGAATGATGGCCGAGGAGCCGAATTGCACGTTTTGATATGACATGAATGCACAAATACACACTTAAGGCCTAAACTCCATCATGGAAAATCCGGAATGTCGGCGACCGAGAATCGAGGCACGTTTCGTCACTTGGGGTACGAAACGCCCCTCGTTTCCCGTGCTTAGACTAAACCCTACTCCAAGCACAATGCGACAAGCAATGCATGGCACGTGCAAATGCGACTATCATGCGATCGTAAATGCAATGCGACCAAGTAATGCAAGCATGCAAGAGATGAAATGCAAACATGCACCTAGCATATTCAATGCTAACACTACATGGCATGCACAATGCTCATGAACTAAGGCATACTCAATGTGACCAACAACCTAACATACACAATGCGAGGAATGACATGGCATACACAATGCGAGATGGACTTACACCAATATGAGTGGACCTCAGCCACACTCACATCAGTGGCCATGTGATGGAAATAAGGCAACTGAAATACATGCACACGTGCACGGATGCAAAAGACCGATCCTAAGGTATTAAATGCCACTCTACCAAAGCATGGCAAGGGATGAAAGATGGAATACAAACATGCAATTTCCAACTCTGAAATATGATGCTCAATGGTCCCGAATCATGGAAATATGTCACCCAATGTATGAAATAGGCCCCGAAACTCAAAACTAGGCAAATGCATTGAACTATAACCATGCAAAGCAAGCATTATTTGACCATGAGGCATGAAAACAGAGCCAAGGCAGTCCTAAACATGCACCAAATTAGTTTTAAGCATGGCCAAAAAGTGCTAACATGAAGGGTCAAAACAACATGCAACATAGACTAGTAAGCATGGTTTACACTACATGTATATGAAGCACAAGAGAGGTCACCAAACCAGCCAAAAACAGTAACATGGTATGTCAAAATATGCCCAAATAACCACTGAAACTCAGTCAACACATGCAAGAATGATGAGCCCCTTTGAAAGGCTACAAGAGAGGTTACTCTACACATGCAACAAGGACACTTAACATGGCAAAACTAGCTCTGGAAATGATTTATGAGGGTCTTAAAACCCACCAAAAAGAGCCTGAAATAAGTCAATGAAGCATGCAATGAAAGGTCCCTTTGAAAGGCCTTGAAAAGGATTGCTCTAAACATGCATGGGGGACACAAAATATGGCAAAATGGGCTCTTGACAGAGCTTAGGCAGACCTTAAAACTCACAAAATAGGGCCTGAAACTTGACTTCACAACATGCAAAATGGAGCCCCTTTGGAAGGCCAACAAAGCTAGTAAAGAGAACAAGGGGTGAGAGGGTCATCCCTCTCTGATTTTAAAGCTCAAAGACACACCTAAGCTATTGAAAATTCACTGGATTTCAGTGGCTAAGAGGCCAAACCAAGGCCGATACAAATGCTCTAATGCATTGCCCTAAACATGAGGAAATGAAGCATGCAAGAGGGAAGATGACTCCAAACAGAAAAAGTGTCTTAAACAAACATGTTTATAAGCTCAAAAGAAAACTTTTTTCAGTTTATGTTGAAGTCCAAAAATCCTAGCAAATAGGGCTAAGATATGATGCAAAATAAGCCCTAAAAGAGAGATGGAGCATACAAGGAGGTAGATGACCTCAAACAGAAAAGTGCCCTTAATAAAACTTCAAGAGGGGCTCAAAATAAGGCACTTTTCAGTTCATGTCAAAGCTCAAAAATGCTTTCAAATGGAGCTAAGGTATAGAGAAAAATAATGTCAAAATGGGGTAAATAGAGACTTACCCTTGTAGAGAAGACCTCCAGCAACTTCTGGACCAAGATGGGGAGCCTTCAATCCCTGTAAATCAGTTCCAAGATGCTTGGATGGATGGTGGAGGTGTTGTGCTAGGAGGTGTAGTGTAAATGGCCAAGAATAATGGACCTTTGAACCTTAGATATAGAGATATAGAGAGGTGTATGCAAAATGCCTTAGCCAAATTTTCCAACCCTTTCAAAATGAGAGGGAGGCCTCTCTTATAGAAGAGAAAAGCCAAGGCTTCTTAGAGAAGCCTCAAGTAGAGGGTCAAAGCTTCTAAAAGAATCTTAACCAAAAGGGTCAAGCTTCTCTTAGAAGCTAAACAAAAAGGCCAAAGCTTCCTTAAGAAGACAAACAAGGGGCTCAAATCTCGGCAGAAGAGTTAAATGGTACACAGCTGGCACAACTGTGTTGCACTTAGGAGGGCCAAAAAGGAGATGGTTGGTCGACCAGTTCAAGTGGTCGGCTGACCACTTACCCTGGTCGGCCGACCAGGGTTCAAAAAGGTCAAGTTGAAATGCTGGTCGGCCATACCAGAAAGGTGGCCTCCCAGGTGAGTAGAATACAGCTGTATGGTGGGAGACCAGAAAATGTGGCCCAGGAGTGAGAAAAACCAGCTTTCTAGCAAGGTTCAAAAGGGTCAAGAAGAAATACTGGTCGCCCTACCCATATTGGTGGCCTCCCAGATGAGTACAACACAATGGTATGGTGGGAGACCAGAAATTATGGCTCAAGAGTGAGAGAGACCACCTACCTGCCAAAAAAATCGGCTGGAGGAGAGAGAAAAGTGGTCTCCAAGGAGAAAGTTGGTTTCCAAGGGGAAAAGGTGGTCTCCCACCATACTACCACCTTCCTAACAATGAAAATAGGGTCCCTGCCAAAAATGGACCAAGACGGATGCAAAACGAAGGTTCGGGGGCCAAAACGCGTAGCCTAGAGCCCCGAAAACTGACTATTAAGCACCGGAAGTGGCGTGCGACCACGAAGGTGGTCTCCCGGGCCACAGTGTCCCTTAAAAGAGAGGAAACAAGGTGTGTGCCAAAAACCGGAGCAAACAGAGGTAGTTAGGCGGTCCCGAACCGAGGCGCGCAGCCGACGGCTCCGAAAACCGAAAACTAGGCTCCAAATGGGAAAAATGGCCTACGACCGCGAAACGTAGCCTACGAACACTGAGAGATGGTCTACGAGACCTCTCCCTCCCTTCAGGAAGAGAAAACAAAGAAAACAGGACCTGGTTTGCAAACCGAGGCAAAGCACAAAAGAGCCCCGAAGTCCGAAGGCAAGGCTCTCAGCCGAGACTCTGAAACCTCAAAACGAGCACGATATGCACCATCACTGAGCGCTCAATTGGTGATGTCTAAGTCTTAAGGTCGGTCAAAAATGGGGTGTCTACAGACGCGACCGAGCATGCATCATTCATCATTCCGAGGCAGAGCTGTGGAAGCCTATTTAGTTTCTTACTTAGTTGGTTTTGTAATTGAATTAATTTGATTAATTAGTTAAGTTTTGTAATAATTAATTAGCTAAGTTAGTTAATTAGTTGTTTTGTAATAATTAGTTTAATTAGCGTAGCTAGTTAGCTAAATTCATTCAGACCCTCCGTCGAGAGGGCAAATGTTGTAAATAAGTGTGCGTGTGTGTGATGCATGTCTTCCAACCCTATTTCTTTCTCCCTTTTACTTATCCGTTTTCAGTGGTTAGTTTTAGGGCATATTTCAATTATCATCCTTGTGCTAGCATGTTTGCATTCATTCATTTGTTTTACATGCACCAGGCTCGGCACATCATACAAATTGCATCGTATTTCAATTTCTATTTGAATACACGTACCAATTGTTGCATTTCATATGGCATTCTAGAATAGCCGAGCCTATCTTAATTGCATTTTTACATGTGTAGCATTAGGCATTCTTGACATAGCTAGGATCATGCATGATTACTAACTAGCTTTTTGTTTTAGCTTGGAGTACACTGTGAGTGTTTATGCTTTAGCATCTTGCATGTGTGTAAATGTTGCCATGATAGCATGCTTGCCATGAGCCTAACTACTTAAGTGATTAACTGCTTGAATGCCTGTGGGTGAAGGCTTGATTGCCTGGATTGGAACGACTCGATGATTGTAAGTTTTAAGCCCACTTGAAGTGGCAAAATCATGTTTTCTAAGCCCACTTGAGGGTGGCAAATCCACGACTTAGCCTACTTGCGAGTAGCATTTTTAAACCATTTTCACAAACAAACATGAGTTGTTTTATTCCAATCCGCGTGATTGAGTCTATACTTGTATGCTGTGCGCATCACATAGTAAGCTAGTTAATAAACCAGAATAAGAACGCATGTGTTTTCAAAAACAACATATCATGTTAGTAAAGGCCGATCCTTTGATCGGGGGAGCGGGGGTGCTCATTTTCATGACCTTCCCCCCTCATATCCAAGTTCCTGAGCTGAGGCAACTTTGGTGATGACGGACACGTGGCCTTAGGCACGAGTCAGGGTTTCCTAAATTTCCCCAAAACAAAATATTTAGGTGGCGACTCTGAAATCTGGCAAAGCAGTCTATGTTTGGCACTTCTTGATTAAAATCAATTTTCTAAAACGATTTGCCGGATTTAGACTCTTTCGTGATTTATCAGTCTTACATTGCACTTTGTGAGATTAGATTCAAAGCTGTGATAGGAGTCCGAACTGTAGTAGCTAAGAACAACGATTTGCGCCCTCGCGCGCGAAGTGGAGTTCCGAGCGGTCTACAGACGCCTCTAGCTTTGATCTGGTGCCTGGCTACCTACATATATATAATAAACTGTGAGCTAAAGCCCAGTGAATAACAGATGTGTAAAGAGGTTAAGAATGATATCCTTACAGTTTTTGAAACAGTCGATTATCAATAGAACATTTTCAACCAGTACCATTTTGTCAATCAATCGTTCAATTCAATTAATCATATTCATATAGGTCATACGTGGTACATCCAATAGCAACAATACGATAGGTCTTAAAGACCGAACAATCAATTGATGGCCATCAAACAATAACAATAGTTTCAAGATTCGGAATTGACAGAGATCTCTGTAACAATAGCGATATCAATAACAATAACAATACTCTATGGATGCCACGAATGCAATTCAAAAGAGGGTTATCATTTATTCGATAGAAAGTAAACGTTTAGAAACGATATAATTTATCATTCAAAAAATAAATACAATTTGAACATATCTTTACAACATTTTTACTCACAGTGGGTTTCTCGATACACGTACTATAAGGTACTAAGGATGCGGCGTCCGACCTAAACAAATAAATTCAAGCATAACAACTTAATGACTTTCATATCACTAACCAATTCTATTTGATTCGGTTGTTATTTATTCAATAACTAATCGTCTTTATTAATTCGGTTCCAATTTTTTCATTTATTCAATCTAATGCACTCATTAGATGTAAATGATCATGAAAACACTTAAAGACCATGCAAACGAAAGCCTAGAAGGTGAAAAAGCGAAAAACAAGCCGGGTTTGCCCAAACAAGGCCGCATGTGCGGGGGTCCCAGCCGCACGTGCGAGACCATTACCGCACTTGCCCTCGCAGGTGCATATATTTTAGAATGCAACACAAGCTTGTCCTGTTTTCCGCACGTGCGGGGCTCTAGGCCGCACGTGCGGTTCTGGACAAACTAGAATCCGAAAATGGTTCTTGTTTTGGTCTACAATTCCACCATATTTTAGTTCCAAATTCAAGTGTTTTAAAGCCACAAATGTATTTAAACAAACTTGCATTTGAACCTTCAATATGGAAAGGGAGATCAAAATAGGGATTAAACTTGAAATCAACTCCCACAGTTTCAATTTGGAAAGATCAAGCTTAAATTGAAATATAAAACATAAACTTTGTAATTAAAGCTTCGAAGTCAAATCTTGTAAAGAATTCTCTTAAATCCATGAGAGTCATGCAAGAATTTATGTGTAACTGCAAGAAACAACAAGAATATGGAGAATTCATGCTATGCATGTGTAACATGCCCGGGGAGTCCTCGTGTGCGTTAAACAGTTTTCGGACTCCCGAGATCTCTTTGATCTAGTCTTGCAAGTGCAATATGAAATATAGACGAGAATCCACATTTGACAAATTTTAGAAAATCCATTTTATTGCAAAAAATATTTTGCCAGAAATGGACTGCGTCATCAGATCTCAGAGTCGCCATCTAATATTTTGGGAAATTAGGAAACCCATGACTCGTGCTAAGGCCACTGTTCATCATAATCAATGTTGTCTCAGTTCGGAATCTTAGGTATGAGAGGGGAAGGTCATTAATTGAGCACCCTCGCTCACTTGATTAAAATATCGGCCTTTACTAAACCATAATATGAATTTTATATACTTTATATGTTCATGTTCCGATTATTTAATAAATTCTAAAAAAATTACTATGTGATGCATACAAGTTTAGACTATGTCACTCACTTTAGAACAACTTGATTTCATGTAGTTTTGAAAGAGTTTTGAAGATGTATAACCCAAATAAATTGAGTTTGCAAACATGAAAATTAACATCATTCCAAATTAAGCGACACAACTTCCATCCACTGGTATTCATAGAGTTATATCACATAAGCAAATAGCCTCATGGTAGAATGCTAAACATAGTAAGAAAAACACAAACAAACAGGATGCTAAAGCATAAAAACTTATATGAGTGACGTCTCGCGAACAATCTACAAAACAAAGTTAGTAAAACATGCATGATCTTATAAACAAAATTCTAATGCAATTCAACCATGAGATGCATTCGTCTTCTAAGATATGACATGTGAATCATCTCAAGAACATGAGGTAGCACACATAATTACATAGGAATTGATTAAATCCACAAATGTAAACTTAGCCGAATCAAGATGCATGAAACATAGATGCAAAGCATGGATATAACGACAAAAAATAAAATAAAATAAATATGATGCATATTCACAAATAAGGAAAGCAAGTAAAAGAACGGGATAGAAAGAAGTGGGGTGGGAAATTATTGCAACACTTTGAATAAAGTATTACAAACTAAATTAGAGGTAGGTGAGGAGAATATTACAACAAAATAAAAACCTCACAATACACTCAAAATAAAATAAACAAAAGAAAAAAAAAGGATTCATGTGCCTTGGAAACCACCGGAAGTTGGTTAACATTGGAAGACAATGCCGTCTTGTCCAAAAGAAGCTAACAGACCGGCCAGCCAACTAGGCTTAGCAAAACCTGTTTTATTGCGAAACTAAGAAAATGAACAAACAAGAAATATGTAGGTAGCTCAACTAACCACTGCCGGTTAGATTAAAAACAATAAAATAAATATAAAATAAAAAAGTGCAAACTTACAACAAAACTAACATGAACCTAAAACAAGAAAACAAATATAAGGTAGAAGATGCAAGATTATAACAAAACTAATATGAGACTAACACAAGAAAAATATAAACTAGAAAATGCAAGATTACAACATAATTACTATAAAACTAGAACAAGAAAAATAAGGTAGAACATACAAGATTACAACGAAACTAACATGACCCTAAAACAAAAAAGGCAAATATAAGGTAGAACATGCAAGATTACAATAAAACTACTATGAGACTAATACAATAAAAATATAAGCTAACATAATTACTATAAAACTAAAACAAGAAAAATAAGATAGAACATGTAAGATTATAACGAAACTAACATGAACCTAAAACAAAAAAAGCAAATATAAGGTAGAACATGCAAGATTACAATAAAACTAATATGAGCCTAATACAAGAAAAATATAAGCTAAGAAATGCAAGATTACAACACAATTACTATAAGAAAGCAAATATAAGATAAAACATGTAAGATTACAACTAAACTAACATGAACCTAAAACAAGGAAGCAAATATGAGGTAGAACATATAAAATTACAACAAAGCTAACATGAAATTAAAGCAAGTGAATAAAAATAAATAAATAAATAAATAATTATGAGCTAAACAAACCACTTAGATTATAACAACACATTATGAAATATAAAGTAAGAAAATAAATATGAGATAAACAAACCACTTAAATTATAACAAAACACTATGAAATAAGAAGCAAGAAAATAAATATGAGATAGAAAATATAAGAAAATAAAAGACTAGAAATTCACATTCCAAAGAAAGATTGAACTTCTTGATTTCTAAACTTCCTCTTGATCACCCTCAAGTTTAGGAAGTGTGTTCTCAATCCTCAATTTGAAAATATAATGGAACTCCGGGTATGTATGGTGGAAAAGTGGCTAACTCTCTTATTTTTTCTCATTTTCAACAACACTCACTCTTTCCTTTGATCAATCACTATTGAAATTTAGCTATTTCAGAATTTTTGGAGGAGTTTTGGGTGTAGGAAAGATGGAATTTCAATTTGTATGGAAGGTATGGGGTGTATGTGGAAGATAAGAATGTTTTTGGTTCAAAAACTCAATTCTTCTCTTTTTTTTTTTACCCTTTTCTCAGTCTTTTATCTTTAATTTCGTGGTCCTTTGTCTCTCTTACAATATGATCATTCTATATAAGCAATGAAGGAGAGTGAAGGTCAAAAAGAAGGCGAGAGACAAAGTAGGAGACAAGAATGTGATAAGAGGGCAAATTTTCAAGGTAGTTGCATGGGATACTCCTTTATGGATGCAAACAAAACCTCTTTTTGACAATGGGGGATGATTAGGTATACATTTGGTGATATATTGGTCGGCCAATGGGGTAGGGGAGTGTCCCACACACAAGAAAAAAATGCAAAAAATACACCTTTGCCTGTTGGTTTGAAATGGTCAAATATTATTTGAGGGGAAATATAACACAAGACAAAGCTTTGGCAAAGTGGTTAAGGTGTTAGGTATGGAGTCTTAGGTTAAGGGTTCAAACTCTTTTACCAACACTTCTTAAATTCATTTTTTTTTTGGTAAAGACAAGTCAGCGCCACGTCATCAGCAAGGATCAATCCAGTCATGCCACGTCAGTAATACTGCCACGTCAGCGCCCCAGTTAGCATTGACGGAATATTCTACATATGGATGGAAAATTTCCTAACTTAACAGAATATTCCCTGAGTTTACAATTTGGCCCAGAAGTTTCAAATAATTATGTTGTAACCTAGATTTCAAGACAATTTTTCAGTGAGGCCCCCGGAAGTGCAGCGAAGGTTGATCCTAACTAAACGAGCCATTCTAGACGCAACCATGAGGTTAGAATATGCCCTTGGAAAGGTAATTTGTGTTGTTTAGGGTTGGAAACAGGGCTGAAATTCTAAGTTTTCTTATTGAGGATTTTGTAAAAAACACCTTCTTGTTTTGTCATCATAGGGTAATCAAAAGAAAGCGTCCAAGTCTTAAGGCCGGTCAAAATGGGGTGTCTACAACATGTTAATCTTTGAGCTAAATTCTTATGATTCCTTCATTAATTATTTAAATGAGTTCTTAATATTAAATTACACTACTAATCTCTTATTTATCCATTACACTCTCCTATTCTAATTCAATTGATGAGTATGAAAAACACTAGGCTCAAATTAATTAGACTAAAAAAATTAAGTAAAATCATCTAAGGCTAAGAAATTAATTAAAATCAATTTGACTCAAATTAAATTAATCTCATCATCTTAAAATCTTAATTACACTAAATTAAATTATACTAATGTGAAATAGGCTTTAATTCCTTCCCTATTGCTTAATTCTAATTTGTTGAAATTAATGAATCAGACAGGTTTAATTTCACTTTAACCTATCTATCCACAATAACACAATTCAAATAATCTCATGGCATAACAATAACACATAATAACATATAATCACATAATCAACATTAAGCACATAATCAACTTAATTAAGGAGGTGGTTGTCACATTTTTGGACCTTTTTTTCCCCCCTTTTTTTAGATATTTATTTTGGGTCATTTTCTCTCAATTTTCTAAAATGCTCAACATTAATAATTAATGAATTAAAACTTATAAAATTAAAAACACAACAAAATCAATTCCTAACACAAGCAAATTATTCAAACTCATAAACTTTTAAATAAAATCATAAACTAACACAAGCACATCTTTCAAAATCCTAAACTAAATTATCAAAATGATAAACTAAATGATCAAAATCATTCATTACCCAACAATACAATTTTAAAGTAAAATCATTCAAAATCCTAAATTTACCTAAAAGTAATTCTTCATTAACTTTTACATTCATTCAAAATACGATAATAAAATAATAATAAACTGTTGTCAAATTTCATCAAATTCAAACCCATTTAATAAAATAAAAACATTTGCAAACTTACAAACTTCATCATGAATCACATCCATGATTAGGGTTTGGTTTGTTGGGAAAAAATATCTAGGATAGGATGAATGAAATCTACGGTCCAAGTTTTTAAATTAAAAAGAAAAAAAAGGGTTTAAGTGCAGGCGGGTTCTTGCGGGTGTGGGTAAAACCCGCAACTCGCAGTAATGCCATATTCCAAACCGCATACGCTCGCATTGTGTCTCCGAAACCGTCCATTTGTGTACCGATTGGTTTCAGGTTGGGCAGGTTATACGGTTCAAGCCTTAAGGTAAAGTATGGAATATCATCTCATTATTCACACTTGAGATTATTTTACATATTATTGTGCAAGCATCTAAATTTTGGACGGAAATTATAAAAAATTCCAAGTTTGACATTGTCATAAATTAATTTTTTTTAATTCACCAATTTAATCATGTATTTTAAAAGAGGGTTGTTATTAGCACTTACCTCTTTATAAAGCCCCTCCATTTCTGTAAACTCTCACCTAGCAAAATGAATCCCTTACCTTTTTTTCTTTGAACCCCCACCTTAATACCAACTATACCCCTTATCTTTTTGACCCCCAACTTTTTTTTTCTGTAATTTTCATACCACTGGCAGTCCCATCCCTTCGGTAACCTCCCAGAACCTCCCTCACCGGCGACCATCCTCCGCTACCTTCATCATCTTCAATCACAACTCTAAAATAATTAGGGTATTTTGAAACTCTATCTTTGAAATCTTCAAGAATCCCAAACAACAACCTACAATGATACAACCTCCATATTGCCAATTGTAAACCCCAATGGAAAAAAAAACCCCAACAACAAAAATGAAAGATGAACACCAACAGATAAATGTAGATAAGACAATTAAACTTTGGCTTGGTGATAGTGCAAATTGTAGGTGAAAGATGAACACCAATGCCATATGTAGATTTAATTTCAGATGTTCCATAATGCCCAAGCCCATAATTCATGATACTAGACAGATGCTCTGACACAACTATCCTTAATTTCTACATCGCAATAATACACCCCTTTTCCCAGCACCAGCAGCGGCAATATGGAGATCGAGGCGGCATGAAAAGTCCTATCACTCGAAACTCCTGCTGCTGTTGCGGAGGCAGAGGAGGCGGCGGTTGATCTCCTTGCTCGTGGCGAAACTGGTGGTCGCCGGTAAAGATAATGGTGAAAAGGTTGGTAGGTTAGGGTTAGGGTTTGGGAAATTAGGGTCAATATTTGGAAAATTAGAATTAGAATGTTAGGGATGAGGGTAAAAATATAACTTCATGTTTGGATAAAATTGAAATTAAAAAAAAAGAAAAAAAAAGGAGGAGTTAAAAGAAGAAAGATAGATACTAATAACAGCACTCATTTTAAAATTGTCCAAAATTCAAATTCTATTCCATCTATTAACAGAGAAATTTTTCTATAGCATATGTGGCATGATTACGCTCTCACTCACCAATGTTAATACTTTGAGCTAGACAAATTCGATCAACACTACCACTTTTTGGGAAAATGAAACTTATTTCAAGGCCTCGTTTGGGCCCTTTTTTTAAGTAAGTTTTTGGTTTTTTATTAAAATTTGATGTAAAAAAAAAAAATAATATGTTTAGGATGATTTTTTAGTTTTTTAAGAAAAAATATGCAAAAGATAGAGAAAGTTTTTTTTTTTTTTGACTTTTTAATCTAAGTGATTGACCTTTTTATTTTTTTAGTAACTTTTTAACTTTTAGACCAAAAGTAATGTTACTAAACTAGGCCTAAGGTCTCTTTTGGGAACATGCTATTTTAGTAACTTTTTAGCTTTTTAACTAAAATATGAGGTAAAAAAAATTAGTATATTTGGGGTAACTTTTTGACTTTTTAAGAACATCTCCAGCAAGGATAGTTAAAATAGCTATTCAAAATTTCACTTTACTATTTTAGCTAGTCATTTTATTAATATACACTCCAACAAGACTATCTACTTTAGCTATCTTCTATTAAAATATTCTTATACTTTAACTACCTTCTTTCTAATCTAAAAAAAAAAAAAAAACTAACTTCTTTCAAATTATTATTTTTTTCATTCTTCTAAATATAATTATATTTTTGTGAAAGTTACATTTTTCTACTATCGTATTTTTCAAATGGTCATATTTTTTCAACGGTCATATTTTTGTAACGGTCATATTTTTACAACGGTCATATTTTTTCAAATTTTTACAACGGTCATATTTTTGCAACGGTCATATTTTTATACTTTTCCATTATAAATAAGACATTCCCTGTCATTTGATCTTACCCTCAACTCAATTTTCTACTTCATCCAAACTCTATGGCTTCCAATTCTCTTTATGATATGCTTATAAATGACTCTGACTTCTCTGAATCTGATGATGATTTGGAGATGCTTAAAGCTGTTACTATGAATGAAGAACTACTAGATAGGGAGATAGGATCAAGCTCACGTCGTGGTTCTGTTCGAGGTCGTAAAGTCATTCATCGTGATCATATTCAAGGTCATGAAAGGCTTTTTCTCGACTATTTTGCTGAATTGCCTTTATATCCTCCTGAGCTATTTCGAAGGAGGTTTCGGATGAAGCGTTTACTTTTTCTTCGAATTCAAGCTGCAGTAGAAGCGCACGATCCATACTTTCTCCAAAAAAGAAATTGTGCTGGAAAGCTTGGTTTGTCTTCTCTTCAGAAGATAACTATTGCACTTAGGATGCTTGCTTATGGAGTAGCCGCTGATTTTATGGATGAATATGTGAGAATTGGAGAAAGCACTGAAATATAAAGCTTAAAATATTTTTGTTAAAGCAGTTGTTGATATTTTTTCTAATGAGTATTTGAGGTCACCAAACAGCAATGACATCGCTAAACTACTAGCAGTTGGTGAAAGTCATGGATTTTTTGGAATGCTGGGGAGCAGTGATTGTATGCATTGTAAATGGAAAAATTGTCCGACTGCGTTGAAAGGTATGTATACTGGTCACATTCATGAACCAACAATTATTTTGGAAGCTGTTGCATCATATGATCTTTGGATTTGGCAAGCATTTTTTGGATTACCTGGGTCTCATAATGATATCAACGTGCTAGAAAGGTCTTTTGTATTTACCGAACTTGCTCAAGGGCGTGCTCCTGCAGTCAATTACACCATTAATGGTAATGAATATATAATGGCATACTATCTCGCCGATGGTATATATCCACAATGGTCAACATTTGTGAAAACAATTCATTCTCCTCAAGGAAATAAGAAAAAACTTTTTGCTGCAGCTCAAGAGGCGACAAGAAAAGATGTAGAACGTGCATTTGGAGTGCTTCAAGCACGATTTGCAATTGTGCGTCGACCGGCACGTTTTTGGAATACTAAAATGCTTAAATATATTATGAAGGCGTGCATAATTCTACATAATATGATCATTGAGAATGAGCGGGATGACAATGGAGTAAAAGACTTCAATTATGATCAAATCGATGACAGTCCCCATGTAACAGTGTTGCAGGAGAGAACTATTGAACTTATGGAATTCATTCAATGTCATCATAACATTAGAGACAGGCAAACACATTCTCATCTCTAATCGGACCTTGTCGAACACTGGTGGCAATTAACATCAAGTTGTAAAAGTTTTGAATTTGAAGTTTCATTTTATATAGTATGCTATTAGTTTTGAATGTAATCAGTATATGCTTTTAATTTATGTGTAATTTTATAATTCTATATGCCTTTTAATTATATGGTTATCATTTTAATTCTATATGCCTTTTAATTATATGGTTTTCACTTTAATTATATGTCTTATATATATATATAAATAATTAGCAATGCAGAGAAAATACAGCACAAAATAGCAGCAAAATAGTAGCAAAAACACCACAAAAATAGCAACAAAACAGCAGCAAAATCAGATCAAAAACATCTTTAAGAACATATAACTTACAAAGTCATATATTCACAATTGAAAAAATTAAGAATAAAGCAGCTGGAAATAGGATGGCCAAAAAGTGGACTTGATTCACACTTTTTATACACAACATGCTTTGAAAAAAAAAAAAAAAAAAACAACCACAACGAAAACAAGAACAAGAAGACATTCTAAAATCACTGGATTAGCTTAGTGATCAGAACTCTTATTTCTCAAGTAGCTTAGTGATCACCACTTCATCATCACTACCATCAGTCCAATCTTGATCAATATCTTCCTTCTCTTCATCACCATGATCAGCAACACGATAAACTTCAACATGGGTATGCCCTAGGCCATCAAACTTGCCAAGCTCACAGTCTATCAAGTCATCACAGCTGCATGAGAGTGCATCATCTTCCGCTGCACCCATCAGCTCTGCATCCACTGCAGCTATATTTAGCTCAGAAATGGCCTCTGAATCACCTGTGGCCTCAAAGAGCATCATAGAAGATAAATCAACAAATTCTTTCTTCTCATCCATCTTCCTACACAGGAGGATGAGAAGAATTGGCTATTTGGGATAGAAGTGAACCTTCCTATGCATATAGTTGCCCATATTGATTATTGTTGTACAAAATATATTGATGATTAATTAAAGAAGAAAAGGAGTGATGTGGGCTGCCACCTTTTGTGGTGGGCTAACTTGACAAATCTGAAGCCATCTTATCTTCTAGAAGGAATTACAATCATAAACATTAGAAAAACCTTGATTAAGAGTAAGTACCTCTATCAAGTTAATTATTTTTATTTTTTAAAAATAAATAGTCAATCGTAAAAAATTCAACCTCATAAAACTATCAAGCCAACTATAGTAGCATTTGTTATTGGCTAGTGAAACATTAATAAAAGATTACTTCATATCTAAGGAAATATTCAATGTGAATAGAGAGATTGTTCAGAATGTATTTAAAAAATGACTATTTAAAAATAGAAAAGTACCTTTCTAACTAAAATTTGACTAAAAATTTAGTTAGTTTAATGAGATGCTCTTTGTCAAAGAGAAGAATGCAATATATTTTAAGAATGCAATAAATTATTCAAATTTTAATGATCTATCATAATGTACGTTGCTCATCCTCGATTAACATCAAAGCATTAGAAAAATAATAATATTGCAGATTATCTAAAAGAGACTTGGTCATATTCATACTCCATTATATTAATGAGATTTGGTCTTCTAGAATACAAGTGCAAATGCCACATCATCCATTATATTTAACTCTGGAAGGGTGGCCATACTCACACTCCTATTTCTATTAGATGCACTTTATTTTTTTATTTTTATTTGTAAAGGTCTTCATATTTTCTATTAGATCCATTATATTTTTATTTATAAATGTTGAGGTTAATTCATGTTAAAAGTTATGTTTCATCAAGCACCATAAATGTTACTTATCAGAAATAACTACTGAAGTGTTATTACTGTTATGTGATAGTTTAAAAATACCCTTCAATTTGACCAAATATACACCAGAAACATGAATCTGATTCTTTCATGGCTTCATTCCATTCCAATTTAGGAAACCAAAATTATACTAAACCAAAATTGTTGCAGGTGCATTACATGAATCAAGAAATTGGGCAACAGTTGCAAACTTCATTTATAAACTGAGCCAAAGCATTATGCACTTTATTCCAGTGAACACAATTTTTTCCAATTTAATATATGCTCACTTGATCCAACAATATTGGAGGCATCCTACCCATTAACTTGCAGTTTGATTGCCAGCAGAAGGAAACAATAGATAAGGTACCACAGGTCAAGAAGACAGGAGTAAGACCAAGTGTATCATCTTATTATTATTATATATATTTTTTCTAATGACAAGTAAATCACCAATTGTTTCATCTTATCAAAATTTATAATAAGATTCCACTCTAGCAAAGGGAAAATGTAAGAATTAGGCTACCAGTCTAGGAAGAGATATTCAAAGTAAATTACCTTGATGCCGTCTAGAAATTGGGGAGAGATGTCTGTCTCAAAACTTTCAGAAAGTTTGAAATAGAGGACAAGACTCAAGCCCTCGCCATCACTATCACCAAGGAACATTGGAGCAGGATAAATAGGCAACCGTGACAAAATACAATAAGCCAATAGATAAATGATGAGAAACTGCTCAGTAGCCAAACTTTGAATTTAAACTAATGAAGTTTAATATCTATATTCCACCAGAACAACATGGCATTCATGTGCAGAGTAACTAGTGTAAATAGAAAATACATAAATGAACAAGAGACGTGGAAATAAAACCTGAATATTGATAATTAAGAGCGGAGGCAGATTCCCATCTGCCTTGACAGAAGGAAGGTCAAGGTGTTGGGCAATGTGGTTAACCTTTCTTGGGCACACAAATAAATCAACACCAATTGGAATATAAGGGTTGTATTAGTGTAATTTTATATATATACATCAACCTTGCATTGGCATCCTAAAACTATAAATCTTTTACATATATACATCAATCCATTTCATTATGATTCTGCCCAACCACCAAACTACACCTCAAGCTTAAACACATCAATTGGACAATTTGATACTCTATATCATACTTGAGTTCTAGAGTTAAATCTAAAAAGAAGTAATCAACGTGATCATACCCTCCATAAGGAAATTCTGTGATGAAAATAAGCTGATAATTTTTTCAAATTTAAGCAATGGCATAAGTTGCAGTTCAGAAGAAATCTATGCCATTACTTAAAGTGTTCAGGTTTTGGGGAAAATATCCACCCATCATAATTTCCACACCTTTGTCTTGTTTGCACCAAACATAAGAGAATTTATGTTTAAGTGTTCTGTATATGGAATTTATGTCAACAGAAAACATATGAAACAAACAGAAATGACAATCTATATGAAAGCATATGAAACAAACAAACAGAAATGATACTATCAATTGGATTAAAATGATGCAAAATTTAAAATCAAAGGTCAAAATCGAATCAATTAAAACGTAGAAATCAAAACAATACAAGCAACACAATATAAGAATTACAATTATAATTTACCTTAATAAAATTTTCTAATCTAATCCAACAACCAAAATCCATTAATCATAGCACAAATTTTAGTCAAAGTTCAAATCAAGCCAAGTAATATTAATTTTCTGATAGATAACAGAATGGCATTAATTTTGGGTCAATGAAATAGTAGTTTGACATTTTCACAAAATTAACGAAAAATTAATCGATGTTACAGCCACCTATGCTACAATACCATAAATTCAACTAGGTTCTCCATTCATGGAACCCAAAAAATTACAATCTATATTCTAACAGAAATTACAACAAACATATGGTGTGCAATACAAATACATAGACAAATAAACAGAAATGACAAAATTTATTACCTCCCTTGAGCAAAAGTTTGAGAAAAAGATAGAGAGGATGAGAGAGTTTGTGAGATTTGGAATGCTTTCTCTATGGATTTGTTGGGGAGGTACTGATACAACTTTTAGTGCCAAAATAAGGGAAAAATTTTACCTCCAAAAATAAAATTCAGGAGCCAAAACAAATAAAAAATTAAAAGGTGCATAAACAGTACCTCGCTTGTCCTGGCGAGGTACTGTAGCTTGCAATCATCTTAGCGATGCTTGAGCGAGTCTGCTGGAGCCATCTTTTACCCTTCCAAGCTAGCTATAGGGTTGGTTTGGGAAGTGGGTTGACTTTTTGGCTTTTTGGCTTTTTTGACTATTTTAGCCTGGGCTAAAAAGCTTGGTTTGGGAAGGGCTTTTTGGTTTCTTTGGCTTTTTTGATTTTTTTTTGTGAGATAAGAGTATAATGATTATGGGTTGGATGTGATATTTTGTTTGTTGTGGCTAAAATAGCCTATTTTGTCTTTTGTGGCTATTTTAGCCAAAAAAGCCCCAAAAGCCTCTTTCCAAACAGAGGCTATAGTAACAAAAATGGAGGAATAAAGAGGCTTCTGGAGATGCTCTAAGAAAAGATATGCAAAAAGTACAGAGAAAAGAGAATCTTTGACTTTTTGGTATAGGTTATAGATTTTTTGACTTTTTTAATAACTTTTTGATGTTTTGACTAAAATATTAACTTGCCAAAAGAGGCCTAAGTTACATTATTTATTTATTTATTATATATATATATTTTTAAAAAAAATTAAAAAAATTAATTTTTAACCAATCTCTCCAAACAAAACCACTGGACTACCAACCACTACTCAATCAAAACCAGCAAGCTTGTCAATTTGTTGTTCCAGCTTCTCTGAATCTCAACTTCGCCAAATCTAGGGTTTTTTTTTGTTCTTTTTCCCAAACCATGTGTGATAGTGTTTCTTCAACATCACTCATCCTTCCTTTTTATAGTATTGGATCACCAAATTCAAGTTTTAGTAGATGCACATGCATACCCAGAATTGTTCGCACTCCACAAATCTTTACCTATAATTGGGATAGAGCGAGCTCTAGAAATGGTGGGTCACCATTGATCAGTGCTTGTTTCAGATCGAATGAAGCCGAAACGAAGATCAGACGAAATTCAATTCCAACTGAGTCGAGTGAGTATGATTTTTATTGGGAATTAGGGTTTATGGAGAAAGGTAAGGAGCAAATTGAGCTTGAAACAGCCCCGCACGACAAAATAGAGAAAGGGAAATCAAAGAGGGAAAAAAGGATTGATATTGGTAGTGGAACAAAGGTGGATGGCCCAAGTGATGATGCATCGGTCTCTTCCGGTGTCAATTTTATCGAATTCAATGGTGAGAATGGAGCAGAGAGTGTTGGGAGATTAAAAGATGAGAATTTGGTTAGAACTAAAGAAGCGTGTGATGGGGTTGGTTCGAAATTGGAGGAATTGGAGCAGAGCAATGTGGGCTCAATTGATGCTAGGAGGGGAAGACAGCTAATGAAGAGATCGAACTTGCTCGCAAAGTAAGTCATAAGCATTCAATCTGCTCTCAGCCTGGGTTTCATCTCTCAACTTTGGGTTGATACTGTTTCTGTGAGTGTATACCCACATGTGCATACCGGATTCCGCACTAGATGAAAGTGGATCGGGGCTCAGGACTCAGTTGGATCATCCAGGGACCAGGACTCCTGCCACAAGCAGCACCGTTAGAGCTGCCCGGCCGGGGTTGGCCGGATAACCCCTCCGGCGTGGGAATCAGTGATCGGAGAAGGGATGTATCTTAAGTGTGATTAGAGTAGTTTTCCTTAGTTCCATTCAACTCAGTTACCTTCAATGTGAAGTTTATGAAATATATGTAGTATTCCTTACTTGCTTCTCAAGGTGGTTTCATGGAATGTGGATGCTGCCAGGTGTCCTTTCAGCATTGCTCCAGGTGGGAGACCACATGGTAGTTGTCATTGATTGCATATACTCATTGTAGGTAGGCTGATAACTAACCACATTCCTCTAGTTCAACTGTTTCCGTGATTCTAGGTATGGGGGACCAGCTGAGGTGGCAACCTGTACATGCTTGCACTCACAGCTCCCACGTTTCCTTGTGAGGTTTCTTTAGCTCGGTACTCATGTAGTTCAGTTCGGTACTGATGTGCCTTGGCTCGGCCTTTTTCAGGATCGTTCATAGAGATGGGCTGGCCCATTAACAGTTCGGCCCACAGATTCCGTATCGCAGCTTGGCCCAGACCAGCACTACGGCTGGGCTCGCCTTTTCACTACGGGTTGGGCCCAAGTGCTTGAGGACTTGTGTGGACTATTGATCATGAATTTGGGCTCAACTGATTTATCCATATACTCATTTGACCCACTTGGATTCAGACTTTGTCGGATTGGGCCGGCCCAAGGCTTGGACCTGACCCATTTCACATTTAGCCCCTTCATTTGCCCCCTAGCTCGCGCTAAGGTTCCCCTTGGGGGGAGCTATTGTTTTGCTTTCCAAGTGTCGCGTCGTTTTGGTTCTCCCCCAGTTCGGCCTTGGTGACGGTTCAATCCTGACACACAATTCCTGCATGCGTCCCTTCATGTAACACGTGGCAACGTGTGATAGGTGTGCAGAGATAATGCGTCGACTCCATACCAAGGGTCGTGATTCGTGTACCTGCACGCCGATTGGTGTAATAAATGCTTAGGCTATCAATTCAAATCCCTTGATTTACTTTTCTCATTCCTCTAGTGAGTTCCAAAGAGATAGAGAGAGCTTCTTCCCATTCCTCTAGACCGATCTTGTCGGTGCTCTGCTTGGGCTTCTTCGCCGCTGATCCCGCTTCGTTACCACTGTTCTGATCTCTATAAGTCCTCCCATGACTCTTCTTCTCTTTCCCCTTTCCGTTTTAATCATCTTGTTTAGCCTGCTCGCTATCCGTGTCCCATACTCTGTTATCTGAATCCTACTCTTGTCCCATTAGGTTGGTTGAATAGGGAAGTTTCGTTCCTTGGTTGATACCCCCGAAGCCATGGCTATGTTCCGCTTGGATTACAATATTCCCCATGACGTTACCCTTTCACTAGCGAAAGTAGACGCCAAACGTATGGGTACGAGGAACACCATTGCCTTTCCCATTACGGCAATAGTCAAGGGAGGGGTTCGGTTTCCTCTTGACCCGTTAATGCGTCGTTTTCTGCACTAAGTCCAGTTGACCCCAATGCAGGTGTCTGTGAACCTTTTCCGTGTTGTTTGTGGTGTATCTGCCCTCAACAGACGACTAGGCCTGAACCTTGACATATGGGATATCTTGGGATGTTACACCCTTTCTCATAACAAAGACCATAGTACATATTACCTGCGTGTTCGCTCAGCTGATTGTCACTTAGTTACTGGACTTCCTGATTTAGATAAACACAATGACGATTTCCTACAAGTTGGTGGAAATTGGGAGTTCCCCGCCGGAACCGAGTTTCAGTCTGAACGGATGCCACAGAAAGACGGCTACCCAGGTCCGGGCCTCTCCCACTAATGCCTTTGGTGTTTCTTACTCTGTTTTGAATATTGCTCTGATGGGTTGCTTTCTTTTTACAGAGTCCTCCCGTTTCCAAAGAAGGCCGAATCGAGAGAATGCTGAAGCCATCAAAGCTACTTTGAGGTATAAAAAGAGATCTGCGCCTGAGTTATTGGACTACCAGTCAACTTACCGTTCCGTTATTTCGAAGAAAGCGAGGCTCGCTGCTGCCTTTCTGGACTCTAATACCGAGACTGACATGTCTCTCACCCCTCTGGTCTCGAGCCGTCGCAGGAGTCAAGATGCATTTTCTGAGAGAGCGCACTCCCCTGCCCCCAGTTTCGCAGGGAGCGGGTCTGTGGCGAAGAGAAGGGTATTGGTGGATTTAGAGGCCGAGGCCTTCGGAGCCTCTGGTGCTTTGCAAAACCCTCTGGAGAAGACCGAGGTGAAGAGCCTCATGGAGGTAAAGATGGAAGTTGGAGCTTCTGGGACCCCTGTGACTGCTGCCGAGCCCTCAACTTCAGTCGCTGCACGAGCAAAAAAGAGAAGGAGGGAGACTGGCAAAGCAGTGGTGGGGGAAGCCTTTCAGGATCCTGCTGAGGATGACGCTTTTGAGAAATGGGAGCCGCCAATATCGCATGAGGGCAGGCCCATTTCCACTTCTGATTCGGTTGTTGTTTCACAAGATTTTGCTTTTAATTTGACCAAGTTTTTGTTGATGCCGGTTGATATGGCCAACCATAATGGGCCCCATGATATTCCAATCTTGAAGGGGACCCTTCAAATGATGACTGCTGTAAGTGTTCTTTTTGCTTTACTCAACTTCGTTGTTGCGTCGCTGTCTTCCTTTTTTCTAAGTTCTTTGTCGTCCTTTGCAGTGTATCCAGAGAATGCACCTGTCCATTACCCGTGCTGAAGAGCTGGAAAAGGCCGTGTTGGAGGCTGTAATGAATGTAGAGAGACTGACGGTGAACCTGGAGTCAGAGAAGGAAGGACGCCGAACTGCTGAGAGGGAGGCCTTTCATTTGAACAAGATTGTCACTTCTGCTGAACAATCGAAGGAAGCTGCCATTGGGACACAGGCTCAACTCGAGGGGAAGGTGGCCGAACTGGAGGCCGTTATTGCTGTGATGGCTGCCGAGCGTACTGCGCTGGAGGCCAAGCACTAGCAACAAGGCTGGGATGAAGCTGGGGCAGCATACAAGGAGGAGGTTCTAGTGCTGCGACATAAGCTCTTTATAAAGGGTTGGACGAGTGCCTTAGCCGCTGCGGTGGTTCCTGAGGCTCTTCCCTGTATCATGATGTCCCTGTTTCTTCGAGATCTTTGGGTTTGAAGATTGTTTCTACTCCTGCTGTTCTGCCAGACGAGGTTTCCCCAGAAGATGATTCTGCAAGCAAGACCCAGAGCATGAATGTTGCCGCTGAAACGGTGGACGTTGAAGGGGTTGAAACCCTAGAGACCGAAGCCACGGGAGATGTGGTTAAGGTGGCTCCTACTTCTCAGGAAGTTGGAGCTTCCTCTACTTTTCCTCCCGCAGATGGCCTGGACAAAATTGCTGATGCTGCTCCTGAGTTGCCCACTGTTGATGAAAATTGATGTTGAAAAGATTTGAACTCTTTGGCTTTTCTGTTTTTGGTGTGTTGTGGCTCGGTTTCCATGACGGGCTTTCTTTCTTCACTTTACCAAGACAATTTTCCCTTTTCTGTTTTTTTTTTGCTGCTGGTTGTGGGGCCTTCTGTGCCCTTTGCTAGATGATATAATTTTCTCTTCGAACTTGCAATTTGATGCTGTTTGGATTTCGTGTCTGAATGTATTCTATACTGCTTGCCCCCGGCCGAGCTCTGTTGGGACCTTTGGGCCGAATAGGTGCTCGGTCTGATTCTATACTGTCTTTAAATAGCTGTTCTGTCTGATTTTGGTACTGCTTGCCCCCGGCCGAGCACTGTTGGGGCCTCGGGGCCGAACTGATGCTTGGTGTGGCACTGCACTATTTGCCCTCGGCCGAGCACTGTTGGGACCTCGGGGCCGAACTAGTGATCGGCGTGGCTCGCGGATATGTGGTATGGCTGTGCTTTGAGTTCGTAAGCGGGTCTTACTTAGGTCCAGGTTGGTTTCGAAAGAAAACAATTGTTTGCCCCCACCTGGAGCTAAGTAAGATTAATACTGAAGAGTTGTCCCTTGTCTAGAACTTGCTTGAGTCTATTTCAACTTTGATAGTACAGGTGCATTCGAATGAGAGGAATGCAAAGAGAGAGATGTCTTACTCAGGTCCAGGTAGTCTTGAAAAAACAATTGTTTGCCCCCACCTGGAGCTGAGTAAGGCCAATGCTAGAAGTTTGCTCTTGACGTAGCCCAATTGAGTTTGTTCCAACTCTGCTTGTTTAAATCAATACTAAAGTGTTGATGTGTTGATTCTTAATAAGTTCTGTAGACGCAAAGGTGTTTGCTTAAGATATGTCAGTGTAGTTTCCACCAAGCAATCCCACTTGGCTGAATAGAGATATTTTACTTAAGATACATTAGTGCGGTTTCCACCAAGCAATGCCACTTGGCTAAATAGAGATGTTTACTTAAGATACGTTAGTGCGGTTTCCACCAAGCAATTCCACTTGGCTAAGCTCCAATTTAGTTGCCAAACATAATTCCGCCAAGCAATACCACTTAGCATGTTTGAGTGCTAACCAAATTTAAATTCCGTTCAGTCGTTCTGAAACTAAGCCATTTGGATCAAAACCAAAGTTAATTCCGTTTGATAAACATCAAAGCTAATTCCATTTGGTAAAGACCAAAGCTAGTTCCGTTTGATAAACATCAAAGCTGATTCCGTTTGGTAAAGACCAAAGCTAATTCCGTTTGGTAAGAACCAAAGCTAATTCCGTTTGGTGGGAGCCAAAGCAAATTCCATTTGATAAACATCAAAACTAATTACAAGAATTGGATAAATCTGAGAGGAGTGGGAAAACATTTGCATTGGTCAACAAATAAGTGCCTTTACAGCCTGATAGAGAAGTTAGGGGATGATTCTATTGATAGTATTTCTTGAGGTTCGCTACGTTCCAGGGCCGAGGTATTGCTTTGCTATGCAGATCCTCCAGGTAGTAAGCTCCATTTCCAACAACGGCTGTGATTTTATAGGGACCTTCCCAGTTCGGCCCAAGTTTGCCCTCACCAGGCACCCGTTTGTGATCCATAACTTTCCTCAAAACCAATTCTCCTGGTATAAATTGCCTTGGGAAAACTTTTTGGTTGAAACTTCTGATGAGCTGCTGCTGATATGCTTCAAGTCTGATTAGCGCTGTCTCTCTTCGGCCCTCTGCCAAATCCAGTGCTTGCGCGATAGCTTCCTCATTACTGGAGTTCTCAAATAATTCAGACCGAAGGGTTGGGAGACCTACTTCGAGTGGGATGATGGCCTCCATCCCAAAGGTTAGGGAGTAAGGTGTTTCTCCTGTGGGGCGTCGTGCTATGGTTCGGTAGGCCTATAATACATGAGGTAACTCCTCAACCCATTTGCCTTTGGCATGTTCAAGCCGCTTTTTCACTCCGTTGATGATGGTTTTGTTCGGCGCTTCTGCCTGACCATTGCTCTGCGGGTACCTTGGAGAAGAGTTCCTATACTCAATTCTGAGGTCGGCACAAAATTTTCTAAAGATCTTACCATCGAACTGTGTTCCGTTGTCCGCGATCAGTATCCGCGGGATGCCGAAACGCACTACCACATTTCTCAAAACAAACTGCTTTGTGTCTGCCTCTTTGATGCTTGCCAGTGCCTCGACTTCAACCCACTTGGTGAAATAGTCGGTTGCAGCAGTGAAGAATCGTCTGTTCCCAGTGCCTCACGCCAATGGTCCAACTATATCCAGGCCCCCATTGCGCAAAGGGCCATGGGCTGGTGAGTGGAGTGAGAGTTTTGGTTGGCTGATGAATAAGTGGAGCAAACCTCTGACATTTGTCGCACCTCTGTACGTACTGTTGTGCATCTTGTTGCATCTGTGGCCACCAGTACCCGTGAGTGAGGGCTCGGTGCGCCAGTGACCTTCCACCGACGTGGCATCCACAAATCCCATCGTGAATTTCGTAGAGAACATTCTCAACGAGATTTGGATGCACACATAGGAGGTAGGGGCCTGGGTATGAACGTCTGTATAGCTTCCTAGACGGTGAGATCCAGAATCGAGCTGACTTATGCCTGATCTTGTTGGCTTCCCTTTTGTCTTCGGGGAGTATACCAGATTTCAAAAAGACCAATATTGGATCCATCCAGCTCGGCTCTAGTTGTTGCAGAGGACTGGAGATGCAATACTTGGTTCTGGTACGAACTCAACCCAAACTCTCCTGGCATCCTTTGTATCCACTGATGAGCCGAGGCATGCCAGAGCATCTGCGTGGCTATTCTTGTCCCGACTGATTCGTTCCACCTGTATGGATTAAAATTTTCTGAGTAGGTCTCTGGCCTTGCCCGCGTATATAGCCATTCTTTCATCCCGAGTTTCATAGACCCCAGAAAGCTGGTTTACCACCAGTTGTGAGTCGCTGAAAACAAGAAGTTGTTCTGCACTGAAGTGTTCGGGCGCTACGCAAGCCAGCCAAGAGCGCTTCGTACTCGGCCTCGTTGTTTGAAGCCTTCCAGCCTAGCCTGAGAGCCTGTTCCCAGATAAATCCTTCTGGAGAGATAAGAACCACTCCTGCCCCCCGAGCCTCGGTTATTGGACGAACCATCGACGTAGAGTTGCCAGATGTTTCCAATAAAGAGTTTCCATGCTTCCGAAGCGCTGGGTTTTCCTTGTTCGGTGGCGCATGGCACCTGTGCCGAACTCAGATTCCCCGGTTCGGTACTTTGGGTGGGAGTAAATTCTGCGAAAAAATCCGCCAAGACCTGCGCGTTGATTGCTGTCCTGGGTTGATACCGAATGTCAAACTCACCAAGTTCTACCGCCCACTTTGCTGTTCGGCCAGAGAAATCGGCTCGGCTGAATACAGATCTGAGGGGGAATTCAGTGAGGACGTTAATGGTATGCCCCTGGAAGTAATGTTGCAACTTTCTTGAGGCGATAAGCAGCGCGTAAGCTAACTTTTCCAGTGGTAGATACCGTGTCTCGGCGTCTAGTAAAGTCTTGCTAACATAGTATACTGGTCTCTGTTCCTTATCAACTTCTCGAATTAATACTGCGCTCACGGCATGATCTGAGACTGCTAGATAGAGGTATAGCTCCTCTCTCGGTTCTGGAGTGGACAATAGAGGAGGTGTACTGAGGTATCTTTTGAGGCTCTGCAGTGCTTCAGTACATTCGCTATTCCATTCAAATGCTGCCTTTTTCTTTAACAGCTGGAAGAAGGGCTTCATCCGATCTGAGGATTTGCTAATAAACCGATTCAATGCGGCCGCCATTCCGGCCAGTTTCTGCAGTTCCTTAGACCTTGTTGGCATTTCGAGATCTTGTATTGCCCTGATTTGATCCGGATTTGCTTCAATTCCTCTGTGAATGACCATGTATCCCAAGAACTTCCCTGTTCCTACCTCGAAGGGGCATTTCGAGGCATTAAGGCGAAGCTGGTGGTTTTTCAGGATGCTAAAAACATCTCTCAAGTCTGTGAGGTGGTTTGCAGCGAACTTGCTTTTCACTACCATATTGTCTATATAGGTTTCCATGGTTTTCCCCAATTGGTCTTTGAACATCTGAGTGATCATTCGCTGGTAGGTTGCCACGGCATTCTTGAGGCTGAACGGCATTACCCTGTAGCAGTAAGTCCCTCTTGGAGTGATAAACGCTATTTTTTCTTGATCTGGACCGAACAGTGGTATTTGATGATAATCGCTATAAGCGTCCAGAAAGCTGATGCGTTCATGCCCTGCTATTGAGTCTACTAATTGATCAATACGAGGCAGCGGAAAACTATCTTTAGAGCAGGCTTTATTCAAGCAAGTGAAATCAACACAAACTCTCCATTTTTCGTTCTTCTTCTTGACTACAACTGTGTTCGACAGCCATTGCGGGTATTGAACTTCTCTGATCGCTCCTGAGGCCAGGAGTTTTTCGACTTCGGCAATTATTGCTTCGGTGTGCTTAACTGAGGATCTCCGATTTTTCTGCACAATGGGCCGAGCTGAAGGATTGATGTTGAGCTTGTGGCAAGCGAATTCCGGGTCCAATCCTGGAGTATCATACGCTGACCATGCGAATACCTCCATATTTTCCCTCAGCAATTCCAGCAGCTGAAGTTTCTCATCAGCGCCTAGCGAGGTACCGATTAGGAAGTACTTCTCCAGGTCGTCTTCTTTTACCAAGACTTTCTCCAAATCCTCTACCATCTTTTCTTCTGGAGTTCCCCCCACATCTTCCAAGACTGGCTGCTCGGCCACTTCTACCGTCTGTACCCGATTGCAGAGCTGCTTTGCCTTTAATGCTACCATAAAACAGTGTTTGGACGTAACTTGATCCCCTGAGATCTGCTCTACTCCATGTTCCGTTGGGAAACAGATGAGCTGGTGATAGGTTGAAGGGATTGCTTCCATTTGATGAATCCACGGACGACCAAGTATGGCGTTATAAGGGGATGGTGTATTAATAACCAAGAACTCTATCTGGAGGGTTTTTGTCTCCGTTACGACTGGCAATACTATTCTGCCGAGCGGCCATTCCGGCTGTGAGTTGAAACCGACCAACGGGGCTGCCGCTGGGGTGAGATGCTGCTCGGAGAGGCCGAGCTTTCTGAACAAGTCATAATATAGTATGTCTGGCGCACTGCCCTGATCTACTAGGACTCGTTTTACATCAAATCGTTTCCCAATCCCAACAGTTATAATCAATGCATCAGTATGTGGGTGCTGTATGCCTTCTAAATCTTTGCTAGTAAATGAAACAGTGCACAAGGGGGATTTAGGTACTGTACACACCTTTTTTGATGCCGGCTCCACTGACATGATTCGCTGAATTTGCGCAGCCTTAGCGATCTCTTCCTTTAGTGCCTCCTCAGATTCCTGAGCCGCTGTCCCGTGGATCACATTTATTATCAGCCGGGGTGGATGCTCAATATTCGCTTCTGGAGGTTGATTCCCCAGCTCGGCCACTTTCTTATCCTGATCAATGTATTCCCTTAGGTGTCCAGCTGCCACCAGGTCTTCCAGGTGTTCCTTCAGTGCCTTGCAGTTCTGAGTCATGTGTCCCTTGTCTTAGTGGTAGGTGCATCTGAGTTTTTGATTGCGCCGAGCTGGATCTCCCAACATTTTCGGCGGCCAAACAAAGAAGGGCTCTCTCTTGATCTTCTCCAGGATTCGATAGATTGGCTCTTTGAACACAGTCACAACGGCTTCGTGGGATTTGGACTTATCCACCTCGTTCACTGCAATCCCTCGGTGTTCTCCTCGATCAATTCTCTTCTTCTGCCGGGCTGTTTGTTTTGCTGTCACTACCTCGATTGGGATCTGGTCGTCTCCAAGATGGGCATACTGCTTGATCCTGGCACGCAAGTCTTTCAAAGCTGTGGCTGGGCACTTGGTAAGTGATTGTCTTAGCTTACTTTCCGGGCGCAGACCATGTTTGAAGGACATAACGGCCATCTGCTCGTTGCACACATTTTCTTCTAGGTCATTATACTCTTCCCAGTATCTCCTAGCATAATTGTGCAGCGTTTCCTCTTGCTCCTTCCTGAGGCCGAACAGTGTATCCAGCTCTTTTGGGATCTTAGTATTGGAGACGAACCTGGCTGGGAACTCTTCGGAGAGCTGCTTCCAGCCATGAATCGATCCAGTGGGGAGTCGATCGAACCATCGGAGTCCGATTTCTCCCAAGCTGGATCGGAAGACTTTGCACATCAGTGCCTCATCTCGGCTCCATAGGGACATCATCTGTCTAAAATGGCTGATATGTGTCAGAGGGTCTGATTTCCCATCGTACGAAGTGAACTTCGGTGGAGTGAACTTCTTTGGAGGTCTCAGGGTCTCAATCTCCGGAGAAAATGGCAAAGAGACGAGCCTGTCCAGTGCTCGATGTTCTCTCTGGTGAACAGTTTGGTCCAGATGGTCTCGATGTTGCTCGTTCTGCCTATTACCAATCAGCCAAGTGCGAAGGTCCTGAGGAGGGTATTCTGTCTGTTGACTATCCGTCTTCTGCCTTTTGGCCCTCCTCCGGCGTGACCCACGGGTGTGGCTACTCGCCGCCTCACTCTGTGTTGGGACAGGTTGGCTTCGTTGCCCAGAGTCATTCCTGGGGAATTTTTTCATTGGTAGTTCTCTAGACGAGCTCCTTCGTTGTAGACGAGAGGGCTCTGCTTCCGTCCTCTTTTCCGTCGGATCACCCAACACCTTCTTAAGCTGAGCTTTCAATTCCTGTATCTCCGTTCCCATGGAATCTATAATTCGATCTCTATAATCCTTTTCCAGAAGGAAATGATGAGAAGAACCTCTGGCGAAGGGCAGTCGATGCTCGACGGATTCGGGGGTTCAATTATTGTTTCCAGTTTGCTCCTCCAGAATTGTTAGGAGTGCCAAACCTTTGTCCTTCGTCTTCTCCATCTGTGGAGTGTGTGCTGAAGGCGGAATGTCCTCAATCCCCATTGCCGGAACTGAATGCAGAGCTCAGAGATAGAGTGATCCACGTTCACCGCACCAATTGTGCATACCGGATTCCGCACTAGATGAAAGTGGATCGGGGCTCCGCACTCAGTTGGATCATCTAGGGACCAGGACTCCTGCCATAAGCAGCACCGTTAGAGTTGCCCGGCCGGGGTTGGCCGGATAACCCCTCCGGCGTGGGAATCAGTGATCGGAGAAGGGATGTATCTTAAGTGTGATTAGAGTAGTTTTCCTTAGTTCCATTCAACTCAGTTACCTTCAATGTGAAGTTTATGAAATATATGTAGTATTCCTTACTTGCTTCTCAAGGTGGTTTCATGGAATGTGGATGCTGCCAGGTGTCCTTTCAGCATTGCTCCAGGTGGGGGACCACATGGTAGTTGTCATTGATTGCATATACTCATTGTAGGCAGGCTGATAACTAACCACATTCCTCTGGTTCAACTGTTTCTGTGATTCTAGGTGTGGGGGACCAGCTGAGGTGGCAACCTGCACATGCTTGCACTCACAGCTCCCACGTTTCCTTGTGAGGTTTCTTCAGCTCGGAACTCATGTAGTTCAATTCGGTACTGATGTCCCTCGGCTCGGCCTTTTTCAGGATCGTTCATAGAGATGGGCTGGCCCATTAACAGTTCGGCCCACAGATTCCGTATCGCAGTTCGGCCCAGACCAGCACTACGGCTGGGCTCGCCTTTCCACTGCGGGTTGGGCCCAAGTGCTTGAGGACTTGTGTGGACTATTGATCATGAATTTGGGCTCAACTGATTTATCCATATACTCATTTGACCCACTTGGATTCAGACTTTGTCGGATTGGGCCGGCCCAAGGCTTGGACCTGACCCATTTCACATTTAGCCCCTTCACCACACATTCATCTTCAATTGTTATTGTAGTTTGATTGGAATCTAGGAGTTCCCAAAACCAACTTAGGAGCAATGCACCGTAATGTTAAATGATCGACTATGTGACAAGAAAGATTAAGTAGATTAGCTCTATGATTAATTGAAAAGGATATGTTAGCAAAACTTGAGGATAAAGATTTAATTAGTAATTTTGCATCTCAAAAAGCTAGAAAAATAAAATTTCAATAAATTTTTTCCCAACAATATTAGAAAATGTAAAATTCCTTATTTGCAGGTCTCAAATTGTCTCTAGGCAGCCCTGTTTCTAAATTCCTATAAAATATCACCATGGATAATGGACTGTGTGAGTGATCAAATGTTCTCTTGAAATTTGAGTTTGAGTGGGTATTCTGTCTAGTGGCTGTCAACCAACCAGGGTGAGACTAATTTGTTATAGTCTACTTGCTTTTGCTAGTAACTTATGCACCATTCATGCTATAAAGACAATCTACAGAACTCAAATATTGACTGAAAGTGGCAAAGCACACATTTGCTGATGGTTGCACTTGATCACTAAACATTTCAATCCATATTTACACAATGCAATGAAGTGAATTATAAGCATCTTTCATGTTATATTCTTGCCCTGCTGATACTGTTAAAAGTTCACAATATATTCTTCATTAAGATTCTGGTTGGTTTCAATCCATATTTACACAATGCAATGAAGTGAATTATAAACATCTTTCATGTTATATTCTAGCCCTGCTGATACTGTTAAAAGTTCACAATATATTCTTCATTAAGATTCTGGTTGGTTTGAAGGCAGGTTAGGTAATTACTCTGTTGTTGCCATGTGATTTATGACTCCATGACAGTAATTTAAACTGCAGTTTAGCTATCCTTTTTTTCCCTTCCACATATTTTCATTAGTATGTTAGACTTTGTTAATTATGTGGTGGCACTTATTCCTGCTATTGTTTCTTCCCTTTCTTGTTCTTCACAATGGGTGGTATTGATCATAGAGGTGCGGCCAAACTTGCTTTCTGGGGAATTAGAAAGGTTTTTTCTGGAGGATATTAGTCAGGTAAACATTTTCCTCTTCAGTTGTGCTGTGTGCGCGTGTGTGTGTTTGTCAGCCTGTCTGCGAACACATGTTTGATGTTTTAGCGATGTGTGATATCCCTGACATAGTTGTTTCTTTCCATATAAAATGAGTGTGATAACTTGAAAGGTGAAGATAATACATTGACAGCAACAATGGCTGATGTGCTGGTTGTTTTTGGATTTATTTATTTATTTTTTGGAAAAAAGGTGGCATAAGGATCCTTGATCTTTTGTGATTTGTTTATATTTTAAGTTATATAGATTCATATAGAGTTAATGAACACTACTCTATGTGGCATGATGGTGAGCTTAAGAGACCTGTTACTGTTGTGAGATATCTTGTTTTATTCAGACAATGTTATGAGAGGTAATGGTTACATGGTTTTTTGTGTCCTGAGGATCCTTCACACAAGTGAACAAATGGTATCTAATTGAATGTAAATGGTTAACTGGTTACATTATTCTTTGTTATTGTTGTTCATCAATTCCATTGCTCAATATAATTGAGTGTAAGGTGTACTGTTTTTCCAAGTTGGTGATGTTGTGCTAATCCCCGATGAGAGTGTGATGGAAAATGAGTTGAAAATGGTTGGACTGAAAATGTTGGTATGTTGTACTCACTTATTTTCAATTCCTTCCTGTTTTATGTAAATAGGAGGACATGATTCCTACCGTGGTTATTTGGTTATGTCCATTCACTCACAAGATCTTGCCTCAATTTTGATAGCCTCGTCAAATTGAAATTTCTAACACCTTATCCTTTAAAACATCGTTGCATGCACGGTTAAAACATGCATACTGTTCTTTTCAGGGATTTTGTTACGTCCCATGTGGATTAAATTATTGCACTGGGTTGTATAGACTTCTAAATATTGTTTATTGCCATCATTTTAGTAACACTTTTTCAATTTTATATTTTTTTATGACTCTTATTCCCATGTGTGGATTTACGCACTTGAACATGGAATGCTTGAATGCCCTTCATCAATTTAATCACCTTGGCTCGTTTTGCTGTCTTCAGTATCTTGTATATCAATTTTTTGTTTTAAGTTTTTAATCAGTAAATTTTTTGTTAGGTAGGATACAATGTGGTGACACTGGGTCGGCAGAATATTGGCAAGGTATGCCTGTGCTTCATGCATCACCATCTTCACATGCACTGAAAGTTCATGTGCTTTCCTTTCACAATCATCTTATCATCTACATCTTATTTCTTTTAGGTGCGGGGATACAATTTCAGCATTAACTCAGGAGCTGTAGAATCGCTCGAGCTTGATTCTTTTGGAATATCTATCATCCCATCAAGTTTGGTAGGTAGATGGGCCATTAATTTAATAGCATAAATGTATTTGCCCTAGGGTCTTCTCGAATGGGCTAAGCTTCCATTTGGTTACCAGTTCCATCTAGAACAAAGTTTGATGCAATTTGATTGTTACACTTCCAGGTGAGCACCTATGCTTTGCTTGTTGAGGATGTTCTGGAAGTTGTATCTGACACTGTTGTAGTCCATGAAGCTGCAGCTTCATCGATATAGAGGCTAACTAAGGTACTTACTATGAATCCACTGATGATGGCTTTTAGTTGTGTTGTGTTGTATTGTATTGTATGTATTACTACTATTTGTTTGATTCAAAGCTTGTGGGAATATCCATGATTTATGTGCTTAAGCATATCTGTAACATATGGGAATATAATTTTGCATTAAAGCACTAAAAACTGATAGTGCTTGCGAAACATCTTGCAATGCACCTACACACATATATATACACACTAGCAGTGGGTGTAAACGCATTGCTTTTGTAATTATACAACTAATTTTTTTTTGATGATTTGATGAATGAAGAAGATGGGTTGAATTTGAAATCTGTTTGCAGTTATTAATAACATTTAACTGTATGGGCATTCTTATAAACAAAGAAAAAGTGTGACTGTTCTGAGTTGTATACTTTATATAATAATAGAATGAATATAATATATATATAATGAATATGTGCATGCACCGAAGCTTGAATGCTTCCGGAAGTTCAAATTACCTATTGAATTATTTGTACTAATTGATGAGAATAATGTATTATCTTTACGTAAAAGAGAAGCAATTAGTGAACTTAGCCATTGCTTGATACATGTAGCAGAGTTTTTGGGATTCTCAAAAGTTGGGGAAGTCCATTGATGAGCTTGGAGATTATTCTGATCTCAAAAGACAACCAGTTCAATTTGATCATGGTCGGAGCAAGCGAAGAAGCTTTAATAGTCGGAAGTTCCGCCCAAAAACAAGAGAGTGTGCAGATGACTGGGAGCTTCCCATGGATTATTTATGATCTGCTAGGGTCTGGTGCTTCTTTTATCCTTTGTATATAATTTAGATGTGCTTTCTCTCTTGATTCATTATTGCTTTTTAGGTTGTAGTTTTCCCCTTATGGCAATAAGTTGATACTGATCGACAGACAAAAATATGTTTTTTTGTGAAGTGCTTTTCACAACTCATAACATGCTACTGGTTGACACAATATATGTGAATACAAACATTTGGTCATTATACAAAACTCAACTGAACAAGTCTATGTTCGAATGACTTGGAGTGGGCTACATAGATCTATAGCAAGTACGACTTATTCTAACAGTATAAAAATGAATGCATAATTAAGTTGTACTTGCCCGACCAACCTTGTGTACAAACAGGGTGGTTCTGTCCGTCTTGAGTTTTATTGGTTTGGTGTAGACCATCATATTGGAAAAATTATTGTTAGCTCCTAGGGTCAAGTCGGGGCGGTGCTTCAACTTGATTGTTATTGGTTGAATCAGTGAAACTTATGGAGACAATGGGACACTTGTCCCTTAATGAATGATCTGGAGTAATACTCTAAGACTAACCAATAACTTCTCTCTAGAGTTTTGAGAGCATTACTACACTTTGATTACCCCTTTTTTTTGTGTGTGTGTGTGTGTGTGTGTGTGTGTGTGTCGTGGTAAATTCTCTTCAGCAGAGGCACCAATCATCTAGTTAAGTTAGGCTAGGTTTGTCATGAAATCCCATTATGTTTCGATCTATTTTCTTTTAAATAGACAAAATCTGATATAAGAAAACACTTTCAAAATAAAAAAAATAAACTTTTGAAATTTGATAAAAATGTTGCTCACAAAATTGACCCATGCAGGTCTCCAACCTGCGACCTTTGTGTTATAGGCCACATTTTTTGAATTTTAGATTTAAATTATAAGTAGCATTGTGTAAACAAATTTCAAAGTAGAAAATGGGGCAAACTTTACTTAACCTCCCTATGATCTGGGCCATAAACAATTTACCTTCCTAACATTTGGAAATGATTACATAACCCCTATATGATTTGTGGACTAAATTGCACGCTAACTTCTGTTAACACAATATAAAAATTGACCTTTATGCCCTCATCTTCTTCCCCCCCCTCTCTCTCTCTCTCTCTCTCATGAATTAAACCTATATATATATATATATTCTTTCTTTTTCCTTCCATAGTTGCCAACTATAGCAAATTCTATTCTAAATTCTACAAACAAAATTTGTTATAACCACCAATGAGAGCACAATCCTTAATAATTTTCACACACCTCCTTTTCACCACCCCAACCTCTGCAACCCTTGTGTAGATTCTAGAGAGAGAATAGATAAATTTAGAGAGAGAAAAAGAAGATTAGCATAGCGTTTTAGAGGAAGAGTGAAGATGAGGGAGATTGGTGGTTCAAGCATAACTTTTTGTTGAGACCCAAACGAGATTTGTGTATTATTAAAGATTCAATTCATGCATGACTGTATAGCTTCCCCTGCTAGTGGGTTGCACAGTCGTGAACACCCCACTAGTTCTCTTGCAAATACATGACTTCGTATATTAATAGTATATTTATATATACTGCGTGTGGGGGTCGCACTGTTGTTGGCTGAGAATAAGATAGACCACAATGTACAGTATTATTAAGGTGCCTTTAGATAGTTTTAAGGTCATAATATCAATCAACAAATAGACCTAATTAGATACAAAAATTTAAGTTTAGTAGTGTTAAATTCAAATTAGGTATCATCTTTATGTAAAAAAAATTTGCAAATCAGAAAATCACATATTATATTGTCTCATTTGACAAATGACTTAACCATAAAAATATGTAACTGTAGACACCCCATTTTTGACAGCCCTTAAGACTTGAGCGCTACTGATTGATCACTCAATGATGAATGTGTACGCTAGTCAAATGCTTGATTTCCTCAAAAAGAAACCTTAGTTTTGAATCTACAAACCTTGTGCTTTGTTTTGGACCAAAACAGTAGTTTTTCAGGCCTGGGCATCTAGGGACCTGCAGACCCACTAGTGTGGCCTGCTATCCACTTGTGTAAATTTTCAGATCTTTTTGCCAGCTGTGCCAGCTGTCTCCACAGATGCATGCACTGCACTAGCTGTGTCTGTATAGATATTTTTAAGGTGGTTTCATATATTTCTATATATAGATGACTCCCTCTCATTTTTTTAGGGTTAGAAAATTTTGGATAGCAAACGTTTTGGAAAATATTTCTCTCTCTACATTTCTCTCTCCTTGTAACTTACATAACCTTTGCCTAGACACTTTAAACCAAACCTTGAGAGATCTTTGCTGAGGTGCTTAAGCTTGCATTTTAGCACTTGAGAGTGTGAAATTAGTAGTTTGGGAATTCAATGGATCATTTCTCTTTAAGAGGTATACATTCTAATTCTTTTGTACCATCTCTTTCTTATCTTTTCTTACTGTTTTTGAGTTATTTATCACCTGCATTTTTTTGGGCTGAAACTTGTGCTTTAAAGCCTTTAAAGGTAGAGGAGTGAATCACCCTTCTTTGAACCTTGTTTCATAGGCTTTTACCCTTGTGTTTCCCACCTTTTTATCAACTTTTTTTTGAACTTTTTACCACTG
This sequence comes from Camellia granthamiana, assembly GCA_036172215.1. NCBI lineage: Eukaryota > Viridiplantae > Streptophyta > Magnoliopsida > Ericales > Theaceae > Camellia > Camellia granthamiana. The sequence continues at coordinate 2,003,164 of CM069905.1, read as the reverse complement.
ATTTTTAGAGTTTTCTTAAGGCTAAAAATCATGTTTTGAAATCTCAAAAGTTGAGGGGGTAGCCTCCCCTCCTTGTGCTTGTTTATTAGCTTAATTGCTATATGTTTTTAGCTTACTCTTTTAGCTGTTTTTACTTTAATTCTAGCACTGTTTTGAGCTAATTTAGATCTGTTTTTTATGTGTTAGTTTCATTTATGCTTTGTATTGCATGTTTGTAGTGCAATGGTCCTCATAGACTTGGTGGTTTAGGCTTTAGCCACCAACTTATTTGAGTTGATAGCATTTATTTTTTACTTTCCATACTTGTGTTCACCTCTAAGCATCTCTGCAATCTCCCCCCTTTCTTGGCCTTTTCTCTTTGTTTTGAGAGTTGCTCCCAAAGGAGTGTTGTTTAAGCTTGAAGGATGATATTGTGCTTAATGGTTTAATTCCTTTGGGGGTTCATTACCAACGGTATGATCTCCCTCTCATGCCTAAAACAACATTTGGTTTAACACTTCTCTCTAATAGTGGACTTAAAACTCATTATTAGACTTAATTGACTAATGAATGGAATGTAATTAAAATGGTGTAATAAAATTGGGGTTAAAATGAAACAAGATAATAAAATGGTTTGGGCTCAATCGGACGTCAATTGAACCTATTGAGTCTTGAGTCATTTCATACTTATTAGTGATGAAAACGGTTCAAGAGTCAATGCCAACCCCTTTTCTTAATCAATCCATGATAGGGAGGAGGTTTTGTTGGTATTTCCTTACCATTTATTGAAATTGTATCCCTTGGTTCATAAGTTGTCACGCAATGAAATTGCGTCGATTAATGGCTTACGAATCAAGCCTACCCCTCATTTGAGCTGTTTAATGATAAGAAGAGGCAGGGTGGACAAAACATCCCCTGAGAATGCTCTGTTTGTGCTCTGTTTATTTTTTGTTACAGCTGGAGAAATCCAACATTAGTGGCCGGCATGCCACCTTTACTGGGCAGCAGGTCACTATTAGTGGCCGACTGGCCGCTACTTCTGGCTTGCCAGCCACTTTTCTAACAAGGCAGTGTACTGTTTCCTGCAGAACAGAGCAGAAACTAAGGTGAAAAATCAGTGCAATCTACTAATTGTGCAACAGAAGCATTTCGATAGCAAAACGGAGAGCATTTTCGGGTGGAAATCCACATCCATGCATGAAACATCCCTTGATTCTCGGGATTCGTTAAAATAATGTTGTAATAGTAGTATGTTGCGCTTAAAGTAGCGGATTTGTAACTAATTAGTTAGTTTAGTTAGAATAGTTAGTTAGTTTTGTGTTGTACTTCATTAATTAACTAAAGTAGTTAGTTATTTTGTGGTGTTGTAATAATTAGCTAGTATAGTTAATTTATTTCATTTGGGTTGTAATAGATTAGTTAATTTGTAGTAATTAGCAAGGATATTCATTCGGACCCTCCTGCGCAAGGGCAAACTTGTAATAATGTGTATGTCTTCTAACCCCACGTCTTTCTCTCTTTGATTTACCCGCACCCGCTTATGATGGATAGTGTAGCACATCATATTTTGTTTAGCATTTTCCATGTATAAAGCATCCATTGTCTTGCATGCATTAAGCTCGGCGCATCATTCTAACTAAGTATTGTAGTTTACATACTTCGTTGAAAAAGTGTTGAAACTGCAAGCTATCAAGTTGTTTCAAATGTCATATTAGTAGCCGAGTCTATTTTTTTTTGAACAACAAAAAAACACCCTTTATTGATGGAAATTATCAAAATGAAATTACATCAATTAAAGGAAGAGGGAGTGCAAAAGGCATCAAAGCAAGCCTTACGATCCCAACTAGGTTGGCACCGCGAGGAAAGCCCAATCATTTGCCAGCACACCACAAGGTTGAAGAGAAAACAACCGCAAGATACAAAAAAACCAAAACAAACCACCAAACAACTCCCCTCTGCAGCAGTCCAGGTCCATCAAACCTCCCAGCAAGCCTGACACTAGGCCATTTGCAAAGAACTCAAGGCCAAAAACTGATGCATACCACCCTCCACTGAAGAAAACAGACACAGCAACAACCATCTTAACTCAGCCAGCACCCCTACAGTAGCATCAGACCATCACTTCCACCTACATACACCATCATAGCAGCTGACCTGCACAGAGCACCCTCAGATTCCAGCAGCAGACCACCAAAACAAAACTCCCTCTGTAGCAGAATACAGAGCAGAGGAGCAGAGCAAAAACTCCCAGCAAGCATGACACTAAGCATACCCAGGCCAGACCAAATAGATCCATCTTCCCACCCAACAACAAAACCAGAAAACAAGGCCAAAATCGAGTCTATTAATTACATCTTATATGTATTGCATTAGGCACATTTTGCATTAGTTAGGACCATGCATCTTTCTAACTAGTTTCTCTTTTGGCTCGCCTCGGGAATTAGGGTAAGCATTTATTGTTTAGGCATATTGCATGCGCGTGATTGTCGCCATGATAAGTATGAATTCCATGAGGTTAAGTGCTTAAATGCTATATATGTTTGAATGCCTGTGGAAAAAAGCTAATTGCTTAAATTGGAATAATTTGGATAATGTGCATATGAGATCACTTTTTCAAGTGGATATTCGAAACAATTTTCAAAAACAAACTTGAAATCAAATGTTTCAATTTTTGCAAATTAATCTATACTTATGTGCAACACATAGTAAAGTTAGTCTAATAATCATAACAAGAGTATATAATGTAAATAAGAATCACATCATGATTAGTAGAGGCCGATTTTTGATCGGGCGAGCGGGGGTGCTCAATTCATGACCTTCCCTTCTCGTATCTAATTTCCAGAGCCGAGACAATCTTAGTGACGATGGACACGTGACCTTTGGCATGAGTCTCAGGTTTTCTAAATTTCCCCAAAACATTTAGGTGACGACTCTGTATCTAGCAAAGTAGTCAATTTTTGGCATTTTGATTCAAAATCGATTTTCCAAAAGAATTGTCAGATTTGGACTCATTTGTGTTTATCTATTTCACATTGCACTCGTGGAATCAGATTTAGAACTACGAGAGTCCGAACTATAGAGCTAGTCATATCCGAAAGGAGCACGAAAAGTCAAGCTACAGTAACTTTGTTTGAGCGTTGTTATTCATTGGTTGTTTGCTTGAGTGATTAGGTAGAATGTGTATAATCAGAGCAATTGCTAATTTCTGCTGTGTTAACCACCTAAAAAACGTTAGAACCAAATAAATCCAACTAATACATATTTACCTTGCCCATGTTTGATTTGATTTTTAAAAGCTTGTTTCAATTTTTTTTTTTTAACTAAAAAATAATTTGATAAAATTAAAAAAAATCAAAAATACTTATCACTTTTATATAATTTTATCTTTTGGGAGGTCAAAATTAATTTTTTAAAAATATTTTTTATATTTATTTTTATCAAATTAGTTTCAATTTTTTCAATAAATTTTTTTATTTTTATTTTTTTTTCTTCTGAAAACAAGCCAAACCATCCCTTATTTTTTACAAAATATATCAATTAAAAATTAAGTATCTAGACAAATGTGCACCAAACAATGGTAAGTTTGACAGAAAGATATGATAGCTTTTGATTGGTTGAGCCAACATATATACTCAACACATGTGGCTAAATTTCAAAGAAGATATTATTTCAAATTTTTTTTTTTTTTTTTTTTGGAGAGTTTAGAAAATTTGAAAATTTGTTTGGTTGTATATATTTTGAAAATATTTTTGGAGTTTGGGATGATTTGATATTTTTTTTGTAGTTGAATAGATGAGTGTGAGATAAAAAGTAATCGAGAATGAGAGAGGAGGGAGGAGAGAGGAGAGAGAAAAAGTGATTGATTGGTGTGTAGTACAGATAAAACTGATTTTGAATTTTTTTTTCTCCAAAATTTTCAACCAAACATGTTTTTGAAATTTTTTCTCTAAAAACATATGTTGAAAGACAAACCAAATATGTCGTACTTTCTCATATGAATAAATACAAGCATATTCAATTGCTATAAATCTATAACTCATATATAAATCACAACAAAAACAATATAAAACAAACAAATAAAAAACATGCAATCTTGGACACAAAGTAGCCATATAAGTTATTATTTAATTGTTAACTAGCCTTGTCTTTACCTAAGGCTCTACTTCAACTTCATGGTCATTAGGAATGGAGCTAATCACAATATATAATCTTTTGCTTCCCCGAACGAAACCATCTTGATAGTGTATACTGTTTGAAAGAGGAAATAGAAAACAAAAATTGTCGTCCAAACTCTGATCGACAATGATGTGGTGTAATAGGTGTCAATTTTTAATTTATTACATATCCAATGATAAAAAGTCCAACTCTTACTATATCATTATACCAAACTGTATATCTCTAACATTTTTAAAAATTTTATTATATACTATAGGAATAAAAATGCTACAAATCCAAACTTGTATGAACCCATAATTTGTCCATTAATTATTTTTATTATTTTTTATGGGGTAAATTCTTAGTTTATAAGTATCTTGTTATATGAAATATTTTGTAGAAAAAACAGAGCTGACCACAAATGTGAGCTAGCCGGCGGGTGTGTGCCGGATACCTCCCCGATGTCTAAGTTAGCTTAATAGACAAATAGACAAAAAGCTCTGTGTATTCGGGAATCAAAGTTGTGTTACCTCTCCTGTCAAGCCCCAAACCCGCCCCTAAAAGTTTTGGGCATGACCTATTCAGAAACGGACAGTTAACCTGTTATACATAACATATGGGGCCTGAGCGGAAGTATTACGATTATAAAATAACATCAAACATCATCCATTGAGCTACCACTACCATGCCAGGACCGCACACATTGCATTAGGTACATAATATATAGAAACATACACCCGAACTTCGGTTACACACTTATACATTTATACTTAGACCCACAATTGGGCGTGTAACGAAAATATTAATGAAAGACAACCAAAGCATAAGCCAATAACCTAACAACACTTTACAAAATGCACGGCTTCAGGTAGGTGCCTGGACGCATCAAAGTTGACAAGAGAAAGACGAGCCTTAAAGGTTAGGATTGAACTCCCGGTTGATTACCTACAGAAATAGACAGACAAAATACAGAATGAGCGAACTCAGTGAATAATAGTACATAAATAATGTAATGTTTAACCTGAATAATAAAACGTATAACTGCAGATACATATGATTAACTACATTCTATAATTATTTCCAAAACAGCCATGGGTCCAGTTTTCGTGATAGAGTGGCTTTAAGCCCAGCATATACAGAACAGCCATAGGCCTACAGATGCAGAATGACCATGGGTCTAGAAATATCAGAATGGCCATTGGCCCAGAAATATCAGAACGGCCATCGACCCAGAAATAACAGAACGGCCATCGGCCAAAAAATAACAGAAATAACAGAATGGCCATCGGCTCAGAAATAACAGAACGGCCATCGGCCCAGAAATAACAGAAATAACAGAACGGCCATCGGCCCAGAAATAATAGATGTATGGACTCAAGAGGTGGCTCGTACGGATTCTAGAGGTGGCTCCCACCAAGGTGTAGCACTTAGTTCCGTACAACACTTTGTTCCATACCAGAAAACATCAGAACAGATTAAAATAGATAAACACATTCTTCCCATTAATCACATGAATAAACATAGATAACATAAGTTTAACAGAACGTTACCGATAATTGGCAAAAGGTAAACATATTTTATAGCATGAACGCTTTCAGAAATACGTAGATACCACCGTTCCATAATGCATATACATCCCATTTGCTTATCATGTTTCAATGCCACTAACTAGCAGATAACAGAATGGTAACATTAATTGTCAATAGCAAACAAAACATATGGTACAATGATGCGCGTGGATTTTCTCATGGTTCTTTGTAAGTAGACATGCTTGTTTCGTAATTAACAGAACCTTAACATTACCAATAATCCGAAGGTAAATGTAACCATTACATCAACAGGCCAGAACAATTCATATCATAACATGAATTACATAATAATGTCGTTGATACGCAATTCTTTTCTATTAACCAACTTCACAGTGTTAATACTTGTATGAAATTCTTATACAGAATCATAGGTAATTCTTAGGATGGTACATTGACAATAATCATTAGCCATAACCCAAAATACGGAGTAGGTTCAGAGTCATACCGATGTGTGCTAACTCTTTCAATGTTCACATCGGTTCCCAATCAACACACATGTTAACATATTAGCTCACGGAGAATAGAATGTTGTTAACAATATTTCTTAACGGTAAATAATGTACATTTGTAGTACTATTACTCACAGTGATCGGCTCCCGGTAGTACTGGGATGATGTCCTCGTCTTGACCTACAAGTACATTGCACAACACATTATATGAGATTATACTCGATCCTTTACTTATTCTCTTTGATCATTCAATAAATTAGCCATGGTGGTACCAAGCTCATTATTCTTTAATAAGTTATAATCCATGTCTCAGAAAATAGGAGAAATCGATGGGAAATGGTTTAGGTGAAGAAATGGTACAAAACTGGTTGACAGAAAGTGAACAGTCGTCACTAATTTGGGCATAACTATTTCTGTATTTAGAATTTGGGTGTGAGACCACTGCCATTAGAAACTAGACTTCCGGGGCTTGATTTTAGGCTCAAGAATCACTCAAAAAGGACTCTGAATACAAAAGATATGCTTGTTCAAAGTTGGCTGGACAGAGCTGTCTCCGCACGTGCGGGGGAACAGTGCCGCACGTGCGGCCTGGACAGTTTGCAGTCCGAAAATGGCTGAAAATTTGGGACTTCTCATTTTCAAAATCAAACCTTAATTACATGTAAATCAAAGCCCAAAACCCTTTAATACATGACCAATTTCACATTATTATTCTTCATCAAACACCATAATCTTAAAATAAACAAATTTAATGATTTTAATTCTTCAATCAAGGAATTCTTAGAAAATCAAGGTTCATGGGTTCAAAGCTTCCTATATTATCATGATTTCATGAAATTAATGTCTTAAACACAAGGATTCAAGATAATTGATCTTACCTTAGTTCACTCTTTGATTTCCTCCAAGCTTCCATGGTCTTCTTCTCTCCAATTTCTTCAAGCCACCCTCAAACTCTCAACAATGGTGAACCCTCTCTCTCTCTCTCTCTCTCGGCTCTCTTTCTCACGGGTCTTCCCCTCTCTTTTTAGATATTTTGAGCTCCCAGAAGATAAGTCCTCCTCTTATAACTCATATACACCCATATGATTAACTATATAAACTTTATCACAAATACGGAGGGCCAAACACGCCCTTACGAATCGCACAAAATTAAATTTCAATTAAACTTTCCAGATGACTCTAAAAATTATGATGATCATAAATATGTCCCCTGTTCCGATTTCTGAAGTCTCTAAGGCCTTCAATTTGCAGTACCAAGTTAACCACCCAAACGCACATTAACGAGCCAGACAAATTAGATTTCCAATTAAGTTTCCCAAATAGTTCTAAAAATTTCCATTAACACATCCAAGTCCTCAATTGTAATTTCTGAACCCATAAAGGTCGGTAATTTCAATTTTAAAGCCGTGCCTCAACAGATAATGCTTCAATTCCAAAGGATATAATTAAATTAAAACACCTCAGCTCATAGTTAAATACAAATGATTTCTTCTCCACATTTTGGGGTCATTACATCTCCATAGGTGATGTTTGTGAGCTTTTGTAGGTTCCGCGTGGCACAATCCTAGTAGGACTTTTACTTCTCCATGTAGAGTCCTCCTAGGATTCATATTCCTGAAAGATAATGCTTATCCTTCAACACCCTCCTCACTGCTTAAACCAAGTGAGATGGTTCTACCATGGTCAGACTTCTATGTGACCGAAATACCACTGTCATACTAGACAGGCAGGTATGACCGATCTAACTTCCAGTCCGGCTCTTCCTTTCCTTGCTTCTACCTCGGCTTCACATGCCAAGACCGAGCTATCCATAGAAGAGTCGAGCCGAACTAACCCCAGAAGAATCCTGAAGAAGGCTTATCATACTTCGGTTTAGAGGACACAACCGAGCTAACCGTAATATGCCGACCGGACTAACTTTGAGTGTGGCGACCCAGCAACCGAACTATCCGCAACACTCTCTCGTACCGGTCTAACTTTAAGTCCATCTTGGACCGGACTAGATTTAAGGCCTTTTCACTCAGCCCTTTGTACTGTGGCCCATAACGGCCCATTGTCCAGCTCGGCCCAATATTCATATAAAATACCCTCTCAATTGCCCCTTAATTCCATATGCGTAGCATGATTGAGATTACCTATCTATCAGCCGAACTTAAACTTTGAAGCCCTTCCAGCCGAGCCAAAAACTCTTTTAGCCTTTCCAGCCGAGCTAAATTTTCTTTTAGCTTTTCCAGCCGAGCTAAACTCAAGCCGAGCTTTACCTATCCGGTCAAAACGTTTCTTCAATCACAGCAACTGAATTGTTTCCCATTCCAATGACACGTGGCATGCTCTGATTGGCTGAGGGCAACTGTCACGCCGCCCTCATACCCCGAAAAATTTGAACAGTTCCCGCCTTGAGCCCTTTCACCAAAACAAATCCTTTCGTTTTTCTTCCAAATCATTCATCTCACTCTCTCTCTCTCTGAGCCTCCATCGTTCTTCAACCTTGCAACTGTGAAGCTTGTGTTCGTTGCTGCGTTCTACTTCCATTTCCTTCCTCTTAGCCTGGTACGTTTACTCAAATCTGTCTTGCTTTTGTTGTCTTTGCACTTGCTTTCTTCCATTCATGGCATGTTATTTGTGTTTTTGCAAAACATATTTTCTGGAAAAACTTAGTAATAGAACCCAGTGAACTCATGAAAGAATCTGTAGAACACTGTTTTGATTCAAAATCACGATGCAACCGGACTAGAAAGTAGTTTGTAGTTGATGCCAGTCCAGTCGGACTACACGACCGAACTAACCCTGCATAACTAGTAGTTTCAATAAGTCACACCAGCCTTTGATTTTGATCTAGCCGAGCTATAGAACCATACTAGGACCGTGTAGTAGTGCGCATGAAAGCCTCAACCACGACCGAGCTACAACTAGGGGCTAATCCAGCCTTCTTAGTTCAGACCGAACTGAGAATGTTGCCCCTAGAGGCTCAATCGGGCTAACAAACTGCTTGCTCAAACCGAGCTACCAAGCACCTTGCTGAAACTGAGATAGGACCTGTAAAATATCACATAGCCGAAGTAGGACTTCTCTTATCTTGCTTTTACTTTGTAGCACGGTCCAACGATCTGTGCTTAACTCCTTTGTTTTCCACTTTGCAGACTTAGGTTGCCCAGGTACTCCTTTGTGCGCTCAACCAAGCTACTCCGCACAATTCTCCGACCGAGCTAACACAACTTTAATTTATTCATAACTTAAGAAAAAATGGGTAAATATAGGTTTTTAGTAGAAACACCTGGTGGCTTGGCCGAATTTCGAAGGGAGTACAATATTCCTGACGACGTCCACCTTACCCTAGCCAAACAAAATATCACACCATGGGGAAACGAAGGTTTTGTACCTTTTACCCTCCTGTCCATCATAGAAACTGGACTGAGATTCCCCGTTCAACCCTTACTTTGTGAATTCCTAAGGCAAACTAGGATATGCCCAACCCAGCTTTCCACCAACTCATACCGCATAATAAATGGTATAGCCGAGCTAAACCGCCGAGCTGGTATTAACCTCGGTTTAGCCGAACTCTTTCACCAGTATTCCATAGGCTCAAAAGAAGACGGCTGGGTTTACTATTTAAGAATACGACGCCGACGCGAGAAAATAATAAAGGACACACCTGACAAAGACTTGAAAGATGACGATTTTTTCTGGGTATCTGGGAATTTTGAGGACCACCAAGCCCAGATCCTAGGCCGCAGTATAAATTGGAAGAAAGAAACCCCCGGTATAATTACCTCGGCGTCTTTGCATGCATCTCTTTATTTCAGTTTCCTATTTTTGAACTGGACTGACAGTTGTCTTATTTACGCAGATTCAGCCCACCTTAAATCACTGTACAGCTACCCCAATCTAAACACACTACGTGCCGCACTACGTTATCACGAGAGAAGTTGGGCCAAGCTTTTGAACTTTGAACCGACATACAGATATAGCAGCCGACGTAAAGCCAGAGTAACAGATTTCTTGCTAGAAGCATCCCCAGAACCGGATCCAACCTTACCACAAATTAACCTGGTCCGTACTACCGAAGAAGAAGAAATGGCGAAGAGGAACAGAGTAAGAGCCCTCCTAACCGAAACACACCCAGCCGAAGTACCACCAACCAACTAGACTCAAGAGACCGTGGTGGCCCTTCCATCCTAACAGCCCTCCTCTTCTTGCCGAAGCAAGCGTGCCCGGACTGCCTAAACTGAGCAACGCCTTGTTGATGAGGATGAAACCATTCTTCCACCAAGCCCCCCACTAAGCCCGCAACCGGAGCCCTCCGACCGAGCTGGCTCTTCGAAGTGGGCTCCCAAAATCACCTTTCAGAACCGAGTTGTTCAGGATACTGACTTAGTGGTGGCTAATAAAGACCATATGCTAGCCTTCAATCTGGCTAAGAGTGTATGTCTGCCCCCTGACATGGAGCATCACAAGAACTTGACCGAGCTCAAGGCTATCCGGTCGGCGACGAAGTCAATGATCCTGGTAAGTAGCTGTCTTTGTATTTCTTATCTTTCCAACTCTTTGTTCGGTTTTGTCATTAGTTTCCTTCCATTCCTTTGCAGGCCCTGCAGAAGAACCACATCGCTCACAAGCATGTATTGAAACTTCGTAAAACAACGAGGCAAGCCTTGGCTGAAGTTGAAGAAAAAAACACCGAGCTGAAAAACTCCCAACAGAAGACGGCCGAGCTAGAGGCCGAGGTAACCCGTCTGACCGGACTAGTTACCTCGGCTAACGCTGACAAACAGAAGGCCCTGACCATGATGAAGGACAAATACTTGCGCGAGTTGGCCAAGCTTGAAGGCAAGAAAAACGCCGAAATTGAAGAGCTGAAGAAAAAGGCGGATGATGCGAATGCTGCTGGTTTCAAGGAGGGGGAGGCCCTCTACATGCAACAATGTGAGGCAGCCAAAGATTTGTTCTTTAAATGCGGTTGGAGGGCAGCTGTGGTGCAGCTCGGTTGTGAGCCTGAGACCGAGGTCTATAATCCTTCTCCGTTCAGCAACAGTTTCTTCAGGGTTCAGATGATGATGAAGAAACCGAGCCCAACGACACTCCGATCATCAATGTTCCTGCTCATCAATCAGCTCGGTTGGAGCCAACACTGGAAGACTTGACTATTGAACAACCAGCTGAAACCGTGCTTCCAACAGAGACCATGCTTCTGACCGAAATCGAGCTCCCGTCTGAAACCGGGCTTCGTGTTGATGCTGATGCTGACCTCGATGCCGAAATAGATGATTTGTTTAACTGATTTTGTATTTTCCTTTCTTTTCTTTGCTGGAAAACAAATTTGTAACCGGGCTGAGTCCCCTTCTTTGTATTTGTTTGGAACTTGTTTTGAACTTGCCAATGAAAATTTTCTTTTGCTCCAAGTGTTATCTTAGTTTACTGCCCTGTTTGTACTTGCTTTCTTTCTACAATTTGAATGAAGTAGAGTATTCCCTGGCCGAGATAATTTTATCCCGGTTTAAGCTTTTCAAACTAACTGGGTATATAACTGCCAACCACTCTTTAGCCGAGATCCTAACTTTGGCTGAAGAGTTCAAAGAGTTGGTTTAATCCAGCCAACCACTCTTTAGCCGAGATCCTTACCTCGGCTGAAGAGTACAAAGAGTTGGTTTAATCCAGCCAACCACTCTTTAGCCGAGATCCTTACTTCGGCTAAAGAGTACTAAGAGTTGGTTTAATCCAGCCAACCACTCTTTAGCCGAGATCCTTACTTCGGCTGAAGAGTACAAAGAGTTGGTTTAATCCAGCCAACAACTGTTTAGTCGAGATCCATACTTCGGCTAAAGAGTACTAAGAGTTGGTTTAATCCAGCCAACCACTCTTTAGCCAAGATCCTTACTTCGGCTAAAGAGTACTAGGAGTTGGTGTAATCCAGCAAACCTGTAGATTGGTTTTTCTAGCCAACCTAGAGTAAAGTGTTTGGTTATTCCGACCAAACGTCCCGCAGTCTGGATCCTTATCCTGGTCTTGGGAAGGGTGTTGGTTTAATCCAGCCAACCTTTAAGTTGGTTTTTCCTGCCATCTTAGAATAAAATGTTTGGTTTATTCTGACCAAACGTCCTACAGCCTGGATCCTTATCCTGGGCTTAGGAAGGGTGTTGGTTTAATCCAGCCAACCTCTAAGTTGGTTTTTCCAGCCAACCTAGAATAAAATGTTTGGTTTATTTCGACCAAACGTCCTGCAGCCTGGATCCTTATCCTGGGCTTAGGAAGGGTATTGGTTTAATCCAGCCAACCTCTAAGTTTACAATGTTCCTAACTCACTAAAACTATCTTTTACAGAAAATAACTATGCTGAAAAGAATCGACTTTGTTTTATTGAGAAAAAGGAAAATTACATATACTTGAAAAAGGCTAAAAATAAAATAACTTGAGATTGGCAGTATTCCATGGCCTGCGAATGGCCTTGCCGTCCTCATCTTCCAAGTGGTATGCCCCTTTGCCTGCTAATCCAACCACTTTGTAAGGTCCTTCCCAATTGGGCCCTAGCTTGCCATCTCCCGGTACCAAGGTGTTTCCCATCACTTTGCGCAGTACCCAATCGCCGATCTTGAATTGCCTTGGATGCACTATTTTGTTGTATTTCCTGGATAACTCTTGCTGGTATGAGGCAATGTGAACCAGTGCTCTTTCTCTTCTTTCTTCTGCAAGGTCGAGCTCCAATGTTATGGCTTCGCCATTTAAGTCTGGATCAAAATTTTCGCTTCGAATTGTTGGGAGGCCAACTTCTAGTGGGATTACTGCTTCCATGCCATAAGCTAAGGAGAATGGTGTTTCTCCTGTTGACCGCTGAGGTGTGGCGCGGTAAGCCCATAAAACATGAGGGAGCTCCTCCGCCTATTTACCTTTGGCTTTCTCTAACCGTTTCTTCAGTCCATCCAATACTACCTTGTTTGATGCCTCTGCCTGACCATTTGGGGATATGCCAGTGTAGAATTGTAGAACTCTATCTTGTACTCTTCACAAAAGCCTCTAAAGATTCTGCCGTCAAACTGAGTGCCGTTGTCTGATATTAGGGCTTTTGGTATACCAAACCGAGTGATGATATTCTGCCAGACGAACTTCTTCACATCTTTTTCCTTGATTGATGCCAATGCTTCTGCTTCCACCCACTTTGTGAAGTAGTCTGTTGCTGAGAGAAAGAACTTCCTATTGCCGGGTGCTGTTGGAAGTGGTCCTACTATGTCCAAGCCCCACATTGCGAAAGGCCATGGGCTAGTCAATGGTAGGAGTTCTCTGGCCGGCTGATGTATTTGGTGTGCGAACTTCTGGCATTTCTCGCACTTCTATATATATTTCTCTGAGTCTACTTGCATGTATGGCCACTAGTATCCTTGCAAAATGGCTCTGTAAGCTAACGATCTTCCTCCTTGGTGGCTTCCGCACACGCCTTCTTGTATCTCGAACAAGAAGGCTTCTACTTTGCTGGGGTGGACACACTTTAAATAAGGTCCTGAGAATGACTTTTTGTACAATGCCATAGATGGGGAGAGCCAAAATCGCTGCGACTTTGCTCTAATTTTGTTGGCTTCTTTCTTTTCTTCCGGTAAGACGCCATCTTTTAAGAACAGTATGATGGGATCCATCCATGAGGGGCCTAGTTCGGCGCAACATAGCTCTTCTGCTTCGGGGTCTTCGATGCTTGGTCTTGGTAAGTAGTCGATGAGCAACGGATGAGGAATGGATGTATTTGCCATTGAAACAAAGCCTGTTAGTTCATCTGCTCTGCTGTTTTCCTCCCTGCCAATCTGTTTTATCCTCACTACTTCAAATTTTTTGATCTCTTTTCTGACTAGGTCTTGGTACTTAGCCATCCTGTCATCCTTTGCTTCGTAGTCGCCAGAAATTTGGTTTACCACAGCTGTGAGTCGCTGTAGACTATTAGCTTGGTGGCCTTCATGTAGAATGCCGACTTCAGACCTGCAAGAAGCGCTTCATACTCAGCTTCATTGTTTGATGCTGGGAAGCCAAGGTTGACAGCTTGCTCCACAACTAGGCCGTCTAGTGAGATGAGGACTATGCCAAGTCCTGCACCATGCCGGTTGGATGCTCCATCCATGAAGAGCTTTCACATCTCTCCAACGAACAACTTCCAGCATGTGGAGGGATCAGATGATGCTGTGGGGTCAGGAATGTTACTGGTTTTTTCTTCAAGGTCCATGATTGCCGTCTGCCCCTCGCCATCTGATTGAACCAAGCCTTTATTTGTGGTGAGTCTTGGCTTGGTGTAGCATGGTTTGCTTCTTCCTTGCTCTCTTTACTCTGGTCTGCCTTGGAGTCTGGCTGAGTATCCTGCACCAGGGGTTGCGCTATTCCGGCATCAACTTCTATCCCTAGTTCGGTTGTGTCAGTCAGGTCAACTGGGCAAATATGATGACTTCCTGGGGTAAACTCTGCAACGAAGTCTGCCAAAGCTTGGGCCTTTACTACGGTTCTGGGTTGGAACTTGATGTCGAATTGTCCCAACTCTACTGCCCACTTCAAGATTCGCCCAGAAAAGTTTGCCCTCTCAAACAAAGCTTTTAATGGGAAAGCTGTGAGGACGACTATGGTGTGGGTGTGAAAGTAGTGCGACAACTTCCTTGAGGCCATCATCAAGGCCAATGCCAATTTTTCCAGTGGCAAGTACCTTGTTTCGGCGCCCAGCAATGTCTTGCTGACATAGAAGATGGGCAAATGTTGGATTCCTTCTGCACGGACAAACATTGCGCTAATTGCGTGCTGAGAGACTGCCAGGTACAGGAAGAGTTCTTCTCCAGGTATTGGGGTGACAAGCAGTGGTGGAGAAGACATGTATTCTTTCAAGCTCTCTAGAGCTCGGTCGCATTCTTCGTCCCACTCAAACTTGGCTTTCAATGCTTGAAAAAATGGTCGCAGTCTGTTTGACGATCGGCTAATGAATCGATTGAGTGCAGCTGCCATGCTGGTGAGATGCTGCACTTCTTTTACTGAGTTAGGCCTCTCCAGATCCTGAATAGCTTTGATCTGGGAAGGGTCTGCCTCTATACCCCGGTTGGTCACCAGGAAGCTTAGGAATTTGCCAGATCCTACACCGAATGCGCACTTGGATGCATTAAGGCGCAACTTGTGTCTCTTCAGAATCTGGAACATCTCACCTAGGTCCCTTAGATGGTCATTTTCATCCTTGCTCTTGACCACCATGTCGTCGATGTAAGCCTCCATTGTTCTGCCTAACAACGGCTCAAACATCTTGGTGAGCATTCTCTGGAATGTTGCCCCTGCGTTCTTAAGGCCAAAGGGCATGACCTTGTAGCAATACAGTCCTCTTGGAGTTGTGAAGGACGTCACTTCCTGATCTGGTTTGTACATGGCGATTTGATGGTAGCCTCTGTACGCATCAAGAAAGCTAAGTCGGTTGTGTCCCGCCGTTAGGTCTACCAGTTGATCTATTCGTGGTAGGGGGAAGCTGTCCTTTGGGCATGCTTTGTTGACTGTCTTATAGTCGACGCAGACACGCCATTTGCCATTCTTCTTGGGCACCACGACTGTGTTGGAAATCCATCTGGGGTAGTGCACCTCTCTGATTGCTCCTGCCTCCAGCAGGTTACCCACTTCTTCCGCCACTATCTCGGCGTGGTGGAGTGCTGATCTGCGGGTGCACTGAATGATTGGTCTGGCGGATGGGTGGACATTGAGTTGGTGGCAGATGAGGTTTGGATCAATGCCTGGCATTTCGTAGGGTGTCCAGGCGAACACTTCGATGTTAGAGGTCAAGAATTCCAAGACCTCTAATCTCTCAGTGCTGGACAACGACAAACCGAGCAAAAAGAACTTATCCGGGTTCTTTTCATCTATTCTTACCTCCACCAAGTCTTCCACCACTTTTTGATCAGCCGCTTTGCCAACTTCTGTGAACAGTTCATTGCTCTCAGGTTCTTTCACCGAATGAACATATCCTTTGGCAGCGCGGCTGCCATTTACCGTGACAAAGCATTGTTTGGACATAATCTGGTCTCCATAGACTTCTTCAATTACCCCGGCGTCGTTGGGGAATCGCATTACTTGATGGTAGGACGAAGCCACCGCTCGCATGGCATGCAGCCAAGTTCTGCCCAAGATGATGTTGTAAGTGAAGGGGACTTTCAACACCCAAAATTCCACTTATTTCGTCACGCTCCCTGCTCTGACTGGGAGGATTATTTTGCTGACTGGCCACTCCGGCATTGAGTTGAATCCAATCAGGGGGGACACAGCAGGTGCCAAATCCTTGTCTTGTAGCTTTAGCTGTTTGAAGGTGTCGTAGTACATGATCTCACACGAGCTTCCCTGGTCGATCAGAATCCGTTTGATGTCGTAATCCTTGACACGGAGTGTGACAACTAGCGCGTCGTTGTGAGGCAGTATATCCTGGCCAAGTCTCTGTCTGAAAAAGAGATGACATTGGCGGCCTCCGTTCTTCCCTTCTTAATGGTAGGTTGAGTGCTTAGTACCTCTCTTAAGTGCTCAGCCTTCTTGATCAACCCTCTGAGCTCGCATACACGCTCGGGTTCAAATATTCTATGTATCACATTGATTACGCCTTGAGGTGGGGCGTCAATTGGCATCCCATTGGGGTTATTGTGGTCCTGGGAGGCTGGTTGCATCCCTCCTTCAATGTATTTATCCAGGTGACCGGCTGCCACCAGCTCCTCTAGATGTTGTTTCAATGGCATGCAATTTTCAATGCGGTGCCCCTTTTCTTTGTGGAAGGTGCACCGCGATCTTTCGTCATAGTCCTTCTGCGTTTCTCCTCGCTTAGCTGGCCATCTGACGAAAGGCTCATCGCGTATTTCGCTTAGAATCCGATAGATCGATTTCTTGAATACCGTGGTTATGGCAGTGCAGACTCTCAACCACCTTTTATCCTGGTCCTCGTCGTTGTCTTGCCTGCCTCGTCCGTTTCTGCTTGAACGGTCTACCGCGTTGACCTTTGCTGAGGCCTTTTTCTCTGGTACTGTGGTCGCGCCAGATTTTGTTTTGGCACGAGCGCCATCCTCTTCCACCCTGATGTGTTGATGCACTCTTTTCATCAAGGCCTCCATGGTGAGGGGCGGTGTCATGGTGATTAAGTCCCTTAGTCTGTTCCCGACTGGAAGGCCTCTTTTGTACTGTGCTATGGCGAGATTGGTGGGGCAGTCCCCAATCTGGTTGAAGGTCTCCCAGTAGCGGCTATTGTAGGACCTTAGTGTGTCCTTTTCGCCCATGTCGATAGAGAGTAGCTGGTCGATCTCCACCGGGGTTTTGGTGTTCGTCCTGAACCTTGTTACGAATGCCTCCGCCAGCTGTGCCCAGGAGGCTATGCTGCCTTCTGGAAGTTTTTCGAACCAAGTCAAGCCTAGGTCGCCAAGGCTTGATGGGAAGAGGATGCACATCAAAGCCTCGTTTCGCCGATATACCGCCATAACCTGGCGGAAGTGGCTTAGGTACATGTAGGGGTCCGTCTTCCCCTCGTATGTGGTGAATTTGGGCTGAAGGAAGCCTGAAGGTAGGGGCGCGTTTTCAATTGCCGGAACGAACGGTGAGGTCTGCAGCCTCGCTAATGCTTTGTCCGTTGGTTCGTAGGCAGGGCGTGGTATTGGCATTCCAACCTCGACGCTTCCAGGCGTCCGAGGAGCCAACCGCTGAAGGGCAAAAACTCTGCAACGGTCGCGTGCCCTGGTATCCTCTTTCCGTCGTGCCCTTCCTTCTAGCACGGTTCGCAAGTCGGACGATCTAGGCATCTCCGTCTGCCTGGAAGATGTCTGGTGCGAGCGTGAGGGCCGATAGGTGCTTCCCTCGGTGCAAGACCTCTCAGATCTCGTTCTCTCAGACCTGGAGTAACGAGTCCTGGAGGTTCTGGATTGAGTATCGCCTGTCCTGAGGCTTCTACTCTCTGCTTGTGACGATGTGACCTGCCTACCATGGTTTTTTGAGTGGCGAGGAGGCGTCTTGCTTTTGCGCCCCTCTCCTGTCGCCAATCCTTTTCCCTTCATCTGGCGCTTCATAGATTCCATGTCCGCCGCCATCCTTCGTATCAATTCATCATGCTCCCTTACGCGGTCCTCCAGAGCTTGAGGATCAATCCTTCGTCTTTGTCTGTCAGGACTTTGTGAATGAGAGCGACGGGGGCTGTTATTCTGCCTTCCCCTAGCATCCCTCCTGGGGTTCTGTCATTGGGGCTCCAAGTCCGCCATGGGAGGGATAAGGGGCAGGCTTTCGTGCCTCCCACCTCCTTATGGGGTTTGTCCGTCAATGGCGGACTGCGGCAAATCTTCGTTGTGCGCCATTACTTTTTATTTAGTAAGGAAGACTTAATCAAAAGGTTTTGTTCGTTCTGCTTATTCCCACAGATGGCGCCAATTGTACAGGAAAGAAATAAACCTTATCGTATAATCCTGTTGATCAAGATTGCGCTCCTTCGTACGTCGTCGCTTCACTCCCTGAAAACACAAACATGAGCTAGCCGGCGGGTGTGTGCCGGATACCTCTCCGATGCCTAAGTCAGCTTAATAGACAAATAGACAAAAAGCTCTGTGTATTCGGGAATCAAAGTTGTGTTACCTCTCCATAGGTGATGTTTGTGAGCTTTTGTAGGTTCCGCGTGGCACAATCCTAGTAGGACTTTAGTTCTCCATGTAGAGTCCTCCTAGGATTCATACTCCTGAAAGATAATGCTTATCCTTCAACACCCTTCTCACTGCTTAAACCAAGTGAGATGGTTCTACCATGGTCAGACTTCTATGTGACCGAAATACCACTGTCATACTAGACAGACAGGTATGACCGATCTAACTTCCAGTCCGGCTCTTCCTTTCCTTGCTTCTACCTCGGCTTCACATACCAAGACCGAGCTATCCATAGAAGAGTTGAGCCGAACTAACCCCAGAAGAATCCTGAAGAAGGCTTATCATACTTCGGTTTAGAGGACACGACCGGGCTAACCATAATATGCCGACCGGACTAACTCTGAGTGTGGCGACCCAACAACCGAACTATCCGCAGCACTCTCTCGGACCGGTCTAACTTTAAGTCCATCTTGGACCGGACTAGATTTGAGGCCTTTTCACTCAGCCCTTCGTACTGTGGCCCATAACGGCCCATTGTCTAGCTCGGCCCAATATTCATATAAAATACCCTCTCAATAAGTATCTTGTTATATGAAATATTTTGTAGAAAAAACAGAGCTGACCACCACTATGCCAAGGCCATATGGCTTGATATGTAGCAAAGCCACACGTCATCATTTCCATCCCAAATGGCCCATTACAATGGTAGACAATAATATTAACTTGTAGAAAGGACATTTTTAGTAATTGGAGCGTGAGACTCAACTTAATGTTTTGCCACTTTTATATATGCTATTTGGCCCTCCACGCGTCACCAAAAGAAGAATTTGAAATTTTATTGGTGGAATGAAAATATGTGTTACCGTTGAAGAACCCTTGAAGAACAGCAACCTCAGCCTCCTTCTTCTGATCAAAACCACCTCAAAAACTCAAGAACAAACCCTCAATACCTCCCAAGTCGAAGTATGGTGCAATAGTGTGTGTCTTAGTGCAATAATAAGAACAAAACACACTTTTAGGCTCTCAAACACACACAAATGAAGAGAGAGAGGGAGATAGAGAGAGAGAAAGTGTATATCAGATATATATATGTATTTTTGCTCTGGTTTTGCTGAACCAAAACAAAGGAGAGGGTTTGTCTCCTTAAATAGACCAACAAAAGTGTTAAGCTTCCAAGAGAAGCTAACAAAAGGGATCAAGGCTTCCTAAAGAAGCCAAGGCAAAGGGGCCAAGGCTTCCTGAGGAAGCTGGGACAAGGTTCAAGCTTCTTGAGGAAGCTAAGACAAAGGTCCAAGCTTCCTCAAGGAGCTAGACCAAAAGGGTGCAAAAGGGGCAAAATAGCCACAGATGTGCATAGGGAGGAGGGTCCGTGTATTCCAGCTGGCACAGCTGGCATGCATTATGCCTGAAAAAGGCAAAAAGGTGGTACCGGCCAGCAAAATAAGCCATCGGCCAAATATGTGGTCGGCCGGCCACACCAAATGCCGACCGGCCAATGGACTATTTCACCAATGGCCGGTAGCATCAAAACACGGCCGGTGGCCTCAAGCCATGGCCGGTGGGTTTCAGGGGTAGCTAACAAGCTACTCTCTACCCTCAGGTACAAAAACAAAACAAGTCCTTGGTGCAAAACCAAGCACAGGACAAGCAAGTCGAGAGATCCTGAGGCAAGGCGCATAGCCAAGACCTCCGGGAACTCAAAACAAGCACGAACATGGATGATCATCGAGTGTTCAAACGGTGACGTCTAAGTCTTGAGGACGGTCAAAAATGGGGTGTCTACAGCATGCTTTGGTCTCATTTCTACCATGATTTCAGTATGTATAGTGTGGCTATACTCTCTCATGCTTGACTATTTCAATACTTTTGGTGAGTCATGCTTTATGCTTTAAGTATGAGTCTATATGCATGCCTTATTGCCTAAACTTTTGGGCTGCCATATCAGTGCATTTTTGGTGTTATTTTGACATGCCATAACTCTGATTTTAGTGAGTGAAGTCATCTCATGCTTGGTTTTGGTGGGTGTAGTGTAATCCTCTTTGTTGGCCTAGTATGGTCCATGCTTCATGCCTTTAATTATAGCTTGTGTTGGCTATGTTCAAGCATGTTTTTGGTACTGTTTTGACCTACCTTGGGACTGTTTTGAGTCACCTTGGCCCTTTGGGGCTTGCTTGATATGGCCATGGTGTAAGTCCCTTGGCTAGCTTTAAGCTTTGAGCCCACTAGCATGCTTTGTTTGTCATATGTGCATGATTTAGCATCCTTTGGAATGTGATTTCAGAGCCTATTTCATTACCACACTCTCACATTTTTCACTTCTTCAATGTGCTTGAGAGTTGATGCCTTCATGTCTTGCTTATGAGCCAATTGGCATGCATGCTTGCATATACTTTCGGACTTCATTTACAACATGTTTTGGCCATTGTATTGGCATGCATGAGGCTTGTTTGAGTTTGGTTTAGTCCATTAAGTGTTGTATTACATAGCCCTTATCATTGCATTGTTGTTTGCATGTTGTTGCATGCTCATGTTGTTTGCATGTTGCATGTCCCATTATGTTTGCATGTTGTTGCATGACATTGTTATTTGCATGTTGTTGCATGCTCATGTTGTTTGCATGTTGCATGTCCCATTATGTTTGCATGTTTGTTGCATTGCATTGTGTTTGGAATCAGATGCTGATCCAAACACGGGGAACGAGGGGCGTTTCATACTTGAAGTGATGAAACGCGCCTCATTCCTTAGGTCACCAACACCTTTGATCATGTATGATAAGGTGAAGGTTCATCGAGTCTTATGTGATATTTGTGTGCATTCATTAACATTGATTTGTGTAACTTGGCCTCTTTGGCCATCGTGCATTGAGATGCATGATTGGTGGCTCGAGAGCCGAGCATTACACTCCTTTGAGCTTAAGACATGATAAGGAGTGTGGTTGCACACACATTTTCTTGCAAATACACTGCCATGCCTCTGTTAGTGCTCTGTTATAGTAAAAGGGAGAATTTGCAGGAAGCAGTGGCCGATCGACCACTTAGTCTGCCGATCGGCTATCAAAATTGGTCGATAGCCATAAACCCTGGCCGATGGCCACTCCTTTTGGCCGATCACCTCTCAGCATGTCCGTGAGATGGATCAAAAGTATTTTGGAGGTTGGCACAATTTTTAGAAGTCTAAAATAGTGCAAACAGAGGCATCACAAGGCACGGTGGTGGATTTTCGGGAGGAAGCGACCGAGCATGCATCATTCATCATTCCGAGGCAGAGTTGTGGCAGCCTATTTAGTTTCTTACTTAGTTGGTTTTGTAATTGAATTAATTTGATTAATTAGTTAAGTTTTGTAATAATTAATTCGCTAAGTCAGTTAATTAGTTGTTTTGTAATAATTAGTTTAATTAGCGTAGCTAGTTAGCTAAATTCATTCAGACCCTCCGTCGAGAGGGCAAATGTTGTAAATAAGTGTGCATGTGTGATGCATGTCTTCCAACCCCATTTCTTTCTCCCTTTTACTTATCCGCTTTTAGTGGTTAGTTTTAGGGCATATTTCAATTATCATCCTTATGCTAGCATGTTTGCATTCATTCATTTGTTTTACATGCACCAGGCTCGGCGCATCATACAAATTGCATCGTATTTCAATTTCTATTTGAATACACGTACCAATTGTTGCATTTCATATGGCATTCTAGAATAGCCGAGCCTATCTTAGTTGCATTTTTACATGTGTAGCATTAGGCATTCTTGACATAGCTAGGATCATGCATGATTACTAACTAGCTTTTTGTTTTAGCTTGGAGTACACTGTGAGTGTTTATGCTTTAGCATCTTGCATGTGTGTAAATGTTGCCATGATAGTATAGACAGCCCATTTTTTACCGACCTTAAGACTCAGACGTCACCGATTGAGCGCTCGGTGATAGTGCATATTGTGCTCGTTCTAAGGTTTCAGAGTCTCGGCTGCGAGCCTTACCTCCGGACTTCCGGACCGTTTTGTGCTTTGCCTCGGTTTGCTAATCGGGTCCTGTTTTCTCTGTTTTCTCTTCTCGAGGGGAGGGAGAGGTCTCGTAGACCATCTCTCAGTGGCCGTAGGCTACGTTTCGTGGTCGCAGCCCATTTTTCCCGTTTGGAGCCCAGTTTTCGATTTTCAGAGTCGTCGGCCGTGTGCCTCGGTTTGGGACCGCTTAACTACCTCCGTTTGCTCCGATTTTTGGCAAACACCTTCGTGGTCGCACGCCACTTCCGGTGCCTAACAGCCTGTTTTTGGGGCCTCGAACCGCGCGTTTCGGCCCCCAAACCCTCGTTTTGCATCGATTAAGGTTCATTTTTGGCAGAGACCCTATTTTCATTGCTAGGAAGGTGGTGGTATGGTGGGAGACCACCTTTTCTTCTTGGAGACCACTTTTCTCTCCGCTGCCGGGTTTTCTGGTTAGGGGGTGGTCTTCCTCACTTTTGGGCCATAATTTCTGGTCTCCCATGCCACCATTGTGTTCTACTCATCTGGGAGGCCAGCAATATGGGTAGGTCGACCAGTATTTCTTCTTGACCCTTTTGAACCTTGCTAAAAAGATGGTTTTCCTCTCTCCTAGGTCACATTTTCTGGTCTCCTACCATACAACTGTATTCTACTCATCTGGGAGGCCACCTTTCTGGTATGGCCGACCAGTATTTCACCGACACCCTTTTGAACCCTGGTCGGCCGACCAGGGCAAGTGGTCGGCTGACCACTTGAACTGGTCAGCCAACCACCTCCTTTTTGGTCTTCCTGAGTTGCATACAGCTGTGCCAGCTGTGTTGCATTTGGCCCATCCTCCGAGATTTCACCCTCCTTTTTGTCTTCTTAAGGAGGTTTTGACCCTTTTGCTTAGCTTCTAAGGGAAGCTTGACTCTTTTGTCAAGCTTCTTGAGGAAGCTTGACCCTTTTGGTCTAGCTTCCTCAAGAAGCTTGACGCTTTTGGTTAAGCTTCTTTGAGAAGCTTTGACCCTCTCTTGAGGCTTCTCCAAGAAGCCTTGGCCTTACTGCTCTTTAAAACAAACCCTCTTCTTCATTTGCAAGGGTTGAAAACATTTTGGCTGGAGCATTTGTATACTCCCCTTCATAGCTCTCTCATCCATGCTTAAAACCCCTTTGTTCTTGGCCATTGACACTACACCTCACAGCCTACCACCTCCACCATCCATTCAAGTGCCTTGAAGCTGATTTTCAGCGGTTGGGAGCTCACTTTCTTGGTCCAGAGTTGGCTGCATTGCTGTGCTACAAGGGTAAGCCTCTATTTCCCCCATTTTGACACTATTTTGCTCCACAGTTTAGCCTTATTTGCAAGCATTTTTGGACTTCAACATAAACTGGAAAAAGTCTTGTTTTGATCTTCTAAACATGTTTGTTTAAGGACTCTTTTCTGTTTGGGGTCATCTACCCCCTTCCATGCTTCATTTCCTCATGTTTAAGGCCATGCATTAGAGCATTTGTATTGGCCTTGGTTTGGCCTTTTAGCCACTGAAATTCAGTGGATTTTCAGTGGCTTAGATGTGTTTTTGAGCTTCAAAATCAGAGAGGGGTGACCCTCTCACCCCTTGATTTGTTTACTAGCTTTGTTTTCTTCTAAAGGAGCTCCATTTTGCATGTTGTGAAGTTACATTTCAGGCCTTATTTAGTGAGTTTTAAGGTCTACCTTGACTCTGTCCGGAGCCCTTTTGGCCATATTTTATGTCTATGATGCATGTGTAAAACAATCCTATTCAAGGCCTTTCAAAGGGACCTTTCATTGCATGCTTCCTAGACCAATTTCAGGGCCTATTTGGTGGGTTTTAGGACTGTCATAACCTATTTCTAGAGGTGGTTTTGCCATTTTGTATGTCCATGATGCATGTGTAGAACAACCCTCTTATTGGCCTTTCAAAGGAGCCCATCATTCTTGCATGCGTTGACTGAGTTTTAATGGTTATTTGGGCATATTTGGACATGGCATACTTTTGTTTTTGGTTGGTTTGGTGAGCCCTCATATGCTTCATATACATGTAGTGTAAATCATGGTTCACTAGCTTTCTTTGCATGCTTTGTTGGCCCTTGATTTTAGCACTTTTTGGCCACGCCTTAAACTAATATTGTGCTTATTTTGGACTGCCCTAGCTTTGTTTTTGGGTCACATGTTGGAATGATGTTTGTTTTGCATGCTTGTAGTTCAATACCCATGCTTAACTTTGAGTTTTGAGGTCCATTCCATGCATATACTGAGGTGTGTTCATGTTTTGGGCCTATTATACATCATATTTCAGAGCTTGTTTGAATGCCATATTACCATGTTTGCTTGAGAGTTGTCCATAAATGCCTTGTTTTCGGACCATTGAATGAGCTCCATTTCGTTGCATTCTGAGCCATCATTTTAGGCCATTTCCCCACTGTTTCAGACCTGCCTAGGGTCTGTTTGGGGTTGGTTTTGCCTTTGGTGCATTGCTTTGGTTACCTCTAGTGTAACGCACTTCACTAGTTTCGGTACCCGGGCCCCCTAGCTTGCATTGTGTGCCATATTTGCATGTTTCGGGACCATCTTTTATCATGTTTCAGAGCTGTATCATGTGTCATTTTATGCCATGTTTCATCCTTTCCCATGCTTAGTTAGAGTTGCATGTTGTGCCTTAGGATCGGTCCTTGCATCCGTGCATGTTTGCATGATTCTCGGTTGTCTCATTTCCATCATATGGCCACTGATGTGAGTGTGGCTGAGGTCCACTCATATTGGTGTAAGTCCATCTTGAATTGTGTATGCCATTTTAGTCCATAGCATTGCGTATGCTAGGTTGCATGTTAGTCGCATTGTGTATGCCATCTCATTGCATTGTGTTTGGGATAGGAGTCAGCCCAAGCACGGGAAATGAGGAACGTTTCATACTCAAAGTGACGAATTGTGTCTCAATTCCTAGTCGCCGACACTCCGGATTATCCATGATGGAGTCTAGGCCTTGTTGTGTTTATATGTGCATTCATTTCACATTGAGTCGTGCAATTCGACTCCTCGGCCATCATGCATCGAGATGCGTGGTTGGTGGCACGAGGATCGAGGTGTGCATACATATGTGAAATACTTTGCCATGCCCCTTTCTTGCTCTCTGTTGCAGCAAACCAGAAATCAACAGCCTTCTAGAGCTTTGCACGACGTTCCGGGATTAATTGTAATCAGAGGCAAACCGGGGCATCGCAAGGAATTTCCCGACCAAGGCAACTCAAGCATGCATCTTTCATCATTCGGAACAGAGCTGAGGCGGTCCATGAATTTGCATACTAGTTTACTGCTTTCCTAGTTAATTTGTTAATTAATTAGGGTTTTGTATTTATTCGGACTGTATATTATTTATTCAGACCCTCCGGGCGAGGGCAATGTTGTAATAAGTGTGTGTGTGATGTATGTCTTCCAACCCCACGTCTTTCTCCCTTTTATTTACTAGCTTATGATGGTTAGTATAGGGCATGTTTCAATTAGCATACTTATGCTCGCATGTTTGCATCCATTCATCTGTCTTGCATGCACCGGGCTCGGCGCATCATACTAACTGCATTGTATTTCAATTCCGAGTTGAATACTTGTTAGTTGTAGCATTTCACATGCCATCTTTAGAATAGCTGAGCCTATCTTAGTTGCATTCCTGTATGTGTTGCATTTGGCATTTCAGCATATTTAGGATCATGCATGGATTTCTAACATAGCTTCTGTTTTGGCTTGGTGTACTCAGTAAGTATTTATGCTTTAGCATCCTTGCATGCGTGTGAGTGACTGCCATGATAGTATGCTTACCATGAGGCTATGTGC
Organism: Camellia granthamiana; assembly: GCA_036172215.1. Lineage (NCBI taxonomy): Eukaryota > Viridiplantae > Streptophyta > Magnoliopsida > Ericales > Theaceae > Camellia > Camellia granthamiana. The sequence goes on along the minus strand of CM069905.1, from coordinate 1,976,609 downwards.
TTATGTGATATATCTGCCTAAATGCCTGTGGGTGAAGGTTGGGTTATCTGAATTGGAATGATGCATTTACTGTGAGTTTTAAGCCCACTAGATAGTGGCAAAATCATGTTTTCTTAAGCCCACCCAAGGGTGGCAAAATCTGCATTTTTAAGCCTACTTGCGAGTAGCAAACCATTTTCAAAACAAACATGAGATGTTTTGTTCCAATTCAGGCGATCCAGTCTATACTTGTATGCTGTGCGCATCACATGGTAAATCTAGGCTAATAACCAGAATAAGAGCACATAATGTTTTCAAAACTCGATATCATGGTTAGTAGAGGCCGATCTTTGATCGGGCGAGCGGGGGTGCTCACGAAGTGACCTTCCCCAATCGTACCCAAGTTCCCGAGCCGAGGCAACTTTGGTGATGACGGACACATGGCCTTAGGCACGAGTCAGGGTTTCCTAAATTCCCCAAAATAAAATATTTAGGTGGCGACTCTGTATCTAGCAAAGCAGTCCATGTTTGGCACTTCTTTCAAAAAAATCTGTTTTCAAAAACGAATTGCCGGATTTAGACTCTTTGATGATTCATCGGTCTTGCATTGCACTCTGCGAGATTAGATACAGGACCGTGACATTGAGTCCTGAACTATAGTGAGCCTAAATGAACAAAACGGGAGGAGGGGTTTCCTCCCGGGGTGTTCGGGGAAGTCTACGGTTTCTGGCGACTCTGCTGGGGAGTTAGAGAACTTGACTCGAACTCATGATATCTCGTTTTGATTACACTTATGTGTTTCTTTGCATTGCATTTGCATTGGTGCGCCTAGGACACCGTGTTTGCCGTATGCTATTCCTAAACGGTTTGCCGGAGGCTCGCTTCGAGAAGCGTGCCATAAGGCTGACCGGTTGCGGGCTCTACCACGACGGGAACACAAACCCTGGTTTTATCGGGGCACTCTTTTTGACCATTCGACCTAGTGCATATCGAAATCCGTAGTGACCATTCCAAGCTAGGACAGGTTGCTTACCCGATATAGGTTGTTTGAAACCACTGCGTGCGTAGTGAAACCCTAGCTCCTGACAAAATAGGACAGGGAAACCCTACCCCAACATAGGGGTGTTTTGGCTCTCACTTATCTGTTATGTGCTTTTAGAGTGCGTCTCTACAGGAATGTATGCATCAGTTTTCGAGTTTGGGCATCAGGCCTGCGGGCACCAATTCAGTGTTTGAGAATCAGTTATCTGCGGGTATTAGATTCTGTTTTCGGGGACAGTGATTCGGGAATAATGATCAGTATTTGAGGGCAGTGTGTATTCAGCTTATCGACTGTGTGTTGTTATGCCCAACTGTGTGTTGTGTGTTTATTTTAAGCTGTTATGCTGTCCGTTTGTTTGGTTGTTTATTTCCTTATTGCTTTATTTATCTTTTTGCTAGGTAGTTTTAGCACAATTGCTTTAGACCAAGCAGATATTCCCCAAGCACTCTGGACAAGAGGTCGCCGACTCAATCGATCTGAGGATCTGGTCGATGGACAACCAGTGTTTCATTCTCTACCCCCGGTTATCAGAAGGAGGCCGAGAAAGCGCAGTGTGTCTGAGCAGAGGTTACCAGAGCAGTGGTATACTCCAGCAGTGGACAGTCGGGCTGAGGTCTCAGTTTCTGCAATAGAGATACACATACCAGTCAGGCAGCAGGATCAGCAGAACATGGCCGGAATGGAAGAAATGATGCGTCAGCTTCAAGAGAGCATGAAGCAAATGCAGGAGGACGCTGTCCGCCAAGCAGAATTCTCCAAACAACAGGCCACAATCATGACCCAGCAGGCGGAGCTAATTACCCGGCTACAGCAGTAAGCCGGAGCATCAGCCTCACAGAAAACTCCTCCCCCACCAGGGGTCCCGCTACCCGAGCAGACACCAAATATCCAGAACACCCTGCTGAATGTCCAGAACATCCAGGAGGACACATACATCCCAACGGGGTAGGCTCCGCCCCCGATTCTACCTCAATTATCCAAAGCACATAGACCTATCAATCACCCGGACTCTCCATTCGAGTTCGAAGTAGACCCTACAGCATTGAAATTGAGCAAGCTCGAGAAGTTGTTCAAGAAATCCCAAGGGGTAAAGGCTATCCCGGATATCAAGGACGGATATACCGACGTGGCTGTGACACTGCCAGATAGGTTCAAAATGCCGCAAATCGACCGCTTCGACGGATCTGGGGATCCCATGGTGCATCTTCGGTTATTCTCAGATATACTACGGCCGATGGGCCTCACCAGACCGCAGAAGCTTTCACTATTCGGCCGAACCCTGTCGGGTGTGGCCGCTATCTGGTACGTGAAATTAGAGGATGATGTCAAGCGGAGTTGGGATGAAATGGCCGAGGCCTTTGTTGCGCAGTACTCTTACAACACCCAAATCGAGATTACAACCCGTGATCTTGAAACAACAAGGCAGGAGCCTAAAGAGAGCTTCTCGGATTTCGTAACCCGGTAGAGGGCGAAGGCTTCAATGATGACCCTAAGGCCCACTGATAAGGACCAAATTCGGATGATTGTGCGCAATCTCCAGCCGAAACTGATGCAAAAAATGATCATGCTCCCCTTCCCTACCTTTTCTGATCTGCATGAGATGGGAGTACAGATCGAAGATGCAATGAAACAGGGTCTGATCGACCAAGACAAGGAGCAGCCCAGAAGGACTTTCAACCGCAACAACAACGCAGGCACAAGCAATGGTGCGAATACAAGAGCTTCGGAAGTGAGTATGGTCACCACCATTCCCCCTCCAAGACCCATGGCAGCCACACCTTTCTTCGGCGCGTCCGGAAGCAACACACAGACCACCAAATACCAACCCCGAGGCCAAAGAACCTTCACCCCATTATATATGCCCCTGTCCAAGGCTCTAGGGGTATTAATCAGAAAAGGGCATCTAAAGCCCCTGGAGCCGAGGCCATTGCCAAATCCACTCCCTCCCTCTCACAATCCAACCAAATACTACCCATATCACCAACAACATGGTCATGACACCGACCAATGCTATAGATTGCGTCATGAGATTCAAGACCTCATTGACAAACAGGTGATCCTGCCTCCAGAAAAAGCCAACGTCACAACCAACCCTCTCCCCTCACACAACCAAGCTCCACCTCCCAAGCATATCAACTTCATCCAGACTGGGGTCGTATCTTACAATCCTAGTATCTATATCACTCCTTCCCACCTACCCAAGCCGGAGGTGCTCCTGCCTGACTGCACTGACCTGTGCATGTTGGACATCTCCATAACCCAACCAGAGCCAATGGTGGTGACTATTGAAGACAGAACATGGGAGATTGCAGAGGAGGATGGGATTGTTGAGTCAGTGTTTGAGCAGTTTGGGAGTTTTGCTGAGGAAGCCTATGATCTGAGTGATTACATTCTGTCAGCAGGCCAGGTTGAGCCAAATGTAGAATTGCCAGAGAAGGCAGAACTGTGTGTGATCCAGGGGGATGGATTTGAGCAGGGAACAGATGATTTGACCGCTGTGGAAGAGGACTTTGCCAACCTCCAGTTTTTCAATGACCAAGATCCAGGGGACGCGGCAGTCAACTGGTTTGATTATGAGGAATCGGCAGAGGCTACCGGGTGGTTGGATGATCAACCGGATGTTGTGGAAGAGTTCCAACCAGAACAAGGCCTGGCAGGGGCGAGAATATCAGTTGTGGCCGGAAGGGCCGGAAGTCAGAATGCATTGCCGGAGAGTGCCGGGTACTAAGAATTTCGCTCAGGACTTAGGCATTGTGAATGCAGGGAAAGTTGAACAACAAACTGCACTGACGCAGTTGGAACAGGAAAGATTTGAGGCTTCAGAGAGAATCAGGAAAGCTAAAACCCACGAGGGGACTGAAAGTGCTGTGTGCACGGGGACAGAGAATGCTGCGAGCATGTGGATGGAAAGTACTGCGAGTACGCCAGAGCCGGACAGGTGTCTATCAGCCGCTGATGGAATGTGGTGGGAGGACGATGATCTATGTTTGCCCACACGGACGAGGATTGGGGGAACAATCAGCTAGACGATACCTGGTATATTGGCGAAGTCGATCATATGACCAGGAGCGGGCGGTATTTCAAGCCCCCGCACCTAGACCAGCCAGAGGCGTCTGGGAAGGATAAGGAGGCTGAGAAATAGAAAGAGAAGCAACTCGAAGAAGAGGCTGTACTGAAGCAGCTGAAAAAGATACAAGCAGACATCTCCATCTGGGGACTGCTTATGGCATCACGAGTTCATAGATAGGCCGTCCTTTCAGCCATGAACAAGGCTAAGCTATCAATAGACACCACGCCTGAACAGCTGGTGGGCCTAGTTTTTCCGGGAAGAGCTACCCCGAAGTTGACTTTCTCTGATAACGAGCTGCCACCTGAGGGTGAGAACGATAACAAGCCACTCTACATCTCTGTGGAGTGTAGAAATAAATGGATACCCATGGTGCTGGTCGATACCGAATCTGCCATCAACGTCTGCCCGGCAAGAACTGCATATGCAATCGGTTTAAAGGCCGCAGATTTTTTGCCGACAGCCCAGGTGATTCGGGCATATGACAACACGAGCAGAGAAGTCAAGGGGACAGTGAAAATTCAGACCAAGGTTGGGCCGGGACAGCATGAGATAGACTTTCACGTCCTAGAGGTTCCCGGCACTTTCAATCTGCTTTTGGGGGGGCCGTGGTTGCACCAGGTGAAGGCAGTTTCGTCCACCTTGCATCAAATGGTGAAATACCCCCATGGGAAGGGAGTAGCCATTGTTTTCGGGAATTCATCGATCCATCCACCGCTGGAGGTATCCACGCCTGTTCTGGAAATTGAGCACGGTATGGAGGATGTGTTCATGTCAGGTTTTACCTTGGCTGAGGCCCGGGTTGTGCAGAACATCATGGCTGTTAATGAGGGGGTGTATGTCAGTGCTCAATCAGTATACCTCATGAACAAGCTTCAACACATCCCAGGGATGGGATTGGGAAAGAGTGGCCGGAAGGGCATCGCAGCATTGGCCGAAGTACCACACAACCCACATACCTTTGGCCTGGGTTATCTGCCCACAAAAGAGGATTGGGTGAGAAAAGGTAAGGAGATGGCTGGGCGAGCCAGAGCGAAGCAGGCAGGGAAGCCTTTTGAGCTAATGCACTGACCCATCCAGGGTACCCTAAACGGACGCTTCGTCCGGGAGGGGGAGGACTTTCCATTTTGTGGCTTCCCAGAGCCGTGGCTGAATGCGGAAAGGAAGTCCGTACCAGGCTTCGAGATCTTCTTTGACCTACAGTTATCCGGGGATGATGTTGTCGAAGAGCAGACAGACCCATTGGCTGAGGCTGAGTAGAGCAAGAAAGTGGAGTCCGAGAACACCGAAAGTGAAATGGGGGTAGCACTGGCGTGTCTACTTTCAGATCCTCCGATCGAACAGAAGTGCTTGAGGGATAACATCTCGGTATGCGTGATCGGGAATGAAACAGCTGCGGGCCTACCAGCAAACATTTTGGATGCATCTATTGCACCCTCTCTCATTTGGCAGTATGAAGAGGGATTTTCGTCCAGCAGCACCAGGTCAGGTAGTGAGCCAGAATCTGATTCCACCGAGTCTTGTGAGTAGGAATCAGGTTCCAGCTCGACTGAGTCTGAGTCTGGTACTCCAGGGGGTGATAACCCAGATGCCACAGTCCTATCCAGGTCGTCTTTTTCTTTCTCTTTTGAGTCTGTTGTAACCGAAGAATCGGACGATTTGGATGTGCTTAATGAGAATGAAATGGCTGTGGTTTCTGAGTACTTTTCTGTGCCCTTGATTTATTGCATTAACTTAGACTTTCAAAATTTTGATGAAAATGATGAGGAAGAAATTCCTCCGGTTTTGCAATGCTTAATTGAACAAGAGCAGGAAAGATTTGTTAAACCTTTAGTTGATGAAATCACTACTGTGAATATTGGTACTGAGGAGGACCCGCGACTGGTCCAGATCGGGTCCACGTTGTCTTCGGAGGAACACGAGCGCTTAGTCACTTTATTAAAAGATTTCAAAGATGTTTTCGCGTGGTCCTACGAAGACATGCCTGGAATCGATCCTGAGATTGTACAGCACCGGATCCCTCTCGACCCCGAGGCCAGACCCGTTAAATAGAAAATTAGAAGGATCCGCCCAGACTGGGCTCTCAAGATTAAGGAAGAGGTCACCAAGCAAATTGACGCAGGGTTCCTGCTGGTATCTGAATACCCAACTTGGTTGGCCAACATAGTTCCAGTGCCGAAGAAGGATGGCAGGATCCGAGTATGCGTGGATTTCAGGGATTTGAACAGAGCTAGTCCGAAGGACGACTTTCCCTTGCCGCATATTGATGAGTTAGTGGACTTCACAGTTGGGCATGCTTTGCTTTCGTTCATGGATGGCTTCTTAGGCTATAATCAGATAGTGATGGCACCTGAAGACCGGAAAAAGACTACTTTCACCACCCCGTGGGGGACATACTGCTACAGAGTGATGCCGTTTGGATTGAAGAATGCTGGAGCTACATATCAATGGGCCGCGACCACGATATTGCACGACATGATCCACAAAGAGGTTGAGGTGTACATGGACGACATGATTGTCAAGTCTAAAGAAAGAGAGGGCCACTACACCGCCTTGCAAAAGTTTTTTCAAAGGATCAGAGAATTTCAGTTGCAGCTGAATCCTCAGAAGTGTACGTTCTGTGTTACAGTAGGAAAAATGCTGGGGTTTTTGATTACACAAAGGGGCATCTAAGTCGACCCTTCCAAAATCAAGGCCATCTTAGAAATGCCACCACCAAGGACTGAAAAGGAGGTGCGCGGCTTTCTGGGTAAAGTGCAATTCATAAGACGGTTTATCTCAAAATTAACCTTGACTTGTGAACCACTTTTTGGCCTCTTGAAGAAAGGAAAGAAATTCCAGTGGGACGGCCGATGCCAAGCTGCTTTTGAACAGATCAAGGAATACTTACAGAACCCACCCGTGTTGTCACCACCAGAACCGGGGAGACCGTTGATTTTGTATCTTTCAGTAACTGAGACTACAATGGGCTGCATGCTGGCCCAAGAATCAGAGGACAAAGTGGAGAGAGCCATCTACTATCTGAGCAAGAAGATGCTAGAGTATGAGACTCACTGCACACCGTTGGAAAAGGCTTGCTTAGCCTTGGTATGGGCTACCAGGAAACTGTGACACTGCTTGTTAGCTCACTCCGTAATGTTGGTTTCACGACTGGATCCCATCAAATATCTTTTCGAGAAACTGGCACTTACGGGTAGGCTAGCTCATTGGTTGCTGTTGCTTTCCGAATTCGATCTGAAATATGTGACGCGCAAGTCAGTCAAGGGAAGAGTAGTAGCAGAATTTTTAGCCGATCATCCGGTGGAAAGGGGGTGAAGCAGTTGAGTACTTATTCCCAGATGAGGCCATTGTGCACATCGAAGATGAAACTTGGACGATGTACTTTGACGGAGCGTCAAACCAATACGGGTATGGGATAGGAGTGTTGCTGATAGCACCTGACAATTCCCGTATCCCTCTAGCCTTCAAACTCCGGTTCAAAGTCTCAAACAATGAAGCAAAATATGAGGCATGCATTGTCGGTCTAGAAGCAGCCCTGGAACTAGGGGCGAAACGGTTGGACGTCATCGGGGACTCGAACCTTGTTGTGTCTCAAGCAAAAGGAGACTGGAAAGTCAAGGAAGAAAAGATGATACTCTATCACCAGACCTTGGATTTGTTAATCCCTTAGTTTGAGAAGCTAAACTTCGCTCATCTACTAAGAGAGAACAACAGGTTCGCAGATTCACTAGCAACTCTATCTTCCATGATAGACATCCCGTTTGGAGTCCGGATGCGTCCAGTCATTATTGACCAGAAATTTGTGTCGGCTTATGAGTCAATTGCTGCCATAGATGAGGTTCAGGACGAGAACCCCTGGTATTACAACATTTGGAACTTCTTGGAGAAAGAGACGTATCCACCAGGGGCAAATGCCAAGGATAAAAGGGTAATAAGAAGAATGGCCGTTCAGTTCATCATCTGCGGAGGTAAATTGTATAAGAGAGGTCATCTGGGAATGCATAAGCTGTGCGTCGAAGCTGAAGAATCGAAGCGCCTGATGGAGTCCATCCATGGAGGGGAATGTGGAGCACATATGAACGGGGTAATGCTAGCGCGGAAGATCCTCAGACAAGGTTACTACTGGTCCACCATGGAGGAGGATTGTATCAGTTTTCTTCGGCGATGCCACAAATGCCAGATCCATGCAAACCGCATGAACATCCCGCCGTCGAAGCTGTACAATATGACTTCGCCATGGCCATTTTCAGTTTGGGGAATTGATGTGATCGGGGCTGTCACTCCGAAGGGGTCGAATGGGCATGAGTTCATCCTGGTCGCGATAGATTATTTCACAAAGTGGGTTGAGGCCCAATCATACGCGGTGTTGAAGGCGTCGCACGTCGCAAAGTTTATCAGAAACAACATCATCTATCGCTATAGGGTCCCAAACGAGATAATTCCAGATAATGGTTCCCACTTCAAGAAGGAAGTGATTGACTTGTTGGAAAAATACAATGTGGCTTTTCATAAGTCGTCTACATACCGGCCGCAAACCAATGGAGCGGTTGAGGCCGCCAACAAGAACATCAAACACATACTGCAGAAGATGGTGGAAACCTATCGGGATTGGCCAGATAAGCTGCCGTTTGCTCTGTGGGGCTACCAGACTTCAATTAGAACTTCTACTGGGGTGACTCCGTATTCACTGGTTTATGGGATGGAGGCCGTTTTACCAATTGAAATTGAGGTTCCGTCATTGCGAGTATTGGCCGAGTGTCAGATAGCCGAAGCAGATTGGCAGCAGAGCAGATTTGAGGAACTCATGCTCTTTGATGAAAGAAGACTGAAAGCACTGTACCATGTTCAGGGTTATCAGCGCAGAATTGCCCGGGCTTTCAACAAGAAAGTTAAGTCCAGGAATCTAAAAGAAGGAGATTTGGTACTCAAGGACAACCGAGCTCCCATTCACGACCCTAGGGGCAAGTTCAGACCCAATTAGACTGGTCCCTACATCATTAAGTCAATCTGGTCAGGTGGAGCTGTGGTTTTGATGGACCTAGATGGCCTAGAGTTCTCACAACCGATCAATATGGACAAGTTGAAGAAATATTAACCCTGAGAGGCTCGCTAGGCCGAAAACCCAAAAGGGCGACCTAGGC